>JAUMHL010000014.1:18198750-18224819 GCA_032362345.1 Sandelia bainsii
GAACTTTTGTATTCTGTTATGACTATAAGAAGCTGTGCAACCTTGCTGCCTGCGAGCAGACACTGACAGACCTTACTTCTGTAAGCTTGTGTGCTCCCTTGCCAGCAAGAATAAACCAATACCTTTGGAATTCAGATGATGATCTCCAGTGAATTTATTTAAGTATAGAGAATTTTCATAACAGACGTGCAATCCTTTTTACACATTTGACATTTGCTTTGGTGAAATGTAAATAAATGGGATTACCACATTGTTTGTAACTATGCTTGAGGGACCAAAATGTAAAGTATGAATATTCTCCTTCCAATATAATTGATTAAGTACTTTAAAGACCCACTCCAGTCAAAAACATGTTTTTCTTATGCTTGTATGTCTTAAATTGTCTGAGTTCTATTATACTGATGTATGCTGTATACCGGTGTATGTGCAGAGTTTGTCATTCACGGGGTGTTTTCACATTGTTTTCACACTGCTGAAGGAAGCTGGTGTAGGTTCACTTCCTGAAAATCCTGATTTCAAAAGTAGGCAGAGAACACAAGATTATCTACGCTGAAAATCCAAACCAATCACAGTTCAATATGCAAATGCAGAGCTCTGCGATGCTTGCTGAAACCTGATAGCTGGAACCACTGACCTGAAGTCAGCCAGGACAAGAGTTTGCTAAACTTTTATCAGTTGACAGTAAATATGCCTGAGTGCACAGCTTTTGAATGTAAACCAGAACCTGGAGATTTTGTCCACTATTTATCCCAAAACATATACAGCTGAATATCTCCAATATCTCTGCTCGCTATCGTATTGTTATGGGCAGTTAATACACTGATGTACCTTGGCGAAGCGACTGTGGTGGGTGGTGCCCTGAGGCCAGGTTCATTTGCATATAATGAATATTCATAGATTCTGGAATTGAATGAGGGAGACAGACCAGACCTCTTCCCATGACTTTTTCAATATGTTTTTCATAGCAGAGTATTTATCTATACTTTAAATGTGACTGGAGTGGGTCCTTAAAAAACTGTAACTAATCACACATATGTGCACCAAATGTCATTATAATGTTATATTGGGACAGCATTTTCATTTACTGTAAAAAAGTTCTATTTATTACAAATTTGTGTAGCATCATAATAAAATACATTCACTATGTGCAGTGGGAAATTAGCTAAGAGTTCAAAGCCAAGTCAAAGGATAAATGACATTCTGCATTTTGTGAGACACTGAGTGAAAGCACAATGATTTGGTAGATAAAGTTCAAATGCTTAACATTGTAGATGGGAAAATACAGAGGACAAGGAAAGTTACTACAGCTGCCACAGTTGCACTCAATCACCACCAGGAGGCAAACTTACCTTCATGATGTTTTTTACTTTGAACCCTGTCAGCAATAGTGCTTGAAAATCACTTCAATATGCCATTAATGTTGTGTTTGAAATTGCTGTTATTGTGTAAAATAATATGCATAGGCCATCAGGTCACATTGTGTATTGTACATATTGTAGGCTGAAAATGCATTGGTATGGTGCAGAGGACGAAAACATAAGAAAAAGGGAAGTGTGGAGATTGATACTGCTTTCCATTGTATTCATAATAGTTGATTGTTATTTATATTTTTTTAAATTGTAATAAAACAAAGCTATTTCTTTAAAGGTTTTTATTTTGTTAGTTTGAAATTAAATTATTAAAAGTTTCTCAGGAAATCTATCTAGAAATCTTTATACCTGTCTTTAACTCT
Source organism: Sandelia bainsii (assembly GCA_032362345.1). NCBI lineage: Eukaryota > Metazoa > Chordata > Actinopteri > Anabantiformes > Anabantidae > Sandelia > Sandelia bainsii. The sequence goes on from JAUMHL010000014.1 coordinate 18,200,483, forward strand.
ATTTCCATAATTCTCCTAGGTTTTCCTCTGCACAGGTAATGCTTAAACTAAAGTGTTTAAGACATATTCTCGTGCTGTTACTATGTGTGTTCTATAACTTAGCTGTTTCTCTTAGCTATTCCTCTACTGGCCTGAGCAGAACATGTTACAAATACATTCAAATATTAGATGCAGTTGAACGCATCAGTGTGCCTCTCTTGGAAAATTTGAGGAAAAGAAGTTCTATTCTGCCCTAATATTCTTATTGCAGCCTCAAGAAAATGTCCATCACATGCTGGCACAGCCTTGTTACTGCGGTTGCTTGATAATACACATCAGCCACAACATTAAATATACCTGGTAATTTTAATGTCATGTCAGCCATGATCCCATGCCATGATCAGCAGGTGTCAGAACACACAGTGCATCGCAGTGTGCTGCATATTGGGGCTACGTAGCTGCAGACCGGTCAAGTCAAATCAGATGTGTAATGCTAATACTATAAGTACTTACAGTAACACTGAAATCAATTCTTCTGTATGCCAGCTAAATTTTAAGTGAATTATTAGAGAGAATGGCTGTGTAAAATGTGTATATTTTTTATGTAATTGCTTGCATATGAATGTACTGCATACTGTTTGTGTATTATGCATTTTGTCTTAGATAACATACAATATTATACAGTATTTAAATTCTGGTGTGTTTTAATTTTATTTTTAGAATCAAATGAAGCTGCACTAATGGTAATGTGTAGTGTTAAAGTGGTAACTCATAGTGACAAACCCACAGGGAATATCACTCAACTCTGCTGTTCCCCTAAGCTCTGCAGAATTAATTAGTCTATCTTTAAATTAGTTTGATTATCCAGCTGATCTCCTGTTCACTGGCAGCCAGAGCAGGCAGCTGTGTTTCAGGAACAAAAGGTCTGATAAATCCACTATACTCTATCGGTCTTTAACCAAATTTCAGACAAAAGAGTTAAAGCAGAGTTAATACTGTATTAGACTTAAATTCATAAGAAATACAGAAACAGTAATGGCCGACTCTTTGGGAAAATACACTCAATAAGAACTCTATCAATTGAAAATATTCCAGTGTTACTACTACAGCTGTCTGTTTGTTATCTGAAAAGTAAAGGTTTCATGTCTGGTACACTGAGATTATTCCTCTGTCACACCTGTTTGATTTGTGATGAAAGAGTGTCTTTTGAAGACCATATAATTTATGATGCATTGGATCAAACGTTAGCATGATCAAAAGGGTTTGGGCAAAATGGGATATGGTTTTAGGACACCACTGTTATTCATCTTAATGTGCAAAGTTTGGTTTGAATTACCTTTCCTACTTCAGTCTGTTATCTTAACACTGTTGACAGCAGGTGTGATAAACAGCTTATTGCAAATGATTTGATACGTTTTTAGCTTGTTGCTTGTTAAACAGAATAAAAAAATAAAACTTCCCACTAGATGTGACGGACCACCACCATGTCTGATGTCTTGTACATTAAAGTAACTCAGTATTCATACTGTGATTGACAGATTGTGAATGACTGAAAAACAAAATAAAAGGCTATAAAAAGAAGTACAGAGAAAATGCACACTAAACATACAGTTATACAGTATATGTAGTGTATATGTAAGAAGAATGATATCACAACATGGTTATGTATCATATCATCCTTTCCATTTGAGCTGAGACGAAAAGTATATTCTGAAAATTCCAAAGCGTTGGACTGTAGCGCTATTTGTATCTGTTTCCACTTCAAACTGATTTAAAAGATCAGACAGCAGTCAGTCATGTAACTTGGTGGAGGAGTGCCAGTTCTAGTGGGGTAATTGGATCACCTTGATGTTTCCTTAACACTGTCCTACAACTACATGGAATTGCGTCTGCAGGAAAGTATCAAAATGCTTAGTAAGTATGTCTTACAGCTTGCAAGTCAGTTCCTGATCAGAAGGGATTTTTAGGATTTCAAGTAATCAGTCATGAAAAAAGCTAATAGAGCAGGTCTGTGAGCTCATTGTCTTGATTGTCTTGAAATCATGCAGCAGTACTTTCACATTTTAAAGATGAAAAGAAGCTAAAGATTACAACCTAAGGAATGGTATCTTGTACCCCTGGCATCAAACATACTGCATGCATATCTTAAATATTATAATAATATTGCAATTGGTTTTCCAGGCCTGGTACAAACAGTTTGTACAATAACTATAAGAAAGAAGTCCTCATGTTGTTTCAAATGTTCTGAAACCAGCTTTGAAGAGCAGTTAAGTAACTGTTGTTTCATTCAGTTTCTACATATAGTGATGTAGAGGATATTTTTTACACTCTAATTTGTTGTTTGTGCTTTAGAGCTGTTTGGGGATGTGCAATATGTGACATCTATGCTTCCAGTCAAACAAGTCACAATGTCAACAAAGCAGTGGAGCTACTGAGTTTGACCAGAGCAGTATATAGTCAGATTGTTGATGATTTCCCTTACATTGCCATAAAATAATGTAAAATGTTGAATTTAACTAGAGTTGATGTCACGGCCTGATTCTAGCCAGAACAAAGGTTGCTACATTTCCCTGAAGCATTCCCATATGTTTTGGCTGCCTTTGATATCTGTATGAAGTTCCAAATATTTGAAGATCATAGAAGATTTTGGTTAGAACATGTATTAACCATTCAGCGTATAACACCAGCAGCACACTGTAACTTACCATTACCAACAGGATGATAACGTGAAACACACATCACTGAATACCCTGTACATCTCACCATTCACAAATATTGATGAGTGAACCTATCATTCGTGGCTTACAATGTTTGAGGAGAAACAGTCTGATTTGTTCTTATACTTACACTGATCGTCCAGATGACTGCACTGCTTTGGAAGACCAGCTTATGAACCTCTTCAAATGTGTTTGCTACCTGTGCATTTGCTATTATTGGCAACCAAGGCCTAAAAACAACATTCCTAGTGATTGGATCATTGATTGGCTTTCTCATTGGCTGACTGTGCTGTCAGTCAGTGGTTGCGCTTGTTGGTTCGCTTAAACCTGTGAATTACGCAAAGCGACTAATCTTCGCTTGGGCTACAGCCGTAGGATTGTGTGTCGCAGCGTCTCCGTTCTGAGGCGCCGACAGAGCATCTGTTGGAATACAACTTCGCCCTGAGAGCTCCAGCTTCGTTCACCGCCGCCAAAGAGCGATCACACGGAGTTTATACACGCGTAAATGGAGTTTCAGTCGTTGTCGTGACTGTTCCTCGCCGCCTCTCACCCTGCAGAAGATTCTGCGTTAAAGTTGCTGCAGCATCCACACCAGCGCGGCCCGCTCCTTCGCAGTCATGGGTACCGTCCTCTCTATATCTCCTGCGACAAAGAAGGCATCTATTATAGACGCCGAAATCGCAGGAGATGGACTCAAAAACGACAAGAGCCTCAAGCGGCATTCGATGTTCGTCTCTCTCTCCTGGAAGAAGCTGGTGGCCACTTCGGCCAAGAAGAGTGCCAAGAAAGTGACCCCGAACCCGCTGCCCACTCGTGAAATCCCGTCCAAGCAGGTGACCCAGCTCAACAGCGAAAACGTCAGGAAAACGCACCAAAACGAAGAGAAGAAACCCAAAGCTCCCATCCCAGTCCCGGTGCCCACGGTCCCCACGCAAAACAACGATGCTGTCGTCCAAAACGGGAGGCTTTCCTCGGTCCAGAAACAGCCCAGCAGCCTGTCTCTGGTGTCACCGAGGAGGATCGTCATCCAGGCTTCAACTGGAGAGCTGCTGCGCTGTTTGGGAGACTTTATGTGCCGCAGGTGTTATAAACTGAAAGAGTTAAACAGCGGAGAGGTGATCCTCTGGTTCCGAAACATCGACCGGACTCTTTTGCTGCAGGGCTGGCAGGACCAGGGTTTCATCACGCCAGCAAACGTGGTGTTCGTGTACCTGTTGTGCGAAGACATGATAGCGGACAGCATCAGCAGCCCGGCCGAGCTGCAGGGCACCTTTCAGACTTGCCTCTACCTCGCCTACTCCTACATGGGCAACGAGATCTCCTACCCGCTCAAGCCGTTCATGATCGAGTCGAACAAGGACGTGTTCTGGGAGACGTCTCTCCGGATCATCAACAGGATGAGTGCCAAAATGCTGCAGCTGAATGCAGACCCGCACTTTTTCACCGAGGTCTTCCAGGACCTCAAAAATCAACGAGACAACAGCGAGTCAAACCTGGATCGCTGACATTGGACACGAACAAGAAACTGAGGGTTTTTTTTTTTTTTTTAAAAAGATGAATGTTTTGCAAAATCACATAACGGTGGTTTTGAATGTAAGAGCCAAACGTTGAAGGCTTCACATACGTGGGCTGAATGTCACTCTCATGATGTTACACAACTTCAGTATGGTGTTTAGGCTACAGTGTAGGAGATTTCATAGATGCATGCCAACGGTATCTTGTCCTCTTTTGTCTTGTCCCTTCAGTGACACAGGGACTGACTTCGTGGTACAAATCTACAAATCACATTTTCAGTGACACTCAAATCGCCGTTTCATTCATGATTAGCCTACTTTCTTGGGTAAGTGAGCGGATGTCGCAGTGAGGTGAGGTTCCTGAAAAAAAAAGACCAGAATAGCTTTGCTTGTGAGGAAGTCGAGAGGCGGAGCTGTCCGAGGTGCTGACCTGTGCAGTTTGTTTGTTTTTTTCACGCTCCCTGCTATTTGAGTCACCTTAGGAAGACCAGAGTCAGCCCAGTACACTTTCAGCATAAGCCTAATCATTGTAAGTAGAGGTATACAGCATGCTGTGCTTTTAAACGTTAAGCTGTTAAACATGCAACAGCTATCAGAGGCATGTTTCTGTAAAGGGACAAAACACCTTATTTGGTATTAACTGTAGACATTTCTATTACTTAAGTGAAAAGCTAGTTTATATCTGCAGAGCTTAGATGTTAAAAGGCCTCTTCTGCAGTAAAGCGCCATGCTGAGCATATTGCTATTTTGATGCCTGTTTGGAATATGACTATTTTCAGCTCTTCTTGTGCAGAAAAAAGACAAACACCAAAACTGATCATGTCAACACTTTAATTTTGTATTAAAGTAACTTGTTTTTGCCTACCAACATTATACTGCAGTGATGTACCAGTAAATGGGTTGTTGGTTCAAGCTGAACATGAGGGTCGGGCAGAAATGTAAAAAAAAAGTGAAGAGTGTGACTTCCCCTTGGAATGTGATAAACTGCACTAAATTGGCCCATAGATGGCCAAACAGCAAATTATCAACCCGGGGCCTCTGTTGTGTATTGTTTTTAAATACGCGTTGGCCACTGTGATGTATTGCTTTGCAGCATATTGCAGAGGACAACTAGAGACTTAACGGAATGTATAGTTTTTCAAGAGATTTATTTTTAAATCTCCTATGTGCCAATTATAATATATTCTTGGCCTGAAACTATATGGTTTACATGTACATATCCCAGATGTTAAAATTTCCCTTTATTTTATTTCCCCCTGCCTGTTTTGAAGGTGGCTGCATATGATGTAGTTTAAGCATTACAAAAACAAATAGAGCTCAATGGTCAAATGGTATTTTTGCCCTGTTTTGTAAATTTGCTGTGGGCCTTGGTTTACTGGATTCAATTCACTTTCAATTGAGTCAATTCAGGATAGATGTTTCTTCACAATGTAAATACTGAATGTAAAGGTCTCATTAATAAGTGACAGAAGACTATCATTTGCACATGTATGTCATTGCATAAGCTAAAAGTGATTTGACTCCAACTCTGAAACCAAACATATAGGACAAATGCGACAGTTAGTATTTAGTATTTTGGTCTTTCTAAGTGATCGTTGTGATGTTGTGTTGTGAAGTCATTGCTTGGAAAGTGGAATATAATGCTGCTACTTTGCACAGCCGTGAACAGACCTTTGATGTTTTGCACAGTGGTATAACATAATGGTCATGTACCAGTGTTTCCTTTCAGGTGCTGGAGTCTTTGGCGTTAAGTTTGAAGTTATTATCACCAACTCTCGCTCTAGAATGATCATCTGTGAATTACTGTAGATCTTTTGTACAGTTCATTTTTCCTATATGTCAGCTTTGAAAAGGGATATTTAGATGTGCGTGTTGTCTGTGGTGTTGCGCCACGGTTGCATTCACTCTCTCTACATGTTAATAAAAGGTCAATAGAGTTATTGTTTATGGTGACTATAATGAAATAAATCCAAACTAATGTAGGATCTCTGGTCTCTCTTGCATTGTTTTGATCATTAAACACATTGTCTCAATACTTCTCTGTGTACATTACTGTATATCGCTTCATGTATGAGCGCATACACTCGTGGATTGTGTTTGTACAAACCTTGCACTTTGCTAAAGCAGTACTTAACATGGACAGCCTCTTATCCACTCACAACACCCACTAATCCTTGACTTGAAGGGAACCCTTGAGACACTGTTATGCAATAGAAATAAGTCCATGACAAATATGCTTACCGGGATCTGTTGGGGATGTTACTACAGGTTGCCATGAGACTGAAACTCATGAGATTTCTTTTTGTTGCCATGAAACCAACTAGTTCATCAGCTAGGGTTATTATTGCAGGGAAGAATTTACCAAGGCTATTCTTTAGATACACTAACACAAAAAGACAAAAGAACAAACGTCTATGTAACCTCCAAAAATGTATAACAGCAGCATTACATCCTAGAATATGTTGCAATTGCATTACCTGTGTGGCAGCGTTGTGCACTGAGGACAATGATGGCTGCTGACACATATAAAGGATATTTTTGGTATCCTATCTGTGCCTTGGGTATTCCAAATGGGGCCACATAATGAAATGGGAACACAGACAGTTAAACAGTAAGAAAGTTCATTGCAAAAAGCTCACAATTTAAGGAGCAATTTTCATGCACTCCTCTGCTGAACTGATCTCTTACTCACATGTTTTTGTGAATCATTTTCCGAGACATACAAAGAATTAGATTGAATATACATACAATATGTCACACTTGAAATGTATTAAAAAACATGTTATGCAGTATCAGAAGCTTCTGCAGTTCAAAACATGGCTGGATTCATGGGTTAAAGTATGACAGAATGGAGCTGGACTGATAAGGGTTTCCTCCTGGTTTTATGAATAAGACACGTGGGCTGGAGGGTTCCTTCATGTGATTGGTTAGAATCTGCTGCAGTCTCACAACTGTCTGACTCTCTCTCTTTCTCTCTCTCTATCTCTCTCTGTATTATAGGGACAAACAGTACCTATTTACGAGCAAGAGAATAAAGGAAGGCAGACAGAGATGACAAAATAATCATAACAGAACAGAGAAAAAAATTTGTTTGCCAGGAAAAGAGAGATGGAGAGAGTGGAAAAAATAAGGCAAATGAGAAAACAGAGAGATGCAGGAGACAGATTGATTTTCATTTATTTCTCATATTGACATCAAATGTCAGTCTGATGATGATAAGGAAAGGGACCAAATCTCCCAAAACATTTTAAATGTCAAACGTCACCCTTATAAAGTAGTAAAACTGTCCTTAGCTGAAACTCATTGGAGTTTGTTTTGACTGCAAATTGTCATATGTTCATTAATTTACAGTTATTTCACATTGTTGTATATTTTGTATGCTCAATGGACACACTATTGCTTCTGTAAAACATAACTTTGTCACTACAGTGGCATAAAACAAAATTTAATGTAAAATTAGAAACAAAGAAAGAAATTTAAACCTCCTTGTGAACTGAAGAATTACATCACGTACATGTTCTGATGCCCTATGAGGTCAAACAGTAAAGGGAGTCAATGGAAAACAACCCTTCACAACGCTTAAAATACATATCTTGTTATAGCGTCATATGCTTTTTCCTCAGTCTTCACAGGTTGCATTCATGGCAGAGTCCTGTTGCAGCGTTATGTAACTGGATCCCAGTGCAGTGTTGTGAGCCTTCTCTTCGTTATTAAGATTCAACCCAGGTCTCTTGTCTGCCAGCCTGCTTTCTGCATTCTTCTCCACTGTGTCTCTATAGTAACGGGTAGGTAAGTGAATGAGAGCTGGACAAAGTGAGCTGTGTGGGGCTGAGTGTGGGTAGAACCACTGCACAGTGCGGTGATCAGTAGAAGACACACGCACACAATGCTTGTGAACGACTGTTGGTCGTATATATTCACACACTGTTATTTCCACTAGTTACCGCTGCTTTAGTACCGCTGTGTTTACCACTCTGCCCGATTTTTCTTCCCTAATCAGCAGTAATGAAACACAATACAACATTCCATCATTGTTCAGTTTTCTTACATTACGAATAAGATTACCCAGTTTTCTGGCATCAGTAAACAATGTTTACAGACACAAGCAGAACACACCAAATATTGATAGAAAAAAAACATTTGATTATTGTTATTACATTTTGTTTTCTATTACATAATACAGTGAAGTCACTCATGTCACTAAATTTTGTACAATCCCACAGTTGAATCTGTTGGTCTGTGTGGGATGTGGTTGACAGTTTTTTGACTGCTATGTTATTATATTATATTATGGAAAACAAGGTTATATTAAATGCCATCATCTGTTGCCATGACTGCAAATGAAAGACTGAAATGGAAATTAACTCAATTAAGTAATAAGTCATTCACTCATGTAAGTGTACTTAATTGTAACATTGTTGTCATACTTGTGCTTTACCTCAGTGCTTTTCCAGCTGAGATTTTATATTAAAAAGTGTATGAAAGGTTATGAAATACAATACATTTAAGTAGCTGTAACTGTAAAAATTATATTGCACAAAAAAGCTAAATTATGACTTAAATCTATATAACATTCTTCTTTCTTATACCATTAATCATACACCAACCCATCAAATTTATCTTTGAGGTATTTTTAAACTATCTTTATTCAAGTGAAGGCTCTAGATGTTTCTTTCAACACAGGTGACAAAACCAGGACAATGTAAACTCATAAATGGTCTATTGTTTTAAATTAACACAGCTTTAACATCTTTACCAGCAAGTACATCACTCTGTCATGGAAAAGAGGTTCTCTCTGACATTACATTTGTCATCCAATTGGAAAAATAACCAAATCTGCATCACCTGTGAGTACACCCTATAGGGATTATGTCTATTTTGCTGTCCTCCTGCTGCACCACCCCCCTGTTAATCTCTTTAACTAGATTACTCAGGCGTAGAGGTGCAAGGAGAGACAGGCTGCTGCCACTTTTGAATTGGGTTTAGCAGGTAAGTTCTGCCAAAGGATCTTGAGTCACCTCATTGTCAAGTTCACTGAAAAGTGATATGTTTCATCTGCTGCATATAGTGTCATGTGGACACAGCACTTACATTTAAATTATGATGTCAAATCTAACAAACCCATGACACTATACTAATTTCTTCATTCACTACACACCTACACAGTGTTCATTGTTAGTTTCTCTTTATTTGACAGTGGATCATTTCACGCTGCATGTATCTGCATGATTATTCATCCTTTTAGTTTTATGTAATAGACATAATCTAAACCTGGATTTTGGTATAGAGGTGCTCCAATCATAGGCCATTACCTTAATTGACAAATGAACATTTCAAGCAAAGTGTTGCTGGTCTTTGACAAATTAAAATTTCAAACAAACCACTGCCAGTGTTTTAGTCACATTTAGGACACTTACAGATTGTTGTGGAGTTGTTTTTGTGTTTTTAGCTCACAGAATCTACTGTAGGTTCATGTCTAGACAGGTGGGTGTCTCTAATAAAAGTATACACACTGCAGTAAATTGTCCTTTTTGTTTCCTCTCTTCTTTACCTCTTTAGGTCTCTCTCCTTTCCCCGCACTTGTTTCTCTCATTCTCTTATTCTCAAGTCTATTTCAGCACCATGTAGGTGTACTGTTCTAATTTAGCTGAGCCTTTATTACCACTCTCTCCAGCTGGAAGAATGAGTCACTGACTGCAACACTTCACACAAGTCACACAGAGCCCACTGACTGCCTTACCCTGTGTCCTAATAATAATAACTTGCACTATTGGGACAGAGAGTCCTAGTTTTCTTCACAGAATATGTGACTTGCGGATACCTGTCAGAATATAATACAACTGTGAGCAAATACAATAAAAACTGTGATTTTTAGAAGCATTGTTCGCCATTAGTGCGGTCCATAACATACAGTTTTGCCTGTCCATGTTCTATAAGTTGTTATTTTACACTGTCTGACAGTATCATACATAATTTGTTTTGGCTGTGGTGAAATATGAGCCAAGTGACATTACAAATGTCAAAATTCACATTTTCCTTGTCATGATGTCTGTTTTGTCTTCGTGTCTTTGGAGTTAGATTAGAGTCAGAGCTAGATAGCTCTCAGTGCTCAAATGCCAGAGCTTTTCTCAGAAAGCTTCTTAAAACAAACAAACACCTGGATCACTGTGACCGATTACTTAACCAGAAAACTGGTTATACTATGACTATTATGGTCCTAAAAACTTTGAAGATAAACTTGAGACTGACTGTCTACCCAGAGACAGACTTTCTGGAGTCACTTATTTCCATCACAAGCACCATTCTTTTTTTTTTCTTTTTTATTACTTACACATTTTATTTTAATGAAGAAGAGCATAAGTGCTGCTCAGCAGTTCTTTTCTTTCTCTTTCCTCCTCCTTCTCATGTCTTCTTCTCACTCCTAAATTGTCTACATCCACATTGATAATCCTGTAGCTTGCAGCGTAAACACCCACCTAGTTTGTTATGCAAGAAGAAGTGAGAGGATGGGTGCGCAACAACAGGCACGTCAGATTAGCAACACAGTAGCTAACAGAGAAGACAGTGATGGTCACAATGGTGCGGAAGTAACTGACCACTTACTCACTTACTTAGCAAGTATCTTAGGGAACATTGGTACTTGAATTTAAGCAGTATGTGTGTATGATAACTGAAGCAGAATGCTGAAGTGGGTTAGTAGTTACTGGACTTCTTTCTTGTTAGGTTGATACGCTGCTGACGTTGCTGATAATCTGATGTCTGTAAAGGTCTTAAGGACATAGGCAAGAGGGAGAGATTCAGTTTTCAATAGCAACACGATGTCTTTTCTATTGATATGCAGGACACACACTCAAAAACTGTCACTGTGAATGAGGAACTCTTTGTCTCTCTGTCTCTCTTTTTCTCTCTATGTCACACAAAGACACACACACTTCCTGTTTCTGGATCATTGCTGACTCTTAAGTCAGAGTTAAAGTGTTAAAAAGTTCAACTCCATAACTTCTCTGCGCTCTTATTTAACTGTCCGCATGTTACAGAATGAGAAACACTGTTTTTGTTTTAACAGTATACGTAATACCTCACATGTCAGTTCCATTGTCAGATAATCAGTCCCTAAGTACTTAATTCTCAGTAGAGCTGCAATGTCATAAAATGAGGTTTGGGAATAATCTGTTATTTGCAGATGTTATTATGTTCTATATTTATTATACTCTGTTATTACCCAGTTATGTAAAACTGTGCTCTGATGTTGGAAGACCTATGGCGCCTCCATGTGGCTGATAAGATTTAATTTCACATTTTGGAACAGCATCTCAGAATGTATCTACCGGTGCTATTCTGCATGCCTGCTGAGAACTGTATCCCCTTACTTTAGCCTGAACCCTACCTTGCCCCAGCCCTAACCACCAGCCAATCCACCAGGTGCCTTTCAGTGTGGAGTTTGTATGTTCTCCCCATGCCAGTGTGGGTTTTCTCCAGGTACTCTGGCTTCCTCCCACATGCAGTTAGGTTAAATGGTTGCACAGGTTGCCAGTCTGTCACAGGGCTGTCATATATATATACATACACATATATATATATATATACCTGTGCAGGGTTTCGCCCACTGACAGCTAGGATAAGCTCTCGCAACAGGAAACGCATGGCTGGATGGATTTTGGTACAGCTCTATATTACATCAGCTTCAGCAACAGCAAACAGCAAAAAGTGCAATATACTGTACATGATAACAATTAATGAGTAGGCAAATGTTTTGTTCTATGAGTAGGTCTAACTGGTGAAGTGTTTCTATTGGGTTTTATAGACTTTAAGGGGACTAATGTACTTAATGGTTAACATTTTAAAATGCACTGATTTTGATCCTTAGCACACAACAAGTATCATTCTTACAGCATGTGCATAAATAATGTACTTAACTGATTAAGTGGTTTCTACTGGCAAATCATAACAATTCCCTCCACTTTTAATGTCCACCACGAGTGATCACAGTCATCATAACTGTTTTATTTATTATAATTCAAATGTTGTAAAAGGAATCCAATTTTAAAAAATACATGAGAAAACACAACAACAAGAAACACATGGTTGTTAAACTATGGCACAGAAGTCTGTGGTGTTTACTGTCACGCAGGTGTTTTGATGAAGGAAAAGCAAAAAGGTTTGGACACATAAATTCAAGACATACTGATACATAATGTCAAGTTTTTTATTTACTTCATTTGCTTTTCATTGCTACAGTATGAGCATTTGTGAACGAATGCATTCTAAATCACTTCGAAATCACTAGAAAGCAGCAATAGCCTGAGCCTGTTTCTACCTTAAAGTATTTACAGAGTAGGTCAGAGATTCACAGTATCTGTTACTATTCATGTTGGAGCCTATGACACACAAATTAAAAATCTTTGCTTTTGTACTAGTATTTTTATTGCAAATGCGTCAAGGTGAATGATCTTTCTGTGGTAATTTTCATAAAGCACATGGTGCAACGTTGTGATCTGATTTTAATTTAGAGTCACCGAATCTTTGGACTTTGTCTTTGGACTGTGGGAGGAAGCCAGATTGTTAGGAGGAAACCAGTGAATCCCACGTCCGTCTAGCTGTGCAGCCAGAACACCATGATCATTTTGGCTACTTCATATAACCACGAGATGGCGCCAACAGTCCAGTTATAGCCTGCAGTTTGCTGCTTGGTTTTGCAAACAGCCTACCTTTGCAAAAAACAAACCCAGAACTTAGAGATGAAGGGATGAGAAACGTCAGTGAAACCGAAAAGAATTACAACTGACAGCTGCGTCAGAACAGACGATCTGTCTGTGGTTATCTTTTAAAATAATGTTCAAATTTATTCATTTCGAAAACCTCCTACTCCCTCATGGAAATGTTAAGGTTTTCCGACTTAATTTCAGGGATTGTGGCTGGAAGTAGGACATTTCCCGTTTTGAGATGTTTGTAAATTAAAATAGAACTAATATGAATGTTGCGTAATATCGTGCGTAAAAGTTCAAACCTCTGTGCGTAATTTAATAAGCGAACCTCTTGATGGATTTAATAATTTGAATGGATGTCTTGGCCTACAGGTTAAAAATGGGCAACGATTTTTACTTTTGTTGAGATAAACAATTTTAGACGTCTTGTTTGCCTACAACTGGCGTTTCAGTCCCATCTAAAAGTGGAGGCTGTGTGTTACTGAAACAATCCTCGCGTCTCGTTTAAAAATGTTAATTTTAACAGATCGTGTGAATTTTAGCCCAGTCCAGCAGATCTTACTGCGCTCTCGATCATTCCCGTGTCATTTGTGGAGTTAATATTCTTCCAGTTTTTCTAAGAGATGCATTAATAGTCAGTTGTAATGGTTGTTGATGTTACTCAGACTGCTGATGTTGTTGACACAGCTGATGTGTGACTGCGACACTGTGCCAAAGGGTCCTGGAGGCTGGAGGTTGTGGCTGTGATACAGAGCCGCCGGTGGAGAGCCAGGCCAGTAGGAGAAACCCGACGGCCCCACTCCAGGAGCCACAAGGTTCAGTTTGGAAATCCCGGAGAAGGGAATCGGGGAGAAGTTACCCTGAAACTTGTAGATGGCCTGCTCCGTAGTGGACGGCTGACACACCTGCGCCAAGCCGTGGAAATCAAACTTATATGCGTATCTCTTGCCGTGGACTTTGGTCATGATGTTTTTGTCGTAGTAGTAGCGCAGCGCCCTACTTAGCTTATCGTAGTTCATGTTGGGTTTGCTTTTGCGCTCCCCCCAGCGCCGGGCCACCTCGTCGGGGTCGATGAGCTTAAACTCGCCGTTGGTGCCCTCCCAGGCGATGCACGAGATGTTGGTGCTGTCCGAGAGAAGCTCCAGCAGGAACTGCCAGAGCTGGATCTGCCCACTGCCTGAGTGGAGGGAAAAGACCGTTAATCTAAAAGAACCGTTAAATGTAAAGCATTTTAAGAAAATAATAAATAATAATGAAAACATACTATCTATGGTGCATTCGACACTTTATCAGATACTATATTGTCATTCATCAGTTAATAATGTTTTGGCAGCAAATTTTGACAAATAAAGCAAACATATGTCTGACAAACTGCAGACTAATCGGAAAAAAATATGCATTTGAAAACATTACATTTACATGTGATAGTTATAAAATGTCATATTTTATAAATATTTCTTTACCTGTGTTTAAAGGATTATCAATATATTATAATAATAACAATATATATTATAAGCAATTGGGTTATTAAACCTCTTGGTTTCCTTGAAATACCACAAACATATATATATTTTCTTTGTGGTAACTTGTGATAATTTGGGTGTTCACGTTGGCAGGTCATTTACATTTTAAATATAATTTGTCAGACATGTTTGATATTAATTTACATTTATGATTTTCAAAAGCGTTTTAAACTCTCGCACTGCGTCCTGACTTTGAGAGGCGTTGATACCGTTAACACTCCATCACAGTATAATCAAATGAAAGGGATGTAAATGAATGGATTTTTTTTCAATTATTTTTACGTATTTTATCTTAACATATTATGTCTAATGTATTATTACTGATACATGTTGCTTAATTTATAATACACAGAGCTATTGGTCCATCACACATCAGCATCAGCAAATTTAGAGATTAAGAATTTAAAAATAAGGCTATGTTTTATTTTTTTTTGTTCAATTCCAGTTAGACCTGAAGCAGCATTAGATGTAATACTGCTTCAGTTTTATCAATTTCATTATTTTGGTTTTGTTTTGTTTTGTGTTATTTTATTTAGTCTTTTTTTCTTTAGCATTAATATGGTGAGATTTTTTTATTCCTCTTTTTTCAAGCCGTTCCTATTGCTAAATTGTGTTGTTACTCTTTATTTTGCTCTTTCCATTATTAACCCTTTCACATGCTGTGTTGGAGAACTGTTCATCAGCGTAGGCTGATGAATATAAAATAAATATGTACCTGTGATAACAATATGTCCTGACAGACTTCTCTTACCTTTTTGCACTCCTGTATTTATTGGACCCCATGATGTTCCTTTGCTTTCTTTCAACAGATTTTCTGTTGGATCTGAAATAGAAAAAAACACACAATTATTTATCATTATGTTGTTTTTATAGTCATTGTCATCAGCTGTCTACCACCTGTTTATGTAGCAAAGAAAATGTTTTTTGGAACAGCTGCAGGCCTGATATCTATTTCATATCACACTTCAAAAATAACTAATAATTACATCACTTCATTAAGAAAAGAAAAACGCTTATGTCCAGAATCTTCCAGAAAATCATCTTCTAACAAACAGAATCACTCCACAACGTCAAGTAGGAACTGGATGAATGAACTAAAACACATGGAGATCAATTTCTTTCTGTTTTCAGAGAAATAACAAAATCTCTCGGTCGAGAACAGTTGATGCTACATAAACTGATCAGACCAACGCAAACTAAAATTAAATGTTAAAAATAAAAAAAAATCTCAACAAAGGTTAAAACTGATTAAAATCCTAATTGTATCCCGGTCCAGTCGCAGTCTAATGCACGATGTATGTTGTCTTTGCCCGCTCCTCTGGGAGAAGCCAGGAAACGCGTCCAGGAAAAAGGATTTCCGATTTCCGACAAAAGAGCAGACGGGCTTTCAGATTGAAAAGACTGAACAATGCTCTGCCCTGGAAACGGAGCATCGCCGCCTCAGGACACCGACACCCGGGAGAATTTTAAAAATTATATTACAACAGCCTATTTCTATAACTCTTTACTGGACAAAGTGACGAACCTGAGAGATACATGTTGAACATGAGGTTTCCTCCGCAGTCCTGTCTCATTGTGTTCACTTGTTCAGAAAGGGTTGGATTTCATTTCGTTGGTGGCGGAGGAAAAGATTTTTATTAAACTTTATCTCATAACTGTGATCTGGAATAAATGCGGGTGGACAGATTGAAGTTTCCAGGCAACTGTCACTGGCCCCCATCTCTGAGACAATATTCAGACAGCAATTTCCCCTGGTGCATTGCTTTAATTAAAAGAGCAATTTACCTCTGTCAGCCCGCCTGGTGCCCACAATAAAAAGAGGCCGATAGAAATTCGGCCCTTATCAATCCACCATCACAGTTTAATAAAGTTTCCGCGTTAAGATCTGAGTTTCTATGGTGAATTGAAGTGTTTGACATGGAAACCAGTTCAGATCCTCCTCAATTTTCCGCCTCTTTACCTCTCGGCAAACAACAAAGGCCTATTTCATGTTGGGAAAAGAATATTTACCTTGAAAAGCACGCTTCACTGCACACGAGAAAACAAGAACATTTCATCCCACATAACCTTCTGTTTGTGGGTTTAACGTTATATAGCCTCAATCTGAGGCTAATGAGGTTGTAACTTTAAAACCATGGCTTCTGGTGCTCACCGACGTGATCATCTCATGTTTTCTCACTACTTCTGTTTTTTTTGTTTTTTTTATGGCCCTGCACCATAAAGTCTGGTTTGTGCTGTCAATTCGGGCTGGACCATATGTGTATATTTTTCTCTTTCTATTGGCCTAATATGTTGCTACAGCATTGTCTACACATCATTTGTCACAGGGCAACAGATGAAACGACTGTTTGTCAATTTCCCCATTCACAGAGATAAGCAGAACATTACAGACATGTTATATGAATTCAACTCCAGTTCTCTAGCAGCTTCGATGGGATCAATCATGCCTTTATTGTAACATTTTTAAGCCCTCTATAAGGAAGAAATGATGAAACACCTTTGAATGATTAAATTAACACATTTAAAGGTAGAAAAAGGAAATGCAAGTCAGGTAAAAAAAACAAACCTTGTCTATACATCCAAAACGATGCAATAGTGCTTACTGATTTAAGATGTGTACCACAAACTGTAATGTCTCTAGTTTGATTCCCAGACATGTGTTGCACGTCATATCGCTGCCTCTCCTAATGTTTCCTTGTCTACAGCTTTACTGTAAGTCTGGTGAAGGCAAAAGCTGATAAAATAATTGCAAAAGACACATATAAAGAGACTATAAGAAAAGGCCTTGAAAATGAACATATGCATCGGTGGAGTAAGCTTGTTTTATTAGATCTTGTTTTGCTTGCTGTAAAATGCAATATACAGTATGTAGGAGTAATCAGTACTGCTGCAGGCCTGCTATCCAGGAACAAAACTGTTTGGTTATACAGCCGTGCACAATGGAATCTAAACATGGCTCACTTTCAGATGTTTCCTTGGAAAATTTGGATTTTATTTTTTTTTAAAACAGTGTTTCAAATTTCATCAAAGGCTAAGAAAATCTGTCATATAATAACAATTATATCTAAAAGCAAACATTAAATTAAAAAAAATTCAAGCTTAAATAATCAGACAGACAAATCTTAACTTTTATATCTGGCCCTGTGGATTGACTGGACTGAATCATTCGTTATCTATTTACAGAGGTGTTCCCTCTACAGCGTGTCAACTGACTGAGCTCAGACATGCACAAATGCACACAGATCACAGAAAAAATACAGTAGAGCTATGTGGTAGCTGACAGGTAATTTTGATTATTTAACAGTTATGTGTTTACAATATGTCACACAGCAGATTTCAACATATGGTTTAGGCTTTTGTATGTCCTAATAGCAGTTTCATTTCAGATGAATGGAGCAAAACTGTAACTAGTAAATACAGATGTGAATGGAAAACTATATACTGTACTTGTTGTGTCCCTTTTTTCTTCACATTGCAGCTGTACCTCGGGGCTTGGCTTGTAGGTGTGTTTCTGGCGTCCCAGACTTGCTTTAGCTGCCTGTGTCCATGTACAAGTCGCAGGCAACTTAAAACAAGCCTCGAAAGCTAGACTGAGTCCATTGATGTAGTCGCAGGTGTGGAGCTTCCAGATTGTGATCAGCATGTGGCCAGATATCCACAGATAAAAGAAAAATGCATATTTTCAGAAAAGCACATGTTATTATTATGTTTATTTAGTTTCCATGAAACTCTATTTTCATTTTAACATACTGATCTAGGCTATAGTTGAAAAATTACATTAAAAAAGTCAATTTAAGAAAAAGAGACTTTTAGCAAATGAAACCATGCTAGTCTTTCATATAGCCCCCTAAACCTTGATTCATAAGTGTCTTATTCAGGTAGTCGATAAATAGATTCAAAATTTAATCTACACATAAACCATCAAGTTAAATATCAAGCTAAAAACATTTCTCTATTTTAAAATCCACTGTTGTTTCTATTAATATAGTAATCAATCCTAACTTCTTTTGAAAAAGCTGTTATCAAGAATAATTCCAAGGTTCCTCCATAAAGTTTTAGACCTACCTGGATGCTCTAAACTGTGGTGGAAGTAACCCAGCTTGCAACTTACTACACTACTCAAGTGTCACTGCTCGACAAGCCTGAGTGCAGTCTCTTTAACCAGTCTGCAGAGGAATGTATATTTGAGAAAGGTGTGTGTGCATAGTTACACATTTATTAAAAGATCCTGGATTTGTGGGTGTGGGACTGTGAGCCGGTGCAGGTTTGTGGGTGTGTAACACGGAATCCCATGTCCTGGACCGACAGGAGGAGTGTGTGTGGAGGTAAACACACTCCAGGATCCCAGCGTGTGACTAAGGTAAATATGATGGTGTCACATTAGAATAAACAAACAAATGCTAAGCTGCAGGGCTTTTCATATGGAGTACACTTTCCAATGATTGAATTCAATGATGAATTCAATCATCGATGTATTATATTGTATTATTTGTCCATTATAATTTCGGTTAATTTATGATGTACACACTGCTTAACATAAGATGTAAACATATGAGCAGGCAATCAATAAGGAAACAATGGCTTTCATGTAGATTTAAATAATCAGTAATACCTGAATGTAGCCCGGTGGTCACTTTAATTAGATATAATTTTTCACTCATGTCTAAATAAATCTCAATGTTGTCACTTTTTAGTTAGCCAAAAAGTGACGCTACAATAACTGTCTATACCAGCAGGTGGTGATAGTCTGTATTTGTCATTAAAACAGGAAAAGCAGAAGAAGGCCCAGGACCACAGACACACAAAAGATAAACGAGGCAACACTTTGCATTGTTTGTCTGCTATTTGCACACCCCCCTCACTTACCACAGACAATTTATAGCTATTTGTAATCCAGAATGTGTCTGATAAGAAGCTGTAAATGGCACTAAGGTCAATTTCTGTTGTCATGTAGTGAGTGGTGATGTTTTTTTGTGAAATTTTTTTTTTTATATACATAACAGTTGGTTTCAGGGCAAAACAAACCTCATATTCAAACAGAGTTCAGGACCTTGGACAGTGAAAGTGTACCTACTTTTTGTCAATGACTGACATGTATGTCTGTCAGAGGAACTCTGCTGGCCTCTTCTGAACTGCTCAGAGTATTGAAACTGTTTAAATAAGATACACAAAGGAAGAAAGAGCACAAGAAGCTCCATTCTCTACATTCTGAAGATGATTCATAGTTTAACCCAGATTTACATGTCTCTTGTACTTGGTTTGAAAATTAAACAAGTTTGTTTTTATACAGCTTGATTTTGGTTGGGCATTTTGGCAAACTGTGCCAAAAAGAGTCAAAGCACAAATAATAGAAACAAAAGTGATCTTGTGCTATTATTTATTGGAAATAAGAATACAGTTGGACAAGAACAATATTACACATCCTATAGCCTAACAGAATCAAAATTTTCCATTTATGGTCACTGGAAGGCTAAATAATGTATATCCTTTATTACAAAGCATTTCTGATTACAGCCTAGTTCATAGAGGTAAAAGAGAACGTGGGCTATGATTTTGCCACACTAATGCACCTGTAATATGATTACTGGTGCAAATTAATTGACAGTTATATCTAGCCAACTATTTTGATTTTTATTTGTTTAAATTAGTTTATAAACTTGATTATAAGGAAAAATAAGGAATACTGACAGTCGCTAGTTTTGAAGAAAAGCCTTTATTTCCTATTTCAAGAACATCCTTTAGCATGGTAGTAGAAGTAGGTACTTAGGTATCCATACACGCAGAGCCACAGAGGGATAGAAAGAGGTTGTCCATCTATTGTTCTGTGACAGTGGTTTGTCCGGGGTTCAAGTAGAGGAAGGGGTTCAGGGAGAGTTTTTAAATTTTTTTTTCAGGTTGGGTCAGGCAGGCAGAGTGAAGGCTTAGTGCTGGATCCTACGAATAGACTGCACCTGGTTGGTGTGAGCCTGGGTGCTGTACTCATTGTAGTTTCTGTACTCTCCTTGGTGTCTGTCTCTCTCCAGGATGTACTGGTAGCCACGGTAACCAGGGAACTGGTAAGCCACCCAGCTGTGGAAAGGAAGAGGGGTAAGTCAAGGTCAGTATATAATTTAAATAACCTAAATAACTTGAATTTAAAGTAACTGCAGTAAATTCAGTCAAGTCATTATTAGCATTGGCTGATGATGGTTTTCATGTATTTTTTACTACTTCCGTATTAAACCTACTAAAGATAGTTTGCCTATAGTTTACTGCCAAAACTATATTTTATGGCAGAATTATTTGAAATTAATATAATCATGTATATGTTTTAACTAAAATAATGCCAATAAAGAAAACCACACTAGAGATGAAACTAAAGGCTGCAAAGAGGCAAACAGGAGACAAATAAACAAGGAGCAAGGAGTATAACTTACGCTCCGGAGTTGATTTTGATAGAAGGCACCTCCTTGCTGCACCAGCCCATGGCCTGCAGGGAGGGGTAGTCATCGCACACTTCAAACTTACGGCCCTGGAAGTCCTCACACTCGTACAGGGTCACCTTGCTGTCACTGTGGGTCTGCAGAGAAAGAGACAGACAGGAAAGTCGTGATGGTGCTGCTACAGTTTGGGCAAGATGGTGGTGTTGTAACTGATACAAATATTTAGATATGATTAGATAGAGTACTGGGGAGATTGCAAAAGCTATTTAAAATGGCTTTTTAGGAGCTAAGCCACTAGTTGATAGAGACTGGCTATAATAAAAAAAATAATGA
Organism: Sandelia bainsii; assembly: GCA_032362345.1. Taxonomy (NCBI): domain Eukaryota; kingdom Metazoa; phylum Chordata; class Actinopteri; order Anabantiformes; family Anabantidae; genus Sandelia; species Sandelia bainsii. The sequence goes on from JAUMHL010000014.1 coordinate 18,221,676, forward strand.
TTGGGTGGATGAGGAAACTTACAGCGCATTTGATGGGTCTGAAGGAAAGCAGGTGCTCTGTTCTGTAGCTGCTGTTTCCACTCCAGGCCTCATAGCGAGGGTAGTCTCCCTTCTCCAGGATAAACTGCTGTCCCTGGAACTCTGGGTACTCATAGCCCACCCAGCTGTAGGATAGGAACAAGGATAGAAAGGTTGAGGAAACGAGTTAGTAAAATGTCAGAAAGAACATAATTAAGAAAAGAAAAAATTCAATACAAAGTACTTTTAGTGCAACAACACTGAAACTGTTCATTTTCGTTAAACAATAGAGCCCAACGCCCACAGAACGGCCTCGAGGGAAAAGAGCATGCAGCTTCTTTTGTTACTGAGAGCACAAAGCAAACATAAAATACTGCTGGTCCTGCCTTCACCGCTGCTGCTACTGCTGTTGCTGCACCCAGGGCTTTTTATCTGATCACCAGTCAGTCAGTCAGCCATTCTGGCTCACAGCCGGCAGCTGCACACAGCCAACTCATATCACAACAAGGTCACACATGGGTGCATGCCCACACACACACACACACACACACACAAACAATACATGCCAACTAGCAATGTAATAACACTGTAGGCGGCAATTTCTGATTTTTTGTTGTTGTTGTTGTTGTTATTCTGTCATTTCTACAGTTGATTACAGTCAGTGTTTGAGACATGTCTGCTTTAATGAGAGTTTTTCAAGCAGATAAAATTAGAATACCAAGTAAATAATGTAGTTGTATTAGATGAACTGTTTTTAAGCTTTAATATTTGTCCACAGATCCTCCTACTGTAAAAATTAAAGTCACTCTAAATGTTGCCAATACATGTTTCATTATTATTTTTATGTAGCTAAGTTATTGTTCATAAAGAAAATTATTTATCATTTTTATAGGCTATACAATGTCTATGTTAAAAAGGGCAAAACAAAATAGTCTGACTGTGATCTGCAGGGGCCAAAAAAATCCAGAAAAGGAGATCAGGAGGTCAGTTTAGATCAAATGTTTAAGAAGAGCAGGACGTCCCAATGAGGAAAAAAACAATGTTGACTTACGGTCCATTCTCAACCTTGATGGAGCGGATCTTGTTGAAGCCCCTCTCCATGATGTTCTGGCACTCCAGCATGAACTCGCAGCGTTTTCCCTGGAAGTTCTCCTCCTCCCAGACTGTGATCTTGAACTGGCCCATCTGCTCCATCTGTTGAGTGTTCATGGCTGCTGCTTCTTCCTTGGTGGTTACTCTCTGAAGAATGCAGAAGTTTTCACAGTCAAAAAGAACAACGAGATCTGCACATGTGTCAGAATTCAAGGAAACAAGTGTTTTTGGGGAGCAAACCTCTAGAGCATCCTAATCTTGATTCAAAACAGATGAGAGAAACCGTAAGCCACCAATACTGATGCTGATGTTAAACTAAAATATCACACAAATACAAGTTTATTATTTAGCCTGAAGAAAAAATACTCATTAATAATGTAAAATAGATCATGCAGCATTAGTACCTTGGACCTGTTAAGGTCTCCCTCACTAGTGAATTTCCACTCATTCACCGTTTTTCAATTTCACCACAGTACAGATTTGCCTGTGTTTTAGTTGAGGAGACTGAATCAAGAACCACAGACATGTCTCCTGCCCATACACTGTACCTTGCAACTTTGCTATAGAAGCACAAGTGCCCCACCAAAAAAACGCATAAAAGGATGTGTTCTGAAGTCTCTTCTCTTTTAGACGTTTTGATTTGTATCCGTAGTTCAATAAGAAAAAAAGAAAGGCACCCCAATAAGGCATCATCTTGCCACCCTTACCTATAAAAATGGCATCTGACGTAAAAAACAATTTACTCCAAAAGCAGAAGTATCCATGTTTCTACTCTTAGCAAATCAAGCCTTATTTAAGTTGCATCTTGGTGGCTGTTGGGCTTCACCCCAGTCAACAGAGCTGTCCCCTGATCTCAGTTTCTTAGCTGAGTCTGAGGCATTGTGTTGATATACTTACAGACAGTACTGAGGTGGGACAGATCCAGTATAATCAATGTCGGGGAAGAGACCCTTGCCTGTGTTTTTATAGGGCCGGGCCCCCTGGACCTGCTCCACTCCATTTGCCCAGCAGCCTTGCACACTCAGCAGCTGAGCGGGCCGGCTGAAAGGGAAGCATTAGCCTCGTGCTTTGTGGAGGCTCCAGAGCACCATTGTCCTCAGAGCCCCAAACTGACTTAGTCATCAATATGGCAGCCATGGTCAGTGGCAACCTGACCCAGGACTATACAATGGTAACGCACTGACACAACAGTTTGATTGGAGTGGCAGGATAATAGACACATTCTGGGAGCTGATCCCTTCTCTCTCTCTCTCTCTCTCTCTCTCTCTCTGTCTGTCATAGGTAGACAGGATCCTAACTGGAGGTGGGAAAAGGGCCCAAGGCATTCCACAGAGTGAGTAAAACACCAGTTTCATCTAAAGAGCATCCATATCTCTGATCTGAAAAGAATCAGCTACATGATGAAAACAGTAAAGTTGCATTAGTAGCAGTACCTTCTGACCAGGACCAGAAACTTCTTTGCATAGTCATCTTTGGGTTTGATACATACAGTTTTAATTATAGAAATTAGGAGCATTATGCCCCAAAGATGGCTACACTACTCCAAATACACCAGTGCTCTGGCAATATGTTGTAAATTCAAAAATATAAAGAAGCAAAGTATTTTATTGTAAGAAGTAGGAAATAATAATCTTTCTGTGGTATTTAAATAAAAGGACTAGGAGAGAGTAAACATGTAGTTTCTTGGAGTATATTTCTAATATGGAAATCAACACAAATCAAGTCAGTAGGAAAAAAAACAGTATGTAGGCATATAAATCCTAATTAGCTTGCTAATTACCTATAAAATACACTGTTTTTCACCTGACGCATTTACAAATAGTTACAGCTTTTGAAGCGTCACAAGACACCTATTTGCTTTTGTTGTAACATTTTAGCAAACATCATGAATAAAACCCATCTCACAATCATGTATAATGTCTTTTGTGTGCTTAATCACCTTCTGCTATTACAGTTGTTTCCAATTGCTTAAGCACAATTTTGACAACAAGGCTCATTTTTGCAAATCATTTAGCACAATTCACAAAACCCCTC
>JAUMHL010000014.1:18238993-18257789 GCA_032362345.1 Sandelia bainsii
CCACTATTTTCTCTCTGTTTCAGAATAAAAGCGCAGATCTTTCACAGACCCAGGCTTGCAAACACATGGATCAAATCTTTTGCATTAATATCGATACACGAAATGTATGTGTGGTTATTGGTTATTACTGATTATTTTATAAACACTAGCATTTTATTATATTTTTCATCTTTCAAACATTACATATCACAGAGCAGGGATGTCAAACTGAGGTGAATCAATCTAGCTTGTTTTCCAGCCTTCCCTTCCCTACCTATTGCCGATTACCTGGCACAGGTGTGTTCAGTCAATCAGCGGCTGTAAGTGCAAGATGGTTGGAAAACAAGCAGGATTGTGGCACTTGAGGACCGGAGTTTGACACCCCTGTAGAGCAATCCCAGTTTCCTTTGGTTATGGAAGATTTAAGTCTGTGTAGCCTCAAGTAAGATCACACCTCAGTTCTGCTATGTACAGACTTCTAAATAAAACATGCCAGTAAATAAAAAGTAAATTTACTATTGCTGATAAATCAAATATAATTTGATAAGCTGAAAATACCCATCCTCCCCCAACAAATAAATTATAACAAGCCGATTTTTCTCTGTTTATTATAAAGATTCAGTCAACAGTAGTTCAGAGTTTGGCACCAACAATTTTAAAAAACAAAATAAAGTGTACACCCCAAAGTAGCATTGAACAAAATGCCTAAATAAAAATGGGATAAATAAAAGAAATGAAATAAAAAAAATACAAACATCTAAGTAATTAAAAGGCATTTCACTTGGAAATAATGGTGAATTTCCCTATTCATTTGTGAAATTAACTTTTGGTCAGTCAGCTTTGGCTTTATAGCCTAAACTGTAGAGGTGCTACACCTTATGTACCTATAAACACCCACATTACAGATGACACAACCACTTCTACATGGTACTACAAGAGCCTACACTGTAATATGGGTAAGGAAAGATTTTGATACCAATTAAAATGTAACACTACTTATACTTTTAATGAAAGTGTGTTTAGAATTTCTTGTAATTCAAAGAGAAATCGAAGTGACCAGTTGCTCTGATTATCAAAATAAAAGGATGCTGCCCACAGACAGAATACTTACTGCACAGCTTTTACAACTGTACATCATTAACCAACTGTAACTGCCATGTCCTCTGTAGTAAATCTCCTGATTTTTGAGGATCCACAAAATGCATTCTGTCATTACCTAAATGTCTTTTGAATACATATTAGTCACAGTGAGGCCCAGAATTGTGGGACATACAACAAGTGTAGCTACAGGTATAACCAGGGACAATGTTATCAGGAGTGGTGTGAAGAAAAGGTAACGGAATGTTTTAAAAAATATATTTTAAATTTTTAAAAATGCAGAACAACAGTAAAAGCACACAACAATACTGCATTTGGTTTGTGTGCGTGTGTGAACAGTATGTTTGGGGTAGGCAGGTTTTAGGTGTTAAAGCAGCAGGATTTGTGCTTTGTATTGTGAATCCATGTTTCATTTTAAAAAGCAAGAATCACAACCAACATAAAAGCTGGACAGATATTTGAAAAGGCACAGAGGGTGGTATAGAAAAGTCTTTTTAAGGCACTAAACTTTCATGTGGGGACACCCTTTAAAGCACAAATCTGATGGAAATGTCTTCTTTTATCAAAAAACAAAAAGGCAAGAACAGGATTCTCCCTCAAAGTGGTTGTGACGCTGTAAGGGGTCTCACTTCGTCTTCCTCCTTTACTCAGCTCTTCTTTATTCTGAGGGACTGTGAGCATCTGCAAGCAGCTCTGGCCTCAAACATTCAATTGGACACTGGATGTTCTGTACAGCAGTGGAAAGCAGGGTAAGAGGAGAAGAAAACAAAAATTAGTTTTGACTTATTACTGTATTGGTACATACTGTATAACAACATCTAGGAAATCAGTGTCAATTTAATCATCACTATAACCACTTTAACAAAAAAGTACATTTTGCTCAACATTTCCTGATCTTACACATTTTTAGAGCAACACATTTCCATTTTTTGTAGGTAATTATAAATGCAATAAAGAGAAGAGAAGATCATAGTGAGACAAAATGTATAATGACACACTGACCAGTTTGCGTAGAGCGTTTTCCCTGTACCGGTCGAAGACATCTGAGCTGACAGGTTGCAGGAGGTCAGCCTCCACATCAGTGTGTCCTCCTGGTCTTCTGCAGTTCTCGCAACGCCAGCCCTAAAGAATAACAACAAGACAAATTACTGAAGTCACACAAGCACATTCTGGTTACCAGGCCTCCATCATGCAGTTCTGGTGTCCTGGAAGTAGCAGACAGAGAGTTTCTGCCTGTACATCAACACTGTCCCTAATGCTGCAGGTAATAGCTTTGTGCACAAAAAGCGTTTGAGTGTTACCCACCTGCTGTCCTCCGTAGCAGGTGCAGGTACAGATGGCACCTAGATATTCTTTCTGCCATTGGTTTCCCACCTTGTACATTTTCCCATCATCGTAACATGTTGACTCATCTGAAGGAAGATTGTTATATATTAAAAATAAACGGTACTAGAGTATAATTAAGTTAATATTGTTTAAAATCCCAGTTGAATATGGAATACTAATAAGTTCAGACACTGTGTGAACCATAAAAAAAAAAAAAAAAATAGAAAAAAATGTGTGTAAGGCCCTGCAGTGATATTTAGCAATTTATTGTATGCACAGATCATATTGTGTGTTCCTGTATGTGTGTGAACTTACGGGGTTCACATTTAAATTCTCCCTTGCCATTTCCCAGGCAGGTGCAGCTCATCACGTGGCCATTTTCAGCACGGCGATCCCACTTTTCACCAATACGGTAGTTGTTACCACTGTCATGACACCACTCTGAAGGAGGAGAAGCGGAGAGAAGAAAAGAAAGGGAGTATAAAGTGGTGAGAAGCAATGGAGTTAAGGGAGAAATACACGAGCAAGAAATGTAAGGGAGAAAAAACAAGTTGCATTGAAATGGCAATAAAGAGGAAAGGTGAATAGAATGAAAGTATGGAGGAAGCAAATTGAGTTAATCAGTTTATGTAAAGAGCAGACAAATAAAAATTCAAATGTCCAAACTCCAGCAAACAATACACATTATTCCAGTGAGGAAACAAACACATGTACACAGACAGTATATTGATCTAAAATCTGTGCTGATGGATAATGATATCAGTTTCTGGTTAGCTTAGCTTAGCTTTAAGTGCTCTAACTGAACTTTTCACAGCAGAAACACAACATGAAGGCCAGCATGGGCAAACTACCGGCAAGAGTTTCGTCAGTAAACAGGTACTTTAAGTGGATATAAATATAAATTGTACTGAAATCATCACTTTTACAATGCACATCTGTATGTACGAATTTATATAGAAAATAGTATGAGAAATTTTGAAAAAGCTGCCCATGCTGGGATCTCATTACTGCATGTTAAGGCACATGGAATATCTGAGCAATTCTATGGCCTTTGAACAGTGATAGTTAAGGAATTTATGAGTGTACTGTCAAACATCTGTCCTTAATAACTGACAGAGGCATTCTGATGTGAAGCTTTTTTAGCTCTCTAGTACGAACTTATAATATGCACACACAGTGCCTCTGATATATCAAAACTAGGATGTAGATGCTGAAATGATGTGATATGTCAACACATGAATATATCTGCTAAACTGATTAAACTATACAGAAAGATGCAGCTTTCTGTGTTCCGCATAACTCCAACAAATTTATTTGTTGTGTTACATGTTACATGTTTATTTCATAATTCCCTCTCATAAATTCCTCTTCAGTAAATCACATAGAATTATTTGAGTTCTAATTCCATGGCGTGTTAGGTGTTTGCAAAGCATGCTGGGATGGGGTTATTAAGCCACTCACTGGATGAATCACACCTAAAATGACCACTGCCCAGGCCCAGACAGCGACACCACAGCTTGAAGCCCGTCTCCGACATGCGCTCCCACTCTGAGCCCACCTCGTGGTAGGTGTGTGTGAACGTGTCATAACACACATCCCGGTTGGTGGTAACAGGGATGTCACCTGGACCTACAGTGTGGAAAAAAAAAAGTAAGGTTAAAATAGAACAAGATGATGTGGTTTACCTTCCTTTGACAACATTTGTATATTTATCTAATCAATAATAAAAAAAAAACCATAAAAAATGTGTATTATTTATTTCTACAAGATCACTATGCATGGTAAGATTTTTATTCAGCAACTATCTTTTGGTATTTGTGTGTGAATGTGCTGCATTGTAATATATATTAAACTTAGGATTATTATGACATGAAAAAGCACACTTTGTCACAGTGTACTACTGTACCAGCATTGCCAACAGTTACGACTTCCTCCAGAACTTTCTCTTTAGCCCCACCCCTCATGGCCTCTACTATGACATTATAGGATGCTCCAGATGTCAGTCCAATCAGTGTGGCGCTGTTGGCAGTGCCAGGAAGACGCATCTACACATTCAAAGGAAAAGATGGTTTATAAGTGATCTTACATGTGTGAAACTGTGCGCGCGTGTGTGTGTGTATACCTGGAAGCCCCTTTCCTCCAGGTGTGTAATGGGATTACAGGACACCTCATACTCGGAAGTCTGAGGGATTGGTTCCCAGGAAATGGTTGTGATTGTCTGTGCTTCTTGGGGTAACTCGGTCTCATTGTCAGGGAAACCAAATGCGAGACCTGGCAGAGGACCGTCACTCACCTGCAAGATCAAACACACATTGCACAAATAAAGTGAGATCATATTATCATGTTTTTACATTTTTACAGATACAGATTTTAATCAGTCAATTCAAAAGAAATAGGGAAACGGTTATATAGGATATAGGCCAGATAAAAAAAAAAAAAAAGATATTTGAGCCTCACACACCTTGACCAAGGGTACTCTGTTTCCATCAGGACCTGCAACAGGAATATAGACTAGAGGCTCTCTGAGAGTGGGTCTCTGGCCTTCTTTGGGTCCATTGTAGGGGCCATGAAATCCATTATTAGGGCCTAAACTCTGGTACTCTGTGTAGATGTGCTGGCCCTGCTGCCCTGGTTGGTTCTGGCCACTAGTACCACCCAAGTGAACATGGTTGGAGTTGAAGCTAGACAGAAAGAGAGATGATGAAAAAGGAAAAAAAGATAAGCAAATAGGAGAGAAAGCATGACGGAAACACATTCTTAGGATCAAAAGTGCTATTTGACAGCACTGACACTAGAGGATAAATTATAAGTTTAATTCATATCAGACTTACATCTTGTCATCGAAGGACTCTGGAACATCCAGGATGTCAGTGCTGGGTCTGTGAGGAACAGGAAGCTGAGGCAGCTCAGGGACCAAAAACTGATTATCTGTAGCTGGCTCTGATTGGACAAGAAACAAATGTATTCTAGTTGTTAGGAAGGAAGCAAGACAAAGCAAATGCAGGTAGAAACACAAGACCAACATGTTTCCAAATTTAAACAATGGGAAATTAATGAAACATGCCCAAGTGTTGCAACGTTCTGTGGGTTGATTCCCTCTAAGTACGTGAGTTAATGTGTGTGCACCACTAACAAGTACAGAGGACTATCAATCAATGCCAATGCCACAATAGCGTAGTTCAACATGAGTAAAGAATAAAGCCAGCAGGGGGCAGCGTAGCATTGTTCTCAAACTGCAGGCGGTGTAGCAATGGTTATAACTTTATATATATATAAATCTTTTTTTAAACTAAATTTAAACAAGGTTAATGTTTTATTATTCCACCACAAGCAGTGTGTAATAAATTCAGAATGTTATAATTTAGGCTGACAGGACTATGAATAGAGTTTAACCTTTGCAAGAAAAATACTCATTAAATGCTTACTTTCTCTTAAATGACATCTTTTGTCATTCATTAATGTCTCAAATATGTTCAACATAATAGAAGTGCATGTTTTAATAACATCATAAACTCTGAGATCCTAAATCTGCACAGATGATTAATGCTAACTGGTGGATGATGGGTGTACTTACGTGTTCTGGCTTTGCCCACTAGGGGTGTGCTTCTCAAAGCATTCTGCAGTGCAACAATCTTTATGACGTACTCTGTACCTGCTTTCAGACCTACGACCAAACAGCAAATCCATACGAAAAGTAGTGAACATTTGCTGGACTTTTAATTCATGATTTGAATGTCAGTTCTTTTTGTCTGTGCACAGTAAATCTCAAGTTCTTCACTTACCACTGATAGTAGCATAGACCTGGCCTGCGTGGGGTCTGGGGATGAGTTCTCGAGGCAAACCGCCAGCCTCCTCATAGGTGACATAATACCCAGTAACCCTTGGGCTGCGAGATGGCTCCCAGGTGAAAGAGATACTATCAGGGTTCAGGGAGGTGAAGTGGATATTGGTAGGTGGGAGGACCACTGGTTTGGCTAGAAGAGACAGACAAGCAAGTTCTTACTCAAAAAAAACTGTCTCCGGTGAGCAAAGTAAATTACTACTCGTCACTGAAGCTTCAGGATAATGGTTAATAAATACCTGTAGAGGCAGTGAGTGTGAGAGGCGCACTGCGTCCGTTTCCTTTCAGTGTATACATGTTGATCTTGTAAGTGGTTCCTGGCTCCAGACCTGAAGTGGAGACAGCAGCATGTGAAGTAACATGTTAGTGTGTGCATGTGTGTGTATGTGTGAGATTCTGATGTCATGATTGATATGCATTATTCTTACACCTCTGTGTTTACACTACTTCTTTTTGTATTTACTGTACATGCTTGTACTTTCTCATATCTGTGTACCTGTAATAGTGTACATGCGTGAGTCAGCATCAATGGTCCTCTGAATTGGTGTGTAGCCTGTAGCGGAGGAGATGGGTGTGGCCTCAACCAGGAACCCAGAGATGGTTTCTGTCTTCGAGCGCCAGGTCAGAGTGATGGAAGAGTCATTAACGTCAGAGATGCGTACGCGACGGGGGGGGCTGATATCTTGGAAAAGAGAGAGAGAGAGGAAACAAAACAAGGATAGAGATTGGACATGTTTTTTAATGACATGATAGAAGAAAGAACCAGTTTTTATACAATACAATAACTATACACAGCACACTTACTGTAACAAAAATATAAAAACTATGCATTTATTTGTCAGAATGTTATGAAAATAGACTCACTCTCCAGAGTGGTGACCTCTCTTTGTATCGGCCTGCTGGTCAGAGAGTTTTTCAAGGCATAAACATTGACCTCATAGGTAGTTGCAATCTAATGGAGAAAAAAAAAAAAGACAAAAGAAATATTTTGTATTGTTCAGTCTCCATAGAACTGAACTGAACTATAAGCTAGAATCCTTATTTGCCCTCACAGAGCCACACTCACCATCAGTCCAGAGATGTGTGCCTGGGTGGTGTCTGGGGCCAGGTTGATCTCTTTGGTGGGTCCGCTTTTGTCCTTGGGGTTCACCACGACACGGTAGCCTGTGAGGCCTGTGAGGCCAGTTAATCTGTTTTCCTGACCCGGCACAGCCCAGTGTATGGTGAAAGAGGAAGGGCCAACCTGGGAGAAGTGGAGGTTGGTGGGGGGTGAGATTGCTGGGTTGAGGAGAGGAAAGGAAAGGAAAAAACAGTTAGTGAGAGGGAGACAATTAGTTTCTGAACTTTTTTATCATTTGTACCCCATTATTTATCTCGAAACATCTATAACTAATTTCCTTCCATACCTGTAGCTTGTTTCCCAACCAGGGGTGTGCTGGCTGTGTCGTCATGCAGGGCAATGACCTTCACAGTGTATTCAGTGCCAGGCTGCAGACCATAGATAACAGCAGACTCTGCATCTCCTCGAGGAGCAGGACGCAGCTCCCTCTCACCTTCCTCTGAACTTGAATACAAAACCCGGTAAGAAGTGACAATACCCTCAGGACTGTCCCAGGTGAGCCGCAGTGAGGTAGAGTCGATATCTGAGAAGGTCAGGTCTTTGGGATGGTCTAAATCTAAAAGGTAAAATTAGGGTGAGAAGTCAGGAGGTCGTTTTTCCAATTTGTGAGAGCTTGGAAAACAGTTTTTGACAAATATCTCTATAGAACCCCTCACTTGTTAAAGCATTCACGACCAGTGGGGAGCTCTCTCCATCTTGTCCAAGAGTGTACACACTCAAAACATACTCTACTGTAGGCATCAGGCCTGAGAAAGTAATCTCCGTTTGGTCTGGAAATGAGAAGGAAAAGGATAAAAACTGAGAAGCCAGAAACAAGATAAAGGTCAGCAGCCAATGAAACTTGAAACTGACAGAGCACCACATTCTAGGAATTATGGTCAGATAATATACCTGGAGCCACCACCTCAGTGAAAGATGCTCCCTGTCCATTTCTAGGGGCTGCGGTCACCCTGTATCCCTTGATTGGGCCGTGGGCAGGGCTCCAGTTGACCGTGACACTGTTGTCGTTCACTTCTGTCACCTCCATTTCAGAAGGAGAGTCGACGCCTTTTGGAGGAGATTGGAGAGATGAGGAAGAGAAAACTGTGAACGCTCTCACAGGGAGGAGGGGCAATCACTAGAAATGATCAGGGTTTTTTTTTGCACCTGAAAGAGTATGAAGTTTGTTTGTGTGTACCTGTCTTGTGTGTGACATAGATTGGGATGCTGGATGCAGGGCTGTCTCCTCTCCCGGTCACAGCATAGACAGTGATAGTGTAGTCCGTGCCAGGCTTCAGGTTAGAGATTGTGGCTGTGGACTGAGTTCCAGGCACTGTGAACTCCTTAGGATTGCTGTGACCTCCTGGATGACAGTACCATGTTTTAAAAATCAGCAGACTGACAAACAAATGGAGTGACTCTTTACGTGAAATAAAAAGGAGCTGACTAGTAATTTCTAAAAATAAAAACTAAATTCACTGACTTTCCATTTGCAATTGCAAAGTGTGGACTGTATTGAATATGCACTAGTTGAAATATTGATTTTGTTGTTATTACTAACTCACCTGTTTCTCCATGAGTGATTCTATAGTAGCGCACAGTGACAGGAGGGGCATCCCAGCGGACAGTGATACTAGCTGGGGTGGAGTCTAGTACTTCCAGGTCTGTAGGTGCATCAGAGACTACACAGAAAGCAAAAAGCCAGAAAAATACATAAACAACATGATGATGTTGATGATAACATGGTTACTACCTGCAGTATTAAAATCAGGATGTCATACTTGTCTTCTGTTGCCCACTGAGTGGCAGGCTCTCCTGGGTCCCGCTCACTGCATAGATGTTCACCAGGTAATCTGTGTCTGGAGTGAGTCCTGTAAGGGTGAAGTGGTTTCTGGAGGGGGGCAGCCTCTCATCCTTAGACCTCCCACCAGTGACCATCTGGTAGCGGATACGGTACCCAGTGATCTTGCTCTGGGGAGCGAGCCAGTGGATGGTGAAGGAGTTGGTGAGGATCTCAGAGAAACGCAGGCCCACTGGTGAATCCAGAGCTGAGGAAAGTTGGGAGACACAGAAGAGGATGCATGAAAATCAGGGAAAAAACGTTGTTTGGTAACATACAATATCATTTGGTTTTACAGTGCCTGCTTTTAGATTGATATGTTCCTATTGTCAAATCAGATCAATAAGACTCGCCTGTTTTCTGAGTGCCGATGATGGGTGAGCTCTCTCTCTGCTCATAAACCCACGTCACGCTCACTAGATACTCTGTGCTGGGCAGCAAGTCTGCAGGACAGTTGAGAATACATAAACACAAATGCAGTTGTTTCTGTGTGCATTGTTGCCAATTCTTTGTTTTCGCTATGACTTACTCAATAGCTTCACTTTGTTAGTGGTGCCTCCTACGCTGGTTTCTCCGATTTCATCATCATCAATGGGATGATACCTGAATTAAACAAACACCAAAGTGGTGGTGCTTTAATTTATGCCATATTACATGTTTTACAGTGTACATTCAAGGAGCTGTACATACAAGCATGTTTCTCGTCATACCTGATGAAGAAGCTGCTGGTGTGATCAAGATTTGGGACGTGGGGAGACACCCAGGTGACTTCCAGACTGTCTGGAGCAACCTGGCCAAATCTGAGATCTGTGGGGGCTGGTACAGCTGTTGAAAAAGAAGCAGTTTGAGTCAGAACGTATTCAAAAGGTCACAGAAAATGTATCCAATTTATTCTTACTGAACTAAATGGTATTTGGAGAATTTTAACAATCCTATAAAAAGTCAAGAGATAAGAAAACTGCAAATAAGGAGAGAAAAGAGAAATATATTCACATACAATACCATCTTGTAAAAGGGAAATGCCTGAGTGTGTGTTTCAGACAAAATTTAAGTCTGAAGTTTTACAACATCTGAGAGAGTGAGAGAACATGCAGTTTTTGTACCGAGGGCACAGTGAGCCTCAGTATAATTCCCCTCAACTAAAACCAGATGATCACACACAGAGGATTATAAAAACTGACAACACAGCTTGCACCAACTTAAAAGGTTTGCTTTGTCTTAGCCACGTCTTAGAGTTAATAGGAACCATATTACATCGTAAAATCTGTGTGATCACAAAGTGTGATTCGTGACTCTCTCGCAGGCAACACAAAACACACAAGGACAAACAGTTTTGACAGCTAAAGTTAATGACGTGTCCGCTACTAAAAAGCGTACTGATGATGTTAACAGTAAGGAAATTGTTTTGATCTTTCTGAACATGGAGCTTACAGGTCTGCTGGGTGATCGTGGTAGGTTTGCTCTCGCCGTTTTCTGACACAGTGATCACACTAATGTCGTAGTCGATGCCAGGTTCCAGTCCGTAGACGGTATAATGACCAGTCGTTGGCATCACCATGTCTTCAAAGATGGGCACGCTCTCTCCGGCTGCCATGACCGTGATCCTATAACCGGTGATGGCTGTGATGTTGAGCGGTGACCAGCGGAGACTAATACTGCTGTCTCTCACGTCCTCAAAGCTGAGATCTGTCAGCTGTGGGACATCTGAGTAGAGAGGATTTAGGGGGAGAAGGTGCACAGAGACAAAAGAAAGAAAGAGAAAGGAGACAGGAGAAACACCAAACCAGAGGCAAAAGGGGACAGAAAGGGAAGGGGTTGGACGCCAGTGCCAGAAAGTGGAAACCAACAGATAAAAAGAAGCAGTGTTTAAGACAAGCAATAAAAACTGTTCACTTCCAGTAGTTTGAGATATTCAGTATATCACATCAGTGGAAGAGCTAATGCCAAAGGTTGCTTTTCCTGGTATATATTACCATCTAGAGAAGTTTCAGCGGTTATTCACTGAAGCTTCTCCATTGAAAAGTCTTCATATATACCCAGGAAATAAAGCAAAAGATGCAAAACTAGTACTGTTACCGTTACTAGTACTGTTTTGCATAGTCCTTCGGATGCTGCACCTATGTTGGAGCAGCAATGCTAACAGATCTGTTTATCTGAAGATTTCTGAAAGCTGATGTGTTAAGTAATACAAAATAATATACAGTATATTATTTGAAAAGTTACATATTGTTCTATTGAAAAATGTTGCTTCTTCAAATGACTTACCTGGTCACATACACATATACATCTCCCTAACAAAACCATAATCAAGTCAGCAGACATGTAAATTAATTAGTGCATCTCCACACATGGGTTAAAAAACCCATTAAAACCTCCCTTATCGACCTCTCAGACTCACCTGGTGTAATGATAGTTGATATAGGAGCACTCTCCATATCATCCTTAACCGTAACAACGCTAATGTTGTACTCTACTCCTGGACTGAGGTTCTCCAAAGAGCAGGAGTTCTGCCCTGCCTCTACAAACTCCTCCACACTGTTTCCTTGCTGTCCATTGGTGGGAGTGCATGTCACCCTGTAGCCAGTGATGTCTTAAGAAGGAGAGAGTTGGTGGAAAAGAGACAAGAGAACCATTTAGTTGTTAGCTTGATTATGCTGAATCATTTGTTTCTATGCACATCTTAGTATTCAGGTGTGTGTGCGCGTGTGTGTGTTTGTGTGTACCTGGTGTACTGGCTCCATTCCAGTGGACCATCAGCTCTCCGGTGCCAGGGTTAGACTCCAGGTTAAGATCAGTGGGAGGAGACAGAGCTGGAGCGGAGAAAGAGAAGTCAGACGAGGAGGAGAGAAATAAAAGTAACAGTGGATGAACAGCACAAACAACAGACAGTCAAAGAAAAAGATACAAATAAAAAAGTGATAAAGTCCAAATGTACTGATTTACACTTACGAGTAACAACACGGCGTGTGATTGGAGATCCCTGCTCGTGACCGTTTATGACTGGCTGGACGCTGTATGTGTACTCCACTCCGGGAGTCAGACCGGAAATGTAAATACTTCCAGAGTCAGAAGTCACGTCTCTGGGGGCCTCACCGCCCTGGCTGGGGCGTACTGTCAACTGAGAGATAAATGCAGACAGAGTCAGAGAGACATATGAGACAGAGACAAGTAATCGAGGGTACAGGAGGTAAAGGTCAGAGATCAGTGTTTTCCCAAGAACTTGGAAGTGAGCAGAACATTCTCATCTCTGGTGTGACATGTTCTGACCAATCACATTTTTCCTTAAGGGCTGTAGTTCCCGTGTTAGCTAACTCCAAAGGTGCCTGCACTAAACCAAGATTATAACTGGAATGTGCCTTCGACGGCAAATGGAATGGAAAGTGAAACATGATCAGATTTATGAATATTTGTGTGGTAGATCATAAAAAAAACATGTATCTTATGAATTAACAGTCAGCACACCTTGTATCCAATGCGTGGTACTGGAGTCCAGGATATTACGATGGAGGTGTCGGTCACATCAGTGCTGAAATGAGGAGCGTTGCCCATTGGTGGATCTACAAACACACACAGAGAGCACAAGTGTTGATTTGATTTGGTGTCATGACATGCATGAGATAAGGCAATACAGTACAATTTTACATATGAGTGCATGCAAATTCAGAACTCTTCAACTATGTTTTCATCATATCTTAAATGACCTTGTCTTTTAAGGGGCCAATACTCTCAATATACCCATTTTTTACAGCAATGGACACTTACTAGTAGTAAACACTGCGGTCTCTCCTTCACTCAGTGTATTGTTTAGCTCTGCATGTAGCGTAGCGGTGTACTCTGTGTCGGGCTTCAGGTTGAGGATGGTGTACTGAGTAAGACGGGCAGGTAGGCGGAGCTGCTTGGGATTAGAGCCCTCAACGGAGAGGAAGAGACGGTAGCCAGAGATTTTGGCACGCGGGGCGTACCACAGAATCACAACACTGTCCTCAGTCACGTTGGCAAAATGGATATCTGTGGGAGCATCAGGCTCTTAAAAAAAAAAAAAAGGATGTGAATAAACACTTAGATATGGAACAGTATAATTAAAATAAAATACACACATTTTACATTACAGACAAGCTTTCACACACCAGTTTTAATTAAATGTACTTGTACATGTACTAGCACAAATATCCAACTTACAAAAACAGATTTTTGTCTGTGATCATTTCGGAGCTTAAAAGCATCAATCATACTCACTAGTAGTTTGCTCCCCAATAAGTGGCAAACTTTCTTCTCCATTGTGAATGGTAAAGACGTTGAAGCGGTACAGTGTTCCTGGCTCTAGGTCTGTTATTTCAGTGTAGGAGTTCTGACTGACAGGCAGAGTCATCTCCCTCTGAGGAGAACCAGAGTCATCGACAGGGATGGCGACGACACGGTAGCCTGAGACTTCGCCGGCTGGGCCAGACCAGGTGAGAACAATTTTTTTATCTGACGTCTCAAAAAACTGCAGGTCTGTAGGAGCAGCCACTTCATCTGTGGACAGGAAAAAAAAAAACCTTTTTATTCTTTCACATGGCTAACATGTGCTTGCATTTATTACAATGAATAAAAACATGATTATCAGGAGTTGAGTTAGCTGTTAGATATAAAGTTGGTGAATGAGTGGAGAAAAGAAGAGGTAGAGAAAAGGTGATTCTATTTTAAATTTATTTAAGAAGTAACTTTATAGTTAATAAATATAGGTCATGTACTGTAGCTTTAGTCCATCAGACTGTACAAAGAAGCACACAAACTTCCAGCATCTGCTCGACTGACCCAAAACCTTGATCAACCTGGCAGACAGAGGTTTTATGTAACTTCTGTCAAACAGAATATAACAGCTGCACACTCAGTGACTTCACTGTACTTCTAGTATTAGGATCTGGAAAATTCTACATAAAAAATAATTAGGCCACACGACGACTTCCAGGTTGATTCTGGATAACACACTTGTGACAAGAGTAAAAATCTAAAAATCATATGAACATACAGCATACTAGGGGAAGGCACATGACCAAATGATGACGTTCAAAATAGGCAGATATTTGGCCACTTCACACCACCTTCTGGTGCTAGGAGAAAAAACTGATAGATCCATGGATACACACACACACACACACACACACACACACACTCTTCCAGCATCTGCTCAGCTGGCTCAAAACATGTTTGACCTGGCAGACTGAGAAGTTTTACATAACTCCAATCAAGCAGAATAAGAGCACAACAGCTGCACACTCAATGACTTCACTTTCCATTGGAAAACTCTCTAGTTCTAGGATTGGGAACTGAAAAATTCTACATAAATCATTAAAGAGGTCGTGCAGGTTGATTCTGGACGGGACTTGAGTGGCGTTTGAACATACACCGTACTAGGGGAAGGCACAGGGCCAAATGATGATGTTTAAGGATGACATAACCTTGTGGTTAAAGCAATAGAGAATAGAAAGAAAAGACAATAGGGTCCCATAGCTTAGTACTCTCTGTATGATTAAATCCTAATTTTAAAAAAGTTTGTTTGTTGTTTGTACCTGGCAGTGCATCTCCAGCGGTGTTAACCTGTACAAAGACAGGCTCGCTCTCCAAACTGTCCTCCACAGCATAGATACTGATGTTGTACAACTTCCCGGGTCGAAGGTCACTGAGGGTCACGGACGTTGCTGTATCAGGCAGAGTCAGCTCCGTGCTTTCACCTTCCACTGATGGAGTGTAGATGACACGATAGCCTGCACAGAGGAAGTGCGCACAGAGTTCATTTTGTGTAGGGAACTGTCACAGATGAACATGTGGGGACACAAATTAGCTGCTCTGCTTACCAGTGATAGGGGCCAGTGGTTTTTCCCAGCTGATCACAATAGAAGTTTCTCCCACCTCCTCCACTTCATGTTCAGTGGGAGCATCAGGTGCTATAAAACAAATAAAAAGATAAATTATAATCATTGTTAGTTTCTTTTACTGGATCACCTTATTTTTAGTCCCTGTCTCATGTACTTAGGTTGCTTGTGGAAGCAAAAGTCTATTTCAAGCTAGCAGAGAGAAAGAGAGATGGGAATGTGAAGAGAAAATGTGTCTATGTGCTCACTCACCAGTGGTTTGTGAAGTAGTAAGAATGAGGTTGTCATCTCCACTATCTGTAACCTCATAGACATTGACAGTGTACTTCCGTCCAGGCAGAAGCTCATTAATGTTCACTGAGGTAGCTGTACGAGGAAGGTCTGAAGGAAAACAAAATTGTACAGACACATTAGTCATCTGCTAAAACAGTCTGGGTCAAATTTCCACAGTTTTGATGTATATTTTTGATTCTGCTCAAATAGAAAACTAAACTGTAACCATATGTATAAGCAGTTACCTAGCACCATGGGCTGTCCAATGCCCTGCCCCTGCTCGCTGAGCTCATACTCTACTCTGAAACCAGAAACTGTGTCGGAGGCGGAAACCCAGGAGACGACAAAACTGCTGGAGGTAATTTCGGTCACAGACTCCGAGATGTCAACCACAGGCGGAGGCTGGGTGGTCTCGCCGTGTGATGTAGCCACTACAGGAGAGACAGAGATGGAAAGTAAGAAAGTAAGACAGTGCTTCTGAGATCATAACTAACATCACTGACCAGGATTCAGGGAGTTTAAAAGAAAGGCAGAAAATATTGCAATTTTATGATACTGCATGCACATTCCCAGTCTTCTTCTTCCATAATCTGCACAACATGACAACTCCTTCAACTCACGTGATCCGTAAGTGGTGGTGAAGTCAAAGTGAGTGACCTCTCTGCGTCCAAACCGCAGCACACTGATAAGCTGACCCTCGTATGTGATGCCTGGCTTCAGACCAGAGATGGTGTAGGAGTTGAGGTGGCCAGGGATCATCACCTCCTTCCAGTGGCTGCCAGTGTCTTTCTGTAAAATAAGATGTGAGGGGGGGTTAAAGCGTACACTGTAGAGCCAGAGGTTGCAACCCCCTGATGCTCAATAAGAGAACTCACCACTCTCCATTTGAGAATGTACTGGGTGATGTGAGCAGATGATGGGGCGTTCCACTGAATGGGGTGGGAGTTGGGTTGGTTTCCAGATTCTGTTATGATCACCTGGACGGGACGCTGACCACCTGGGACACAGTGATAAGACAGACAGAGGAGTAAACAGACCAGTTTTCACTATCTTTTGTACAGTATAATGTGATGGGATGGATTTAAGAGAACTAAAGATGCACTATCAGCGCTGTTAAATAAATAATATAATGGAAACACATATCCTTTTGTACAAGCAAAACACTACATAACCTAACATAACAGTTAGTGAGTATCACCGAGTGTGCAGCAGTATCTTCCTGAATACAGCACAGAAAAAAGTGAGAAAAAAAATAGCATGTAGCTGTGAGATTCCAGCTTCGATTTCAACAACTCTCCTTTCTCTGCTCTATAACTTTCTCCATTTCACTGTGTTTTCTAACCTTCCATGCTCTCCTGGAAATCTTGAAGTAACATTTTAGTTTAAGTTTATTAGAGCAACATCTAGTGGTCAAAAAAAATCTAATTTTAAACAAAGTCTTAAATAAACTCTTCCACTAATGCTGTAAGTCCTCTGATTTCTAACCTGTGATAGAAATCCTCTTTGAACAGTAATATTAATTCAAGAGTTTATATTCAGACCAATTTAACAATCTTACCATAATTAAACCTACTTTTATTATCAGAACCTAACACACAGTTGCAAAACTGCTGACTTAGAATTTTGAATTTACAATACAATAAGACCTGCTGTCAGAATGTTTGTTAAATCATTTCCTGAAGCACCACAGATAGAACAAAGTTAGAAACAAGCACCCAAGAAGGAAATTATGAAGTGTGCATACATAAAGCAATGTATGAGAAACACTTTGTATAAAAAATTTAACAAATCTAATAATAGAAAGCCATAGAATTTATTTAGCAGCCGTCTTTAACATTTATGCGTGTCTGTTAGCTGACATAAACATGTGTATCAAATGTGTATTGTGTCTGACAGCACACTGCATAGACTTATGATTCTATATTGCAAAAAGTGGTTTACCAGACAATCCACAGAGCATAGAAGTTAATAAACACGGCCTAGCAGGTTAATAGATACTAAAGATATCAACAAAAGCTCGCAATTGCAGTGTACTGGTCTCAGAAATGAAAAAACTGTATCAAATCCTCCTTAAAACATACAGAAGTCATGTGGCAAGCAGACTCCTGACATAAACCGTGCTGATAGAAACTGGTAGCTTCTATAAAGAACTGAGGTTTCCTGACCACTTTTCCAAATAGCAGACCTGTAATCAGAGTTTTTGAGCAAGTGGCTCGGTTAACCAGAATTTGCTAGCAGATACACAAACCTCAAAAACAATCTGGGACCAATTACTGCCTATTACAGACCCACAGGCCACTGGTGAGGGTAAGGGTTACATAGAATCAGATGTGGGACACACATAAAAATGGACGCACACTTGCAGTAAATGTATGTACACAGTTGTCCAAGAATTATACTCACAGAACTTACAAGCGCGCTCACATGCATGCACATGTTCCCCTTTGCACACACAGACACAACATTCATTCTTGATGGAGGCAGATGCATGGCAAGGTGGTGATAAGGACCACAGTAAAGGGAAGCAATGTAGGGAATACAGCAAAACATTAAATTACACCCCAGACAAGCAGAGATAAACACAGACAAAAGAAAAGATAACAGTACTTTTTAGGATCTTATCAGATCAGAGCTTATCAGAGCTTAATCTGAGACTTGTGAAAACCTTTACAAAAATCCCTCACTTGGGTTTTCCATTTTTACCTTTTATGGTGTTTTACCCACTAAGCCAATTGACTTAAGAGTCTGGATCTGCTGCTCGCTGCCCTTAAATCTTAGCATGCTGTATTTTGTATGCCTAAGCACTCACACACACTGAGCAAGTTCACAGCTGGTTGCTATTATGGCCACTTAGGGCAGAATAAAGCCCTGCATTTTGTATCTCCCATCAACCTGCTTCAGACACTGAGCAAACAACTAACAGTTCAAATGTTCCTTTGCTTAAATGTAAAGTTCAATGTCATCAGCCTCACGTGGAGCTACAGCAAAATATTTATGAATGCAGTGGGAGATGTTAGAATGTTTTATACCTTAAAATAGTAACTGTGTGTATCATGAGTGCACAATAAAATGTTTCATATAAATTAGAAAGAATGGGAAAATGAATGGAGACACTATATGTTATTCAGATATGCCATTAGACCACATGCCAAGAGGCAAAAAAGCAATAGCAAAATAGGAATTTAAACCTAACAGGATTCGTATTTAACCCAAACCAATGGAAAAGACCAGAGAAAAATACCTAAAAAATCTGAACTAATTGCACAGTGAGTAGCCCGGTGTGGTCAGCTGTAATGATAAAGGAGGCACAGTGCTTGTAAAGTAAACAACAGAGGCTGTGAAGGGTCACAGACTTAAAGTCAATGTATAACTAAGTTTTTAGTTTGCAGTCACGATTTAGTCAAATTTGGAATTAAGTAATTTAACTGATTGCTAAAATCCATAAAATTGCTCAACAAGCTTTAAAAGTAGTGGGTGTGTGTGTC
>JAUMHL010000014.1:18257889-18276516 GCA_032362345.1 Sandelia bainsii
GTGCCACATGCTAGCAAGAGCAAAGGCTCAGAATAGGGGTTTGTTTTTTTGAGTCACTCCCTCTCCCATCTCTGTGTGTGTCACATCAAAGTCATGGGCCTCGTGACTGAAACATTTTTTCACTGCAGAAAAACTGAATACAGTTTCTTGTTAAGACAACGATCTGCATAATTCAATATTGGAGACTTAAGCAGGTTCAGGAGTCAAAGCGACAAGGTCAGAACAGGAAAACCTTTACTACATAAGGAAAAACAAGAACATTGTAACAGACATTGCCCACTAGATTTAACATCTTACCAGAGAACGACTGCTGGGGCTCGCAGCTGAGCTCTCCAATGCTGTTGCCATAGCAATAGCACTTGTACAAAATTCCATGGATGACTTTATCCCAAGACTCTCCGATCTGATAGAAAGCTCTCGTCTCTGGTTCCTGGCACTGATCTGAGGGCAGAGTCACATAAAACCAGAATATGCAATAGGGTCCACAAACAGGAGCTGGCATAGATGCATCTCCAAGTGTGAAGTGTGACGCATAAATAATTGTGCTGAATTATCAGGCCAATTAGCAACTGTTTAGCTTAGTTAGGACTAAGCTAGGACTTAGGACCATTCAATCAAATTAATGTTTTGCTGCCTATAAGACGTTAACTCCAAATATGGTGAACCCACCAATGGCATCACACTTCCAGCGGCCACGCCCCTGTCCAAAGCAGGTGCAGTTCATCATGTAGCCCTCCTCATGTTGTTTGGTGAAGGTCTGGTTCACTTCATAGGTCACACCATCAACAATACACTGGTCTGCAACAGACACAAAAGCAAGTAAGGTATGGTGAAACTTTTTTTTCTCTAAGCACCTCACTGCTTTTGTACATCTGCTATTCTGTGTGTGTGTGTGTGTGCTTAAGTATGGCTAAGTGTGTGTCTTACCAAGCGTCTTGCAGGTGCAACTGATTCCCCATAAAGTGCAGGTGTGCAGGCTCATTTTTAACCTTTTGGCAGGTGAGTGATTATAAGACACATGACCTTTGACCTCTTCACTCAGCGAACCCTAACATTACTCTCGAACACACCTCGCAGCTGACAAAAGAAAACACTGCCACGTCACACACCTTTAATTTGGGAGTAAGCGACGCAGCTCCATTCGCCTCTGCCATTGCCGACGCAGGTACACCGCATCATGTGACCCAGAATATCATGCCGTTTGTCCCACTGGTCTCCCACGCGGTACATCGCCCCTTCACTTGTTGTACACACTTCCTCATGGGCTAGAACACAAAAGACAAAAGATGTTAGACAAGCAGATACTAATATACCAGGATATTGACTTATTTTGACTTCAGGAGCTATACAATTCTGTTCTGCTTTTCTATGCTCCTTAAATGCTAGTTATACATTTCTGAAAATTTTGGGAACAAAAGAAAAAAACCTACACACAACTTCATTGAACCACATTACCCTGCACTAAATAATCAGATGCACAGGCCTGCACCCAACACATTTGAACATGTCATACACACCTGGCTAGTAGCACAAACAGTGCATACCACCATCAAGAGAAAAACAGACATTATAAAGAACGATCGTTATTGGAGAACAGCGATTCTACCCTGCCATTACTGCACAAAGCTGACACAACCGTCACAGCACACCTGTGTGCATAGGAAAGAAGATTTGATTAAAAGTCAGAAACAGCTGTCTCGTCTCCTGTGTGTTCACCATGTGATTTCCAGTAATTAAAAGAGTGAGAAAGAAGTAAGAAATGTGTAAAGGTGGGTGGGCCTATATAAAAATGATAAGATATAAAAATGAGGAAACCTTAGAGGGAAGTCATTGAATCTAAAATAAAATAAAAACCAGACTTGTTGTAACAGACTAATCAGGTGCGGATGCTGCTTCAGTGTTGGTGCAGGAGCAGACACAACACAAGTAAGCATGCCTGTGAACATGTCCGTTTACATGGAGGTGGCAGAGGAGGCTGATGGCAGATCTGCTGTCTTGGAGTCCAGCCAGTGCCCTTCTATGCCAGAGAGAATGTTTACCAGAGCCACACATCTGCTTCCTGGAAGTTAAAATACTTTGGTTGTTTGGTGTACACCAAGGCTGTAGCTGGGACAGAAATACTCCAGCTGGAGTTGTTTAGGACAGCGGTTTACAGATTTGCATTGGACAAGTGCAGTTTTAAACCCAATGTTGAAGTGGTCATAATGTAATAATTAATATAGTTTTGTTCTGTCTATTAACACGTGTAATGGATAAGGATGCACTTTGGTTTAAAATTCTGAAATCACTCTGCATTTATCTCTGTAAAAACTATCAATACTTTGTAAGGGTAATTTAAGTTTAATGACTCTGAATGTGGCCATTTAAAACTGAACTGGCTGTCTGGACATTGCAGCAAACAGCTGTGGGAGCTAACAACTCTCTCCAGGCCAAACTATTTTATAACTGCCAAACAGTGTGAGACTTTCACTGAGTTGCAGCTAAGAAACCAAAAGATCTGATGCTAATATATAGGGATGAATTAAAGAAAAACTGACTTTTGACTCATTCGATATACAAGTCGTTATAACTTTACTAAGACAGAGAGAAATTAGTGGATGTAAATGGTGCAGTTTGCATAATGAAGGTACACCCTGAGTGTGGGCTCACAGCTGGAAACCCTTGCCCTACCATCCCCAGGAACACATGGCAGACTGGCCTATCCAACGGTGTTTCCAGAGGGTGGCTACAGGTGGAGAAGACGGGGCTCCAGACATATTACAGTTCTTTAAAATTCACAATTAACATCTCAGCAGCGATGTTTGTTTTGACAATCCTTGTGAAGTCATTAATGTAAATTAAATCAAAGAACCCCTACTGCCGAAACTGCTGGAGTGAGTTTACCACAGACAACCTGTTCCGACACTGGATAAAAAAAACATAATGACTATAGTCTTTAAGCCATCTACATGTGCTTTTGTTAACATTAGTACATACCAGGATCCTCTGATTCTCTGACTTCAGAACAGAATAAAGTCTGAAATATCTAAACAGCTTAAAGGATCACCAATCTTTCTTACCATACTTAAAAAAAATGCTTTCTGTATCCCCTGTCTACTCTGAAATAGATTTCAATGTAAACAACTATCCTTCCTTTTATTTGTGAATATTGTTTTATATATCTATACATTTAACTGAGATTGTGTACGCACCATGCACTGCCAATTAAAGCAAAGCCTGGGAAAAACACATGTTCCTTTATTAGCCTGGATTTCCATTTAAAGACAAACACAGAAATGTCTATGTGTCTATCATTTTGTATTGTGACCACTCAACTGTATTTTATATTAGGTGTTGGTATACTAGCCAACATAGTTAAGTGGTTTCTAAACGAATACTAATATGTTTATTTAGACATCAACACACGTTAGCCCTTATATCTTAACAATTCTCTAGACTTTCATAGTTTTTATACTTTATAGTATAATTTTTACAGCATGTTGGAGTCATCATTACCATTTCGTGACTCCTTCTATTAGTGCAGTGACAGTGACCCCCACCCAGTGTGTTACTGGTGTCAACCTCTTTTGTTACCCACTGAGAGCTAATTGACACCTATACAACAAAACAACACATTTCCCAAAAGGTGACAGTGACTTCAATGTGAATTGGGCTACACTATAAATAAAGGTGTAAGACCGCAAATGAGATCATGTCATGCCATGAGCCCTGACTCCATTTTAACATCAATCTGATAATAGTTTTGTTGCAAATTAAATAAAAGTACCTTTCGAATCTTTTCATTGGTGAAGAATGCTCTTAATACAAAAGCCATGTTAACTCCTTGGTTCAGACTGGGCGGAGACACTTTTTACTTAAAACTGGGAGGGATACTGCAATTAACAGGGCTAATCACATTAGTGGCCCCCATGGGTAATCTGATCTGCAAGGTCTATAAGACTATGTCCACAGTAATGTGAATACATTTAAAAACATTTCCCTTAATTTTGATCCTGTATCCACATTACGTTGTCATTTTAACTTATAAAAATGTACTGTTTTGTTTACACTAAAATAAACAGATGTCACTTGTTGTGTGTAGCCTACTTAGAAAATTAATTATTTCCAAGTAGACTTGAAAATATACAATACAATCATACAATACCTGATTGTAAAGAAACTTTACTGCCTGGTAAACAAACACTTTGAAAATGACATGCCCAAAAAAGAAGGATAAAAGTTCCTTTGTTTCCTTAAAATTTCCATTTCAAGAACATCTTAAACACTCTGGCCTAAAATAGCTGTCACTACCGCATAACTTCACACCAACATGCCAGCATTTGGTGTCTCTCACCCACCCATCCATCCTGCATCTACACCAACCACACACACTTACCAGCCATGGGACAGAACCCAAAACGTTGTTCTCCATCATAGTTTGTCGTGGTGCCACACCACTTCATGCCATCTCTACGTCCATCTGCAGTACAGTCAGTGTAGTTTTGGCCATTGTAGAGGTAGGGGAACTGGCACAGAGCACCGTTAGAATTACCGCCTCGTGTTGCCACAATTACTGTTGAAAGGAAAAACCTGGCATCACTTTGACTCACCAATACCTACATACATATTAGTAAACTAAACGAGTTTATACCTTGGATACGATGCAGTTGCTTGTCTATCTTCAAATATCAAAATAATTATGATATACACAGTACAGCAGAATGTATATCACATATTAACCGCACAACAAGCTTCACAGAAGTAACATTAATAAAAAATACCATTCTTCTCTGTACAGAAGGAATATTTCTGGTCCGGTTCAAAATCAGATGAGGTGGAACACCACAGCTGTCCATCACTGCGTCCATCTGAGGTACAGGAGTGGTAGGTCTTCCCCTTGTAGACGAAGGGGAACACACAGGGCTGACCTCCGGAGTTGCCGCCATAAACCGGAGCAGGTCCATCTGGGTGAAGACAGGAAAACATACTAATATGTAAATATCACTTAACATTTAACAACATACAGGTGTGATCAGGTGTGTTGGGTTGAATGTTTCATACTTTCCCCCGAGATGCAGTGAATTTGTAAAGACAAAAGAAAATGTCTTACCCCACTGTTCACAGCTGACTCCGTTGCCAAGACAGGTACAGGTCATCTGCTTGGTTCCCTGGTTCTTCATCCAGCGCTGGCCGATGAAATACGTCAGTCCTGTGTCCGACCTACAGGGCCCCTCCTGGGCAAGCTCAGGAGAAGTGGCAGGCTGGATGTTAGTGATCACACGAGAGCCAGTGCCTAAAATGGAATGTGGAAGTCCACTTCAGATACAGCAAAATCTTTTCAAGTGCTGTTCAAACAACACAGTTGGCTCTTTTTAAATTGACTTTGACAGGAAGAAATGTAAAACAGTGCAAAGCAGTCACTTATGGCTAATATGACACCATGAAATGTATCTAAACAGATACACAATATGCCAGAATAAATAGCTTTAAATAATATGTGTACATTACAATTATTAAATATTGAGAAGGGATTTTATTTTACAGTGTTTTTTAACCACAGCAATCATGTGTTTTTGTCTCCTACCCAATAATCACTTCAGACCACTTTAATCACATTTCTCCCACTAACTTTCCCATGTTTCCTCTCTCCTTCTTGCCATTTCTGTCTTTCTTTTGCATGAGGTCATGATCATGAGCTACAAGACATGTCTTTTTCACTTCAACACTTGGCACTTCTTATCTCTCCCTCTTCCCAGCATCTGTCTCTGGTCTACGTTCTTCTCTCCACACAGACAGACAGTGGGGGACAGGGAGATTATCAGTTCTCACCCAGGCTAGTGGTGTGAAGTGAGGCATGTCGTTCACACTTCCATTCCCCTCGGCCGTTTCCTGTGCACAGACACTGGAGCAGGTGGCCTCTGTTGTCCGTCTTGGTCCAGGCATCTCCAATACGGTAGGAGGTCTGAGTATCCTGGTCATTACAGCGATCTACGAGTGGACACAATGAGAGGAATTTAATTATAAACACATGTAAATTCTGAGACAGTAATGTGACTATTTGGTAGAGATCAGTCACTGGGGAATAATTGCTCCTGGCCACAAGCTGTTTCTATGTTTGTGCTTTTCGAATTTGTTGATAAGTTGTTGAATACATACATGTTAACAATTTGTTGATGATCTCAACTAAAAAAATCTCCCAAGGCCACCCTGAAGTATTGTATGCAACAACAAGGCAACAGGGAATTGATTATCTGACAATAATTATCCGTTGCATCAGCCAATATCATTAAGAATGCAAGTAATGGTTTTAATTCTAAACACATCTGCTAAACATTCCCTCCACAGCTTTTTGAAATTCACCAACAAATCACAAGCTACACTTTGTGTTTGGTTCAGCCACTAAGGCTGGAGAGTTCATCTGCGTGACATTTGATGAGGATTAAGCAGAAATCTGTATGGACACATGTGACTTGTTCAAAAACAGCAGCGTTTCAGCAGCAATTAATTGAATTTCCCACTTGTGTGGCTCTCAGTGACCCACTTTTTTCTGTCTGTACTTAACAAGCAGACTTGTATTTCTGCACTTCTATTCTCCACATGCACAAAAAGAAATGAAGTTGACAGACAATATAAAAAAAAATGACAAATGACAATTTGCTACAAAGACATAAATAAATGGTTTCCTACTTCTGGAAGTACATGTGATGCGTCCACTCCCCTCTCCCAGACAGGTGCAGTCCATCATCATCCAACCCTGATACGGCTTCTCCCACGTCTCCCCAACAACATAGGATGTGCCCGCCGTATTGTCATAGCAACGCTCAGCTGCAAGAAGCATATTTGATTAACAACTCAATGGTTTATTGATTAACTGAAGTGTAAAATTCACTCAAAGTACTCTCTTTTCTATCTAGTGTGATACATGTAAAACAGTATGTGAATGAATGATCTACCGCCCCAAATTTTATGGCAAACCCTCGAGCAAAATCAGTCGGTTATCCACCAGTTATATGTATAGGCATCTGTTAGTCAGTGGCTGTTTGATTGACTCACCGACTGGTTTGCAGGTCCATTCTCCTTTGCCGTTACCAAGACAGACACACTCCAACATGTAGTCTCCTGTTTCATGGGGTCTCTTCCAGGTGTCCCCTATCTTATATGAAGCCCCACCCTCATGACAGCGATCTGGGTAGACAGAAAGAAAAAAAAGATGAGCTTAGACAGAGAGATGATTAAGTATGTGCATGTCTTTACCAGTAAGAGAGTAAAGAAAAGAAAGACACACTCTGAGACACTTGTCCTATTAACCACAACACTAACATCTGCACAGCACCAGTTGTTAATCAGCTGCGGAGAATATAGAGATTAACCAGTTTATATGCATAAAGTCTGGCAGACCAGGGAATACACAGCTCCACATGAGTAACACTTTGTGGCAGCTCCTTGGTGTTAATAGGAAACAGGAACACACTTACTGGCAATGGTGCAGCTGATCTTGCCTCTCCCAGATCCAATACAGGTACAGTCCCAGATCATGCCATCCTTGGGTCTCTCATAGGTTTCTCCCACAGTGTAGTATTGCTGGTTGATCTTATCATAGCACCTTTCCTCTGATACAAGGGGAAAAAAACAAACAAAAAAATGATATGTTGCACGTGTTTCACTAAAGGAAGAGGCAAATGAGGATGTAATGACGCAAGCTGTGGAGAGAAAGCACATGAGAACATAATTATTATAGACTAACCTTCAGGTTTGCTTTTACACCTAATGCCAGCTACTCCATGGCAGGTACAGATCAGAGTGTTCCCCATATATAGCCGTTCCCACTGGTCATTAATTTTATAGACATGGCCATCCTCTATACAACCATCTAACAGGAGGTGAAAGAAAAGAAAATACAGCAAATGAGATAATGGTAAAAACTAGCATCAGACAGCAGGAGGTCAATACCACCCCACCACCACCTCGATTCTACAGCGAAATACAGGAAAAATGTGAGAAAACAAAAAAAAATAACACACCCCACCCACATACAGCCAAAAATATTGTATCAGCTTGCAATGTCCTCTTTCAAACAGGAAAGATAAATTTGGCCACTGAAAAATGGTTAAACCACACCGAACTAAAAAACACACTGGCCAGTAGTATGGGTTAAAGGACAAAAGGTATTTCATACCAAGATAAACAAACCTTAAATTGGAATAAACATTTTATTGTAGGACAGGACTTCACCCATGTCTGTGAAACTGACTCTGAATGCCTTAGCTTGACTTCAAAGGGCCCCCAGGCAGAGTAATAAATCAGCTGCACAGACTGGTGAATAATATCCACTTCTCTTCCCCACCAGGCATGTTCTTTGTTCACATCTCATGACTTCATGTGCTGTAAACATCTGTTTGTTCTAACTTTCCCCTCCTTTTTTTCAAGTTGTCTAATGGAAAAGCAAAATTCTTATTTAGTCTCTCTGAAGCTTTGATCTTTGTTGCCTTCACATGGGGGATAGTTAAATGTAAGGAGATGAAACTCGTTGCTGTGGATGAGGTTAATCCACAGACTTAGATTTTCTGACGCGTTGATTGCACATGTTGCTTTTAATTGCAAAACAAAAATGTCAAACATAATCGGAATTAACTGTTAAATTAATATTTCCAGAAGCCCTAAAGTCACTTCTGGTGGCCCCTGGACCCCGGTTTGGGAACCAGTTAGAGTGCCTGATATCTTGAAGCAAGAAAACTTACCCTGAGAAACTGAGGAGACGTGATGCTGCGGCGCTTGTCTCCGATTCCTGTGCGTCTCTTTGGGCATGCAGTTCACCGCGCTCCCGATGCAGAGCGCAACCAGCACCCTGGCTATGGTGCCGCCGCAGGACATGGTGTTTAACGCGAACCACTCTGGTTACTGCTGAACGCGGTTACAGCTGCTCCCTGTGCAAGTTTCAACCGGGGGGACGGAGAGAAGTCAGTTCCAGTGCAACTTTAATTTACGCCTCTCTCCAAAACTCCCCGTTTAGTCCGCTCCTCTCTCCAGTGCGCGGCCCCAGTGTGCAGGTTACCACTCTGTGGGAGTGATTTATCTGGGCATTGCTTTCAGCAGGAGGTGGGAGGTCCAACAAAGAGGCTGACTGCCCACGCAACATGCAGGAGCGAGGCAGACAAACTTTTACGAACAAAGATGGCTATGGCACGCTGCAGGTCATAAACTCCTTTGTGTTTTTATAAATGATGTGTTTGTGTGAATGCTACAGCAACGCCGTCACAAACAAAAGTGAAAAATATCTCTTATATCATGACGCCGAGGCAGTGCCTCATTTGCAGGTTTTGATTGCCCCACCCGTTAAACATGTAGGACCTTGGCCACGGGCCAAAACGTTTAGGAGAGCAGCTGAGGGAGTGCATCCCCTTTCTGTTGAAATCTTATCCAGAGAGATTGGAAATTCCACCATCGGTGTACTACTCTAAACCCCTATAATTTTACACTTACCTGTCATACACAACTAATTCTTTGTGCTTAAAACTATGTGAATTTATGCAGATATTGGAGGTTTCTTGTTTCCTTATTTTAACAGGGCATATCCCCCTGCTGTCCCCAGTGTGTCCCCACAGTTGACTCAATGTGAAAGTCAGTATGTGCATTATCTTTCACTGCAAGTCAAGCCTCATCAGTTTTCATTTGGCTCGAATCCATAGCTGCCATCAAACATCTCGGGGTCTGTGTCTTCGCTGCTGAGTGATATTAACATTGTGTGCATACAGGACATTGATTTAGTGATCCACAGGAATTAGGTCACATGGCGTCAGTGTCTGGAAAATTTCCAGTAGCCTAAAGTTTCAATGTCTGGAAAGTGTTTATATGTCCAGGGAGGTTATTGAAATGATTCCTCTGTGATACAAGTTAACTTCTGTAATGTGCAAATCAAGAGGTCGTTCTGTTTCACTCTTCTGGCTGACAACTTTAAGTCTTCGGCACCATATAAAGACGAAGGAGTGCTCTTCATCTGTCTCTGAGCGTCTTCATTATTGGGAAAAACCTGGGCTACATTTTAAATTCATGCATTTTAGTAAAGACTTCTTTAAGTCAGTTAGGTTTTGCATTTGGTTTAGTACAGCGGCTTCTTTGGCACCGCCTTTTTGCCTTTTCCCTTTAATTTAGTTGAAGTTTCTCTTGTAAATTCTAAATAGTGACCAATTTGTTAATGGAAACCCCCAGTAGTTCCTCTGTTTTGCCAAATCACACTTTTACCTCCACCACCCATCATTTCTCAACTTCCTGCCATATGTTTTGTCACCTCTGGACAATTCTGGGGAATGAAACACTTGTGCATGGTGAGTTTATTTTTAAGAAGAGAAACAATTAATCAAAGTAAATGATGCATCAGCAAAGTTTTAAGATAAATATCCAACCTAATTGTATCACAGATGCTGCAGCACAGTCAAATAAAACTAGGTATCCTAGCAACTGAAAAAGAGAGAAAATCTTACTACAGAGAAAATTCATGCAAATCGTAATGTTTCTGTTATGTACAATGACATTAAAACAGGGTGTGTAAACATAATAAATAAAATATTTAGAAGATATTTCCATGACGAAACGTTCATAGCTATTTAGTACTTTTGCATTAATCTGGAGCAAGGTCCCTTCAAAGTATGGTCACATGAGAGTTACTCTAATTTTATACACTGAATAACTGGTTTATGTGTAAAGGCTATGAGCTGACATACAGGTTGTGGTTTTAACAAGTTCCAATTTTAAAATAGTTCCAAAAACCTGAAATGTGAACATTCATTTGATCTAAGCAAACTTAATGTTTGAGCCTCCATCTTATGACGGCTTGTCATGCAAAAGACATCTGTGTTAAACATAAAGTCATGGTACGGGCCTTGAATTAGCTTTAGATTGCTGACACAAACGATCTGAAGTGAACAGATTAATAAAATGAAAACAAAATGGAAAACTTGAGACGCGGTATGTGAATTGTTGAGCGATGTGTAGTTCACATTTTAAATCAATTTACAATGTGATCCGGAAAACAGCAAACAGAGTGTCATTATTTCCTCTGTGATGCCATAAGCTCTACTGTTACCGCAGGAAAACAGATTAATCATCATTCAGTCAGGGGGTAAATCAAGTCAATCTCTAACTAAGGGTTGTCTTATGTTATGACACGAAAATCAGTGGATTGTAAACACATTTTGGAGGTGTTGAAGAGATTTTATGTTGACATACATGACATCAGCATTAACAGTTTAATTTATTAAGCATTTACTCATCACCGCTAAGCAATGATCTTTTGATATGTCACATAACATATGGACCCATTTGTTACAGCAGTTATGTGGGAAGTTTGATGGTATGCAGACACACTGACTGGTATAAGAAGACTGTGTTCAGCTTTGGTGAGACTACGTCGTTTTACAAACATGATCCAGCTCAATAACTAGAAAAGGCCACTTCTGAGCAGCTCCACATGTGTTTCTAGTTACAGACCCACAGTGTAAATGCAATCTGCTTGTTTATCTGTCTGCATATACAACTGATATTTTTGTGATGTTATCCCAACTTTGAGGTCTTTCTTTCTTTCTTTCTTTCTTTCTAGCTACATCTTATCCATCCAAAAACACTCATCTGTGTATAACTATGTTGAATATCAGTATCGTATCACACAAAGGACAATAGGGGAAAAGTCCATCTGATGTTAAACTCACACCTTCTTCGCATTCTCATTATCTATGGTGACAATGACAAGACTGTGTCTGTGCTGTCTGTAGGGCCACATCACTTAAGGAGAGGAGAACAACATGTATCATTACATCATGCTGTAATATTGAAGTCATAGTTCTATCAATGTGATGTAGTGGGATAGTTATGTTATATTAAACTGCAGTAATCCACTGAACTGACGCTAATTGAAAGAGCTAACCACCAGATTCAATACTTCCACTGGGTGGTGGCTTCTTTTAGTGCTTTCTGATCCTTTCATCTACAAAATGTTCATACTCTGATGTTCCGAGTTTCTCCAAAAACACGGTACTGTGACGTATAATTTCCCCGCAAAAGTGAATCATTTATTTACATCAGTCCTTAATGTTTTTTACCCCCTGACACGAGTACTCGAAGCTGAAATCATGTCCTGTGGTTACCGTCTCTAAGCCACTTCTGCTACTGCAGTGCTGTGATGAATGATGATGAAGCCAGAAATTCCAGTTTAAAGCCATTATCTGGTCATTGTGCAAGCTAACTGCCTGCTGTGGCTTCACATGTAAATATAGAAACATTCTTATGGTTAAATTAACTGGTTTTAAGTGGTAATTTTCAAATAAAAGTGAATCATGTAGTATGCAACTAGAGACAATAACAACCTGAGCTATAGGCAAAGATGATCACAGACACAAAGGCCTTTTTTCACCAGGATAATCTATAGAGTTATAGAGTTAGAGACAAAAGTGGAAGGACAGACAGAGTGCATGTACAAAAGCAGTAATTGTGAGAATGAAAGTTGTAAAGCTGAAAGCTTCAAGACAAAGAAAAGGCAAATAGTGAAAATCTCTGGTTTCAGTTCAAGGCTGCAGGAGGTTTAAGTAATCCTTAACAGACAGTCGGGAGTGTGCTGAGTGGAAACTGAGGAGAGATCATGAGAGTGAATAGAGAGTTGAGAAATTTGGGCTGAACTAGTGAAGTTTATGCTGATGTGTGGAAATCATACACAACACATTCAGAATTATCGCCCTGAGAAAGAGGACAAGGGTGAGGTAAGAGGTCACAGCTGTGGAGTCTCCGTACAGCTGCTGCATATTTTCATCCAAAGTTTTCTGTCTAAGCATCTCTCCAAATCTTCAGAAAATGTTTCCTTTTTTCTTTTTTTGGTAGTTCTGTGGTTTTGGCATCATGAAGTGTTAAAAACGGTGTCTTGTCCAATGTCCCCATGTACTGTATCTTTAATGCTCTGATTTGTACTAACTTTGTCTCTATTCCCTGTAAGTATAAGTCCATTTCTGAGAGACATGAGCCATTTTTTCCAGAATTATGTGGTCTACCTCTTGTAGTATTCTACGCTTGATTGTGCATGGTCGCCGATGTTTGAACAGTCCTCACCTGTCTGGCTGAAAAATAACCACATAACATATTTTGTAGAGGTCATCAATCACATGTCCAGTTAAATTAATCCACAATTGGATCATATAAAATTGAAACCAGGCATAACCACTTTTTATTTTTGCTAGCAGTGCGGACATGCTAGATTAAAGGTTATATTAACTGTTAACATACTGCTGTTTGACAGTTTGGGATATGGACTTTACGTCAGTTTACTTCTGAGATTTACCGCTGTCTCACTAGAACACATTCCCAGTAGTAGAAATTACAAATGCTAGACCATATGAGTTGATCAGGAATCAAGAGTTTGTCTCAGTGAGGCAAGGGGTGGGAACTCCCATTTGGAACAAAGAAAGATGTGGTGCTGTTAAAAATTCGGTCCTGCGATGCCTACACCTTTGTAGGGCAGTGGAGTACAGATTCTGTGTTTGCAACAGCCCCTGAACCCCCAAGACTTTTTATAAGTTTATGCATTTATTCATCCTTCTTTTTCCATGTAGTCTGCTTTTACTGAATTTATGTATTTACACATCCCGTTATCATTCTACTTAATATACAATAAGAATTTATTACATATGTTAAAACCATTCTAGATATGCACAGAATGAAGCAAATACTATTCTATTTTCTTTCTTTTCAAGATTTCTCATGTTGCCCTTCCCCCCTACTTTACCCTCTTCTTCTTCCTCCTCCAGGCTCGCTCTCCTCAAGGGAGATGAGGTCACAGTCTGAGGAAAGATAGAGTGATTAGGAGTTCAGACTCCACACATTTCTTGGCTGGATTAACTCAGGATACATCAGTATTTATAATACCAGACCTGGTTTAAAACGTTGCTTAAATCATTGTGCAACTGAGTGGGCACAATTATTGTCTTGCAGTTTTTTATCTATTCCATCCAAATTTGTCTCTGTGTCACAGATGTCTTTTACAAAAGGAGTTTTTTAAAATATTTTAAAGATTAAGTTGCTCAGTTGTGATCATCATCATGTTATTATAGTACACACAGAGACAGTAAAAATGCTCATATGTGCCCCAGTATGTGACCCCAGTCATAGAGATTTGCTATGTAGACGTGCAGGAAAAATGCATGAAGTCCAAAAGAGCGTGAGAGAAACATGGCCCCTAACCACCTCCACAACTATTAGAATACCACAGATATGAATGATTCAGATCTGTAACTGCTGAATTCGAACGGACTGACAGGAAGTGTGTCATGTACGCCTCATGGACCACTTCCACTGTTATTGTCATGGGAATGAGCACTGTTTTGTTCTTTTCAGTTGTGGAAAATGCTAGATTCAGCATTATGCCACTTTTTGTCAAGGTACCATGTGAGCTCTCATCAGACAGCTCACATAAACTCTTAAAATGTTTTCTCATCTGGTGTGACAACATAAGAGTTTACTAATGGTTCTAAGCCCAGTATCACAAACCAAACACTATATCAAAAATGTTAACACATGTGAGTTTGAATCTGATTCTTAAGCTGATATTACAACTCTCACATGAGGTTTTCGAGCTTAGATTGATTTTGGGAAACTCTTTGCAGAGAGGTCTTTGACCCGAATCAAATAATAGATTGTTAAAAATGGAATCCATAAGATGACACATCTGCATTCGTAGCTCCTAAATTAGATGGGTTTTCAAAGGTCCTAGAAGCAAATTAACTCAAATCCTGATCTAACTGAAAAGTTCAAAGATATAAGCTGCAGTTAACTGAAAGCTCATCCATAGACTAAGCAGCAGTGTTCTGAAAGCAAACAGCCAGTAAGTGCACACTGTGAGTGTTTGATTATTCAGTGAAGACAGTGAGGGCTAAACAAACTGAGAAGGCAAAATGGGTTGAATTTGCTTATGTAGGGTTTATGAATACAACCTGTTTCATTCTCTTTTCTACTCTAACTCCTGACTGACTTTCCCCATCTTTCTCAACATGCCACTTTGAACCACATTTGTTCCTGATCGCCTCCTTGCTTCATTCCATCTCTCCATCTCACCCCCGTAAACAAACAGATGTGATAATGTCAACAATGCAGCATTCGGTCTATCCCCTGGGCACACAACATAATGCACCGGGCTGTCAAGCCCTGCAGGGATCCCAAGTGAGGAAGTTAGTAGGATCACAAAGAGGTATAACGGTTAGTTTTAGACTTTGGGAGAGAAGACATTATGTCACTGAATGTCCTCATAGAAACAGAAGTACAAACAAGTACAGAGACATTAATTGGTCATAAAATGTGATCTGATCTTCATCTAACCCTAAGTCTAGACAACCACAATGTGCTCAAACTAACACACAAACAGTTATAATCTTTGTCTTTATTGGGCATTACCATTAAACTCTCAGAGTGCTGGTGAAAAAAGTAAGTGAACCCCTATTCTACTGACTACTGACAATAAAAGCTATGGAGTCGATAGTTAACAAACCTGAAGTCCAATCAATGTAATGAAATTGGAGGTGTGAGTTAGAGTTTTAAAAAAAGTTTTAAAAGCTGGAAAGACAGCATAGTACAGCAGGCACTTGGAATTGCAGGTGAACACCCATTCATATTTGAAAGTTTTTAGTTAAAGTAAAAGTATAAAATCAATATAACTAAACAAGTAATGTAGAACAAATTATTTTTACTATTGATGTTGTGGGTATTCATGCTGAATATTATTTTAAGAATATAATCTATATTAATAATTTTCCACATGTCAATCACTAATGTAATTAGTAATTAATGATCATATATTGCATAAGTTGAACATCAGTTACTGTGGTTTAAGAAAATATATGTAGAACCGTTGCATATAGTCCAATTTAAATCTTACTGGTGCCCTGTTTTTATATCACACCAAGACTCTGGAAAAACACTTTGCACATAGGCTGAAACAGCCCTCTCTGATCGGTCAGCACTATATAAGGCAGAAGTACTTGTTTTCTAAAGTTCTGTGTCCTGTGAAATTTGGGTACTGATCTGGGAACACAAATTAACCTCTGGTTTATTTCTTGTGTTGGTTCCCAGATTAAGTGTCCATGTCCACAAAATACAAAGTGTCTCCTAAATGACATTAAAATGCTTTTCATGCATTTGGATACTGTGATAAATAGAGGATTTGGCATGTGAACATCTTGGCAAATTGAAAAACATTACTATCTCTTCATGGTTGAATGGACAAATTGCAACTTGGACCACTTAAAAAAAAACAGACAATGACCTGTTTGACCCTGCTGTCCCTTGTCTGACTTGGAAATAAAACAGTTTTATGTGCACGTTTATAAACAGAGCTTGTCTGAGAAATAATAAACGAGAAAGAGCAAGAGAATGATGTTTGACTGAGTTAAACTGACGATGTATTTATGAAAATATTTTTCATACATTTTCTTATGCTTACTGAAAATCAAAATAAGAATTAATAAGGTATATTCTAAGACAGTCAGTATAGAGTGTATTTCACAGATACAAGTATGAGCTGTTTTCTTATGACTATGAGAAGTTATATTGCATGTTAGTTACCACAGAGACTCGGTTTGGGGTTTCCATGGTTACCCCATAACAATGATGAGGAATGCCAGAGTCATAATTTGAGTGCAGAGCAGAAAGGTCTAAGAGGAAAGGGGAGAGAAGAGGACTGAACAGATGAATGGGAACAGAAAAAGTTTAAGAGAGAATCGACATCATGCACATGTTTGGTTGAGTCATTATAATATTCTAGAAAAACAGTTACTAAGCACAGCGGGCATGGAAAGTTAGGGTAGCTGGGAAATGATGACCTCCCCCAAACTTCTGAGTCATGTTCTAATTAAAGGTGTATAACTACAGATGAACAAGTTTGGGAAGAGCTGCACGTGTATGAGTGTGTGTTCTGCATGGCAGCAGAGTGGCAGTCTACTTTCATGTGTGTTTTTTAACACTCTTGGGCAGAGCTAAATATCATTACTACTTTGTGTGCATCACAATGTTTTCCATTCCCCGCCTCAAGGGAAACCCGTTGTGTGAGATGACACAAGATAACAGTTTTTGGTTGCACTTGTTAGAAATGTGTAGCTATTTCAAAACAATATAATTTTTTTATTTCTGTCTAGATCACAACTCAAAACTAGTATGGTGCTTTCTATCAAAGAAATAGTCCTTATAGAATCAGCTAACAATGTCTTCTGTGATCTCAGGTAATGATGAATGTCAGTGCTGCCACAAATGAAATTTCATTCATCTCCATTCTATTTGGGTTGAGGCAGACATCTCAGAAACTAACATCTTTAAACTGTGTGCATGGATAAATACCACAAGAATTTAGGATATATTTTAGTGTAATATGAGAGAGTTGATCCTTTAATCACACTGAAGAGACTGTACTTACTCACCACTGTCCCATAATCTCATATTGTGGTATCAGTTCAATACTTTGTATCATACTTGAGGTTCTTCTGTGAAAGGAGTATACAGTGAAATTGCAGTTATGTTTTCATTTTACTGCTTTCTGAATTTGAGTGTTACATCATAACCTGCATGAGTCACTTTGGGCTCAGTGGAAACCAGTCAATGGAAATAGACTGGGACACACACACACACACACACACACGCACACACACTTTCACTTGGCTGTATAGCACTGTTCTAGACACTAGTAGCATTGGAAAGACATCAATATGGCTGTTATGACAGGGACAGTGAAAGAGGGAGGGATAGACAGGTACTGTGTGTGTTCATGCTGATTTAATTCATGAACGCATGTTTAGCTTTATGTGAATTTACTGTATGATGATTGTGATTAAATGTGTGCATATTTGCCTTTTCTTGTGCACTAAAAGTCACTTCACTTTGGACTGGAATAGTCCTCGGTTGTAAAACTGTTAAGTATTCAGTTACTCTAGTGGACATCTGGATAAACCATAAACAGTAACAAAATCCCTGGTGAAAAAGAGAAAAAGAAAGAATGAATATAACGATAAAAAAGACAGAAATACACGTGAGGAGAGGGAATGGAAGTAAAGGATGACAGAAGGATGGAAATGTTGAAAAAATTAAGTAATACTTTGACAAAGATTTGTGCTCATAAAAATTATAATTGTCCCCAGGCAGGATTTAACCATTTGAACCTTTGTTAAAAGATCTGTGTTGAGGAGCAGGATTTGAATCTACAACAGCAAGTAAGCAGAAAAATGTATGTCTGTGTGCAGTAAACAGGACAGATCAAGAGAGGGGTTTAGGTTCCTTTCATGTCTTTAGAGAGGGCTACATTATTAGAAGAGTCTCTGTTCCTTTGCTACCACTGAACCAGGACAGATAAATCAGGTCAGTTCTTTTGATGTTGTGCAGTGACCTGCCCCTAAATATCTCCTCTGCTATCAGAACAGAAGAGTGACTGTTTTACTTAGGGCAGCAAACCCACTCTCCTGAGGCTCTTTATTAATCTTTTGGATAATATGTGGTGCAGAGAGACAGGAAAATGAGAAGGGACAAATGCCACACCATAGATGACTCACTGATGGTCATATATTCAATTCAATTCAATTCAACTTTATTTATATAGCGCCAAATCACAACATAAGTCATCTCAA
This sequence comes from Sandelia bainsii, assembly GCA_032362345.1. Taxonomy (NCBI): domain Eukaryota; kingdom Metazoa; phylum Chordata; class Actinopteri; order Anabantiformes; family Anabantidae; genus Sandelia; species Sandelia bainsii. The sequence continues at coordinate 18,276,504 of JAUMHL010000014.1, forward strand.
GGCACTTTACAGT
>JAUMHL010000014.1:18325757-18343383 GCA_032362345.1 Sandelia bainsii
ATCTGCTCTAATATGGACGTGCTGATCAAAGGTAAAACCTCTTTGAGCAGTCTAGTTGGGATGGGGTCTAAGAGACACGTAGAAGAAAGTGTCAAGATGAATTACTGAACATATGACAGGTTAATCTCAGACTTTTTTTCAGTTGGCAGTCAGCGTTCGCTTTTGAAACCTTAAAGTCATATTAGCATTTGCTTTATTTTATTACAGCGTGCTGTGGTAGAAGAACTGTTAGACGTAGGCGTTGCTTATAGTTAACCTTTTGTTATTTGTGGTGTTGCAAAGGGGATTTGAACCTGCTTCATATAACATAGGGTGCGGTTTCATGTTCCATTATTAATTGCCTAAAGTCAACCAGGCTGACAGAGAGATGTAGAGGGTGATTTCCACTCATACAGGTCTTGTGTGTTCCCAGTCAGTGAAATGTGAACAGTGAAGGGGACATGAGGCAATTGGTTGCTCACTGTGAGTTTCTTTTTCAAAACAGTGTCGCTCACCCAGTACTTTGTAAAATCTCACTTCCTTTAATATGATTCAGCAACATTTCCACTGTTGGGAAATACTTGGCTTGATAGCACAGACAAAACCCAGCTTAATTTTTGTTAAATGTCAGAAGAAGTGCGTACATGTGAACAAGCTTCACAGGGTTCTCCCTAGGTTTTCACAGAATTTAGGCGCTGTCCGTCTACAACTGTCTATAACTGTGTACATTATAGGGCATAAAAGCTGCTCACAAAGGCAAATAATGCAGCTTTTCTGGGAACCTGTGCTGGACATGTGTCTTTATTTATGTCATACATCAATAATAGAAAGACGTTTAGCTACTACAATAAGAGGTTTGAGAGCTGTGACACCAGCGCGGTGCCATTATGGGGTTCGTGCAAAGTATTACATGCTGCGTTTCCTGGTGGCCAATGAGCTCAGTTTAAACTTATCTGCACACAGTCACTCCCCTGTATCTCATGTCAAAGTGTTTTTGCTCTTCACTTAAACTTGTAGGCTGAGCTGAAAAATTAAGTGTATTATGTATGTAAATATGAAAACACACCTATACCTTACCTATAACCTCTGTAATAAACACAATTAGATGTCCACTAATGTCAGCAAAAACTGAACATTACATTTACACTTACATTTGTCAGACACTTTTTTCAAGTGAGGTACGCCGCAGGTAAAGGGCTCAGTGAGGGAGACGACATATTGTGAGAAGAGAAGCTGTAGAATAGTTCTGTCTTTAGCAGTTTGTAATAATTGGCAGAGAGGCTGCTGAGCGAGGAGAGGTAAGCAACTCATTCCACCATTGTGGGATCACTGAGCTGAAATGTTTTGCTTGGGATCATTGTGCGTGTGTTGTGTAGAGAGCACCAGACACTGTTGACAGAGGGATTGTAGACGTGGATTAGGATGCTCAGGTCGGAAGGTGCTGTTGAGTTGACCACTCTGTAGGTGAGTGTCAGAGTTTTGAACCTGATGCTGGCAGCTTCTGGGCAGAGATATGAAAAGTGGTGTGATGTTCCCTTTTTGATTGATCAGGAATGAGACATGTTGCTGCCCTACATACATTGCAGTAGTCGTGATAAGACTGAACCAGAAGCTGGATAGAATATTCAGAAAGTTAGCGTCTGATGTGTTTTCATGTTGTAGAGAAGATGGAGATCAATTCTGGAGTGTCTCTGATCTGTCTTGACCTGGAGTAACTTGATGTGCTGGTATCTTTGCACTGTGGACAAATGTATCAAGTTGAGCAGCCACAAGCTGGTCAGATCCAGCTGCTTGTGTCTTATCAGTATCCAAGGACATGATAACATTATTGTTAAGTGTTCTTTGTCAGAACTGCTCTGAACCTCTTGTGTGACTTTGTTTGACTCTTCTGCTTGACTTTATATGTTATTAAATGCTCCATAATTTCAAATAAAAAACCTGCATTCTCATTATTTCTCACTCATTTTCTCAGAATTTCCATCACAGGCATTAGTCATGACAAATTCCCAAATTCCTGGCTTTTGGTGAATTTGGATACAACTGATTTGTTTTTTTCACCATTTTATGTTTGATAAACCCAAACCATGAATCATTTCAATAATTCAAGAGACTATACACACAACCCTGTGCACTGTATTTCTCTAATAACTGATATGATTCCCTGTGTTGTGTAGGAAGAACAGGGACAAAGATCTGCTGTCATCCTGATCCACTGACTTCAACTTTGTCTCTCTTTCTTTTTCTGTCTCTGTTAGATGTTTGTCCCTCACATAGAAGAAGTTCTAGTCAACACAGCCAGCAGCATATCTTTGTCTTCCATCCTGACGGTTAAAGCAGCGCTGCCCTCTTCAGGTGAAAGGAGGCACAAACAGTCATCATCAGACGAGAGCGACGGGGAAAGTGAAAGGGAGAGCAGCAGAGATTATAAACTGTGGGTGGGCACCAACCTCCTGTCCTCCTCTTCATCTTCATCACGTTTGTCAGATCCTGTAGGTCCTGAGCCTGAACCTCAGCCTCTCCTCTCCTTATTCGAAACATCAAACTCAGCAGAGACACCTTCCAGTTCTGCACAGAGCCACACGCTGAGCACACACACAGACACACACACAGACAGAGGGACAGTGGGAACAACTAACCCAGATGAGGAGGAGGAGGAGGAGAAAGAGGTGAAGGAGGTGGTGGAAGAGGGGGGCAGCCAGGATGTGAACCTCCTCACATTAACCTTTGGCAGGCATGAGGCAGAGGAGGAGAGGGGGGAGGAAGAGCAGGAATCACATCTGGATGTTGCAGAGGTTGAGCCAGAGACTCCCTCTGTGTCAGAGGAATGCAGCATCACTTCAGTTCAACCCTCACAACCTGGGGATACCAGCGACACTGCCATAGAAACAGCATCATGCTCTATTGAAGATGAGGATGAGGAGGAGGAAGACGACAATGCTTCTGGATACATGGGACGTCCATGCACAGCTGTCTTACAGAAGTTGTTATAGACAAAATAAGAAGAGAGAATAAAGACGTGTGGAGCACACACTCCAGACATTTTATTACAGAGCAGACATTCTTTACATTATATTACTTTTTTTTTTTTTTGGTGAAATGTCAAAGTTTAGAACAGTTGGTGTTACAAAAGATCAGGTGGAGTGAGTGGTCCACACATGTTAGACTGTACGAGCATGAACTGACATTTAGATTTACTGATTTTATTTGTCCTGTTTTACACACATTCCTTCAGTAGTATTATCATCATCCTCTTTAACCAAACAACTTTACATTCAAACTCACTCACAAAGAGGCCTCCATTCTATCAGTTGAAACTTGAAAAGGAAAATAATGCTTATAAACCAACCAGTTAGTAAAGATCTACTTTACTACTAAACTACCACAGTGGTTAATACTGTAAGAAGCACCTAGTCAGCCTGTAGAAACACAAACAATGAAGTTCTTCTTTTTCCACTGTCATGTAGATATTTGTCTCCTTCCTCAGCTTCACGGAGGAGACAGTTTGTTGCCAGGTGTGTGTGTGTGTATCTCAGGTGTACTGTGTGAGCCATGTCCTCTCCACAAACACTGTTAATACTTCATAACAATCTTTTCATCTGAATGAATTTGCTATTTAAACCATACCTTCCCATTGAAATGATAGTTTAAGTGATACTGAACTCAGTGCAAAGAAAGGGTCAAATGTAGGTTTTATTTCACCATATTACATCATCATGTCTTATTAATTTAGCAGCTTGAAAAATAATTCTTTACATTAGAATAACTGTATGGTTTTGGTATTGTGGCTCGCAGCCTGGTTTGTAAGAACGCTGCTGTGAGTGTAGCCTCTGTCTCAGTAAAGCAGTGTAACAATAATGACTGTGTCTGCCTCTCAACTCAATCAAGGACCACTTTAACTTTGGAAGATGCCTGACATCTACGTCAGAGACTGATCTCTGTCATAATGAAGAGTGAGATTTATTTAGGCTCAGAGGAAAAGCTCTGACTCAATTAATTAGCAGCTAGAAAATGACTTGTCTATCTAAAATCACTTTGTGAATAACGAAACTATGGTGGTACAGATGAATTTAGGATTTGCTGTTGGTAACTAAAGCAGGTCACGTATGACTGTTAATGTGACTGATGTTTGACAGCATCTTAAGGTGGTATTCTAACCTCAGACATTCTTCAACATGCACTGACAGTGACATCGTACTGTATTACTGATTTTAAAATCACATTTTTCTGCTCGATCTGTTGATACATAATGTAGTGATGTAGCTGGAGCTGCAGCTGCTGGATTAGTAGATGGACAGAAAACAGATCATCAAACATTTGTGACACTTTGATTTATAGTTTGAGACATTGGCTGCAGAGGATTTGCTGCTTGTCTTTGTCTCATGATGATACACTAAATGTACTTGCTCTAGTAAAAGGAACAAAACTTAACATGTCATGTTTGGTGGTGGAAAAAAAGGGGCATTTTTCTTTTTTTCTTTTTATTGGTATTTTATAATGAATCAAAAACAACTGGCAGGTTAATCAGTTGTGCTGGTCATGTAGAAGAGTGAGTGTGGGTGTTGAACCGATGGTTTTGCTCACAGTGTAAGAGAAGCTCATTCCTAATGTAGTGAATTATCATCAATATATGCATTGTTGAACATCATTTAATTACTGTATGTAACACACATAAACTATCAACTGCACATTCTAGTCATGTAGGACATGTAAATTCATGAATAATATTACATGATAATACATTATGTTCTGTACAGTTTACTAGCTTGTCAGTGTTTATTCATATTAATGCTCCACACGTTGCATGAGGACAGTCAGTTGACACATGTATTATCACAGGTTTCAGTATGCAGCCAAATTGATTTAAACAAGAAATGTTGTATATGTGATATTGTTGTATTTGTATATTGAGTGTGAAGTCATATTTCTGTGTTCAGCCATAAACATGTACATTTCTTCATAATAAAGTAACATTTTATAAGTCATGTCACGTATGAAACAGAAGAACAGTGAATAAAAGTCACTCACATGAGAAACAAGGTGAAGGACATGTGAACCAGTCGCTGTCCACTGACTGTGGCAGCTCAGTAATGCTCATGCAGAACACACAGGGAGGGACTTATGGGGAAAGAGAAACTCAGCAGTGCACAGGATAACACACGGTGTCCCAACCCCCACACACACATACCCCCCACCTCCCTCCCATCCTTCTCTATAAGTTGGGTGCTCTAACCCAAAAAAACATCAGCTTTGTCATTTTGTGTATGTCAGACGTGTCACTGCGAGCAAAAGCACAGTCCATGGAGGGATGATGGAGCTGTGGATGCTTCTTCTTCTTCTGCATTTACACCTTGGTAATTCTCCCAGGACTCAAGATGGGGAGGAAGTGGGGAGTTTAAATGGTGACTATATCATATAATGTATGTTAGCACTGAGCTGTTGATGTACCAGAGACCTTATCAGTGTGTCAAAGTACATTCTGTGTGTGTGTGTTTGTGCTTAAATCGGCTGCTGCCTTTGATTTTATGCCTTTAGACTTTTGTGTGAGGATGTTGGCAGTAGTACTCAGGTCACAGCACTTCTGTGAAACCTTTATGGGTCAGAATGAGTAAAGCTGGTGTCATGAAGGTGCAGGAAGTTTGTCTTGTTCAGGTTTCTGAAGGAATAAAGACAGAACAATGTGATTGAAATACTCTGATAACCTGTCTGCCCCTTCTCTCTCTGTATCTTGTTCCCCCCTCCTGCAGTGGCGTGTGTTTCCCTCCCTGCACCTTCAAGCGTATCCATCTCTTCCTTCAACATGCAGCACATACTCAGCTTCCTGCCGGACCCCAGGACCCCCTCCAACACCCACTTCAATGTCGAATTTGTCCACACCAGGTACTCAGTCCACAGGCTCTGCTATCAAAAGAGGGGAACTGAAGAGATGTTATTAAACTTAAGACCATCAAGTATGAATCTGTTTGTACTTTCTATCTGCTGAGGTTCAGATTTTTTGAAGCTGATGCACAAAACGCACATAACACAAATGGTGAATGATCAGATCTGATTCCTACAGTGAAAAAGCAACACCAGTCAAGATTCAAGATTCTTTATTTGTCACATACATAGTTATACAGTGTACAACACGCAGTGAAATGTATCCGGTCAGAGGGGTCAGCATGAACGCTCTAACTGGTCTGCAGCTACACAACAAGCTGTGATGCACTGTGTTCACCTGTCCATCATGACCAGCATGCTGATGCCTGTGCATCACAACATTATCACCAGCACATGCAGTTAATGAGACAGAGAGAAACAGAATATTCCATCAGATGTGTGTTGTGTTTTTATAAGCACAATCATAAGTTTTGTTGTGTTGTTTTACAGAGTGATAATTTAAGAGTAATATTTGCTAATGAGCATTAAACACCAACAACAGTCGAGGTTGTTTGGAATGTGGTTGGTTTTATAGGTTTTTCTCTGTAATGGTGAAACAGGAAGTGATGACAAACCCATGATGAGAAGAACTGATCCTCAGAGGGACATAAATGTGTGGAGCAAACTTCAGGACAGTCAGAGATCAAACTGTCATCCTCCTGATGGCACTGGAGGAAATCCCAGTGAGCCTCTTTCTCTGTGGACCATGACAACGTCGTGGCTGTCCACTGGGTCATTGAGTGATGGACTCACTGAGCAGCGCTGCTAGTGTGGCTACAAATAGAAACAGCTTCTCGTGTTTTCCCTCCATGTGATCTACAGCTCCTGCTCCAGGCTGTGTAATCCACTAGTGTAAAGTAACATACATTTACTTAAGTAATGTTCTTGAGTACAATTCTGAGGTACTTTTATTTTGCTTGAGTATTTACATTTTCTCATTCTTTCTAACTTTACTCCTGCATTTATTTAATAACTTTAGTTACTTCCAGTAACTTTTAATTATAATCCAGAAATATAATATAGATGATTCTGAGATGGGGCATTATGCATAATGAGTATGTTCAGTATTTTTGAGTAATTTCATTATATTATGATGCTCCACCTTACTGTTAATGTTAATGCAGTATTTCTACACTGTAGTACTGCCACTTTTGGTGAAGTAGAACATGTGAGTACTTGTTCCAGCCTCTGTGTCGATCTGCACACTGGGTCATGAATTTCATATGTTTCATTTTTGTTTCTGAAGCAACTCTAAACCTTCTGACTAAGCACTTTCCTTTTTCAGTAAATGTGTACTTAATGTAAAGTAATGTCATAACAAGTGATTTCTTGTATCAGAATGACACATCCTGCCCACTAAGCTTGTTTGTTGTGACGCATGTTAATCAGTGTGTTGGAAGTGGTGTTTTTTCCTCTCTCTTGCTGTAGTCAAAGTTATGTTTTGGGATGACAGACCAATCTTACCACAGTTTGTAGCTTATCATCAGTCTTTCTCTGAATTTTCTTTTGCTTTGTAGGAAAAACTCATGGATACCCGTGTCAGGTTGTTCAGAGCTGACCGCTGGACAGACGTGCAACCTAACCAGAGTGTTCAAGGACCCATACGATCATTACCGAGCTCGTGTCCAGGCCTTCACATCTCACCAGAGATCCAACTGGACTCTATCAGAGTGGTTCCAGCCCTTGTCAAACAGTGAGGCACCACCAACACAATTACACTCACATTTCTCTGAGAGTCTGGAATCAGTGGCAGCCATCTTTGTTTCGTTTCTTTAAAAATGTACAGTTATTTGTCCTGCGATGAATCACCTCCTAGCTGACTGAAAGTGGCTTCTTTTCTCCCCGTAGCTGTGTTGGGACCTCCTGATGTGACTGTGTCGGGCTGTGGGAACTGTTTGCTCGTGCAGCTCGCAGTTCCAGCCAGGGAGCTTCAGGAGGACCTGCAGCTGAGGGACCTCTACAGAGGAGTCATCTTCCACGTGCAAAGGACCAGGGATGGGGCACAGGTGGGTTTCTGTAACCTATAAAAAGAAATAGGATCATTTTGTGAGCCACAGATCCAACACGCATTCCTCAACATGTGCTCCAGCAGCAGGGAGCTGTTACAGAGGTTGTGATAAATTATTATTTTGTTATTATTAATAATTATTATGATAGATTTGTAACCCTTAAACATTTTTTTAGTCAACCAGTGAGTTATATAGATGAATGATTAGTCAAACTAAAATTTAAATCAGCATCAAGAGTATTTTACATGACCTGTGTCTCATTTGAAATGTGCCACGTGTACTTAGAAACACACAAAAACAACATAACCTCTGCTGTTCCCCTCAGAGCATTTTAGCATCTTTCAGCTTTTTGTTTTAGTTTTGTACTGGACATTCATCTGGACACAAATACAACTCCAAATAAGTGGTGTCTGTGTCCAGTTTTATAAGGTAACAATATGACAACATGTGTGTTTCCAGCCTCCAGTTGGTTAAAACATATTAATGCAGCTTTGATCAGGACCTCGGCTGGTTTCATTTCCAGATGCACATACTGTATGTGAACAAGAGTTGTCTAAAGCTGTTTGTAGCTCCAGACAGAACTGTGAGAAGAAATATAGATAGGTTCTAATAAATACAGCAAAACAGACTTTTACATGATTGAAGTGGCCTCCAATAAAGACGAAAGTCGATCAGCATGTGTTTGTTGACTGCTGATGTTGGTGTGCGGCTCTCACAGTTTCACTGCTGCTGCACAGTAACAACTGAGGTGTATTCCTCTGGTAGATAGTAGAGCGTTTAGAAACAACCACAGCATTTGTGCACTATTGTTAGTGAGTCTTATCAGACAGTGAGGTTCTCTGTCAGTGAAGTAAGCAGTTAGCCTGCCCAGTCTGTGCTGCTGCTTCACCCAACAGCCATCACACGCACACATACAGCACACTGCAACAGTGTGTTAAAGTTTCTCAGAGAGCTGAGTGTTGAATATCAAGACTTTATAGAGTAGATGGAGACACAGGTGATGCTGATGTCGTCTAGATGTCAGTGACGACCTTTGACTCTAGGAAAAGTGTCTACAGTAATAGATGGAATGGTGCTGTGATTTTTTAAGAGTAGTAACAGCAGCATGAGCACACAGGATACCTTCATTAGGCAGTGGAGACAGTAGGGTGGACTGTATAAGATCTGTTCTGTTTTCTGTTTTTGTCTTCAGTGGATGTCAGTTGAACTTGGAATACTTCTTAGTAAGTAGTTATGTAAGAAATGTGACGTCTCTGGCAATGGTGAACAAGCTGAAAACCCTTTTATGTGTGTCTGTATGTACAGTGCACTAAAATGAGATTTGTAGTTTCTGAGATTGACATTGGCCAGCTCCTCATCTCTCTACATTTTCCTAAAACATTCAGTTTTATTTTGTTCTCTCTCTCACATTGATAGATCTGCTTATCAAGTATGTGATGTCGACTAATGTCGACTAATAGTTGTGAAGCTGTGATGCAGAGAAACGTTTTGTGGAGCTGTGGCAACAACACCACTGCCTTTTTTGAGTGTACGTTATACTGTGTTGATCACACAGATGTTCAGCTGTGATTGGTCAGATACAACATTTAGTCTGTCATATCTTTCAGCCATGACTCTATAATCACTACTAAAATATCTGCTGGTAACAGTACTTAACTCTGGTCTTTAGCAGCTTGGAGCAGGCATGCTGCAACCTCACTGAAAACACCAAACTCTTAGTTAGTTAACTAAAGTTTAGTTTGAATCTGGTTCAGGTTTCATGCTGGTTTGGACTTGGACTGGGTTTGCACAGAATCCACAGTAGTGTAAGCAGGGCTAATCTAGTTTGTGGGTGGGGGCCCAAATGAGACCCAAACAGAGAGCAATTGAAATATAGCTAATGTTTATGTTGCTGCAGTTTACAGAGATTGAGATAGAATATGGAAAAAAAACTGTACCCTGATTTGATCTTTGTGCCATTTATCATCCACACAACAATTAACCAGAAAATGTCTGCACATCTGCATGTTTCAGAACGTTCTGTGTCAGACCGCATGTTTAAATATGGAACACTCCATATTTAACAGCATGGAAAACTGAAAAAACCTACAAGGCAGCTCTTTTTCGTTTCTTTGAAAGAGTCACAAAAGGCCAATCAGAATATTGAGAGAAACACGTGTGTAGGTTTATCTATAGCTGAGAGCTGAGAGCGGTGCTGGTTTCCCTCAGATGGCTGATGTTTATCACTCTATGTGGTTTTACCCACGTCTTCCGCTCTTCAGCCCCTGTTTGCCTGTAATCAAGAAAACACCAACCAAAAGAAAAATTATCTCCACATCTGTAATGTTAATCTTCTCACCTCACATTTTTGCCAGTTACAGTATGTTAAGGGTAAAGGGTGAACGTTTGCTCCTACTTTGGTCTATAGACTCCATAGTAGGGATACGCACAAATGATCAGTAGTTACTTCCTGTTCCTGTGTAAGGTTCAGAAGCTGACACGGCACTCAGCCTGGGTCTTGTTGCATTTCCTGTTCTGAACACCTGGCGTGCAGCAGCTCTTTCTTGGGAAAAATACAGTACTTTGACGTACGAAGTGACTTGCGTCACCTTTTCTGAAGTAACAGCAACTCGTTTTTGAATTGCAAGAAACAGATCCGTGGCAGCTGAACAGAGGAAGAATAGAGTATCACCTACAGAAACAGCTACAGAGTTTGAATCAGTGTTTTCATAAATCAGTGAGGAGCATGTGACAGAACAAATCTGGGCTCAGAATAATAGTAATAACATAAACATGATAAACAGAATCTACAAACCGCAGGGTCACTGGTTCAATTCCAGGTTCCTCCTGGCTACACGTCAAGGTGTCTATGCCAACATGTACTCTGGCAGCTGTTTAACAATAATTTCCCCAAGGAGATCAATAAAGTTATTAAGTCATTATTATTTATTATTATTTAACCAAACTAAAATCTATTTTTTAACCCAGTGACACAACAAGAACAGTTAAATAGTTCAACTAATTTTTCAATTGTTCCTTCAAAATTCAACACAAAATGCAACTTTGAATGTCTACTGCAGTCCCAGAGCATCACCAAGCCACCACCATTTTTCACTGTAGGCAGGATGTTCCTTTCAGTGTGTGCGTCATTCTTCTTCCTCCAGACTTCCTTCTAGCTTCTGTGGCTTATTTATATGATTTAGAACATATTGGAGACAACTTTTTGTGCTTTTGTGTCAGTAATGTACGTTTTGGAGTTGTGGCATGGAAACCTTCAGTGTTTAGTATGCCCCTTACTGTGCAAACCTAAACGCCTGTTGCCACCAAGTCTTACTGCAGGTCTTTTGAAGTCACTCAATGGTTTTTCTTCACCTGCCTCCTCAGAAATCTGGTTGCAGCCCTTCATAGGTTACTTTTTCTGCATGCATTTATGCATGTGGCCTAGTAGCTCAATGGGATAAGCATCAGACTGGGATGCAGAAGGTGGATCGAATCCCAGCCCAGACCAGGTGTGTCCTTGAGCAAGACACTAAGCGCTAGCTTCTTGTAAGTCGCTTTGGATAAAAGCGTTTGCCAAGCAAAGTAAAGTAATGTAGTCACTGATCCTTTAACTTGTGAACTATGCTTCCAGTGGTTTCTTTAGGAACATTCAGTGCTTTCACTTTCTTTTTGTATCAATTGTAAGCAATTGTATAAACAATTGTGAAGACAATCCCAATTTTATGTACTCAGTACTTACTCAATTTTTCCCTATATGGTGTCAAATTTAATCAGTTTCTACCCTCATCTGAGATGGTATCTTCCATCTTCTACCAGTTTGAACACACCTGATGCAGCAGTGGGTAGAGCAGGGATAGTTAGAAAACAAGCAGGACAGTGGACCTCAAGGACCAGGATTACACAATAAGATTTGTGCCAAATTCTATAAACTTTACTTCTTTTTTTTTTTTTACTTTTTTGTTAAAAATTAAAATAAAATTATTGTCTGTTTGTGAATCAAATATAAGAAAATCTAAAAAGGTTTTGAGGATACATGTGTGCATTGTCAGTATGAATCCATTGCTTACTGTGTTTCAGTTCACACTGAATCTGCCTTACAACGACGAGAACATGATCACATACCTGCAGCCGGGTGTCGAGTACTGTGTGACTGTCTCTGCGAAAGGATCCTTCAACTCCATCACTGTCCCCAGTAAACGTCATTGTGCCTTCACCAGCCCTCCCTCACCCAAGAGCTCAAGCGCACGTACGTCACTGTTGTTTGACTGTAACATCCTCCAATGAAACCTAGATGATGCTCAGCCTGTAAACTTGAATCTGTTGCGTGATGAGGCTCAGCCATCATCAGCTGCATCATCTAGCTAAAAGGCCGTGCAAGGGAATTTCCAGTGTTTACAGATGTAGTGGGATTTCTAATATTATGAGAAGTGTGTATTCCATAGAGACATCCAGTGAAGTATGTTTTTGTCCTCCTGTTTCACAGTGGTCTTCAGCCTGCTCGGTGTGTTCTGCATGATGGGGATCCTCTTCACTGGATTAGTGGTTTATGGCGGTCGACTGAGCTTGGAGCTTATAAGACAGCACCTACCCAGAAGTCTGGTAAATAATCCAACTCTGTTTATCAAAACTCCAGTTCTTCATCTTTGCCTTGATATTTCATTCTATCTGAATGTCAGGCTGATTACTGTTTGCTTCTGAACTAACTGATCTAATTAACATCACGCTTACAATTGAATAAAGCAAAATACTGATCCAAAGTCATCAGAGATCAAAGATTATTAAAAGTCAGTAGGATTGTTTTCTCAGAGAACATGAACATGCTGACCAGCAGACTGACACTGCTTTGACTAGAGAGCTGCTACTGAAACATCTGCTACTTATCCAGTGTTATTTGAGGATAATGAGACATGCTGGTTTATTATGAGTAGCATGTAAGTGTCATTTTCCCTCATCTCCAGTTAAACTTCCACCAGCATAGAAGTGCAGGGCATGAATACTCAGGTCAATTCTCAGCATCACAGCTACATGGCTCTGCCAAGTGTCTCCTGACTCCCCGCAGCCCAGTTCAAGCACTGAAGCACTCTGAGGGGGGGGACAACGACCGTGCACTGGCACCAACATAAAAAGTGTTGGAGAAGGAGTTTAGGTAGAGTTGTTCTATCTGAAAAAGTTGTTTATATGTTAGTGTGACATGTTTTTATTATATGCTCCATATGTCCAGTTTCTTCTGACCTTAACTGTTTAATTCCACAGAATAACTGAACAGACACTGTAAATAACTAAATGATCTGAGCAACCAGTCGATATACTGTAGGAATTGTTCATAAATTAGTCTGTGTATTAATAAAGTGCCATGTTTGTTCTTTAAATGCTGCTATCCATCCGGTTTTCCTGGAACACATGAGCAAAGTGATGCCTTTCTTCTATACTTCTCCACACTGTTACATATGACACGGTACACTGTGTTTTACTTACCACAAATATTCTCAGGGAGTATGCAGAAGATACTAAAAGTAGTAACAGAATGCAATGATTTCCACATTTCATAAAGTATTATTTTATTCACAATAGAACAAAATAAATATATCAAATGTAGCATTTTTGGAATTGGGTTGCATGTCCACCCTTATGAAGGCAACACAGCCACAACTACTTTGGTGAATAGCAGGTTGTGCAGGAGAAGACTTGTGTGTTTTAGACTAAAACTGTTCTCTACACTTTGCTGCATGTGTTTGTTCTCAGTTGTAAACTGGACTTTTTGTCATTAACTTGCTTTTTAGTGACCATTAAAAATGACAACAGCTCTTTGACAATATTTCCCTAATAAATAAGAGTGAAATCAACAAACACAGATAGTTTGGAAAGTCCTCTCTTATTAGAGTCTGCTTTGGATTTGTAGAGCTTTAATGTAATTAATGTCTCTAGGTCCTGTCAAACTATCTCACCCCTGGTTGTTGGAAGTGTCTTACTAAACACTAAATAAGGTTCACGCTGCACCTCATGTTGCTTGTGATATTCAAGGTTCCTTCAAAGATAGCTGGTAAATGTCCACCAGGTGATGGTGACTTTTTCCTGAAAAGGGATTACTTGTGTACTTAAGTGGGTTATGATTCAAGATTCAAAAAACTTTATTAATCCCAGAGGAAAATGATTTACGATAGGCTTGATAATACGAAATACAGCATAATCAGAAGACTTTAATGATCCATTAAATTCCGTGAAATTCACAAGCTACACAGAGGCATGTAAAGTCATTCAAATAATAATTATTAGATTCTTAACATGATTAACAGTGTTTTAATAATAATAATAATATTAATAATAATAATAATAAGCTCCATCTTTACTAGCTGCGACATTAAAGTGACAAACACATTAATAATATCTAACACTTTCTTACAAGTGAATGGATTAGTAATCATGAGCCAAAAACTTTAACTTCTGATTCTTTGATAGCTTGCATTTTGTTGTCAGTACTGTACTGGCTGAATCTGTATTCAGTAGAAACCTGCTGCTTCTAATGAATAACAATTCAGCCACTCACTATTAAAGCTACACATGGCTTTTTAAACAGGGTAGAGGCAAAAATTTAAAGTCTCTTAGTATTTTCTACCACTACGGAGGCCGGGAGGTGCCACATCCGTGGCGTAAATACGGCCACCTCTCATAGACTTATGTTATAATGTACATAGATTATAATGTACGTAGAAGTCTGTGGACGCTCGCGGTATCCCAAACACTAAGTCCGCGCTCACTACACCGACTGCGCAGGTGCAAAAAAAAAAGTAAACTAGACGTTCGTTTCATGCATCGAAGGTATGAACCTTTTTTTCCCTTGGCACATAAAACATGCTGTTTAACATTTTTAACATTTGTTTGTTCAGTCAAATACAACAAAGAAAATAGGTAGTGAGAGAGCCGTCGCCGATAGGATCGTTCTACGAAGCCCCGCAGTTTTCTGCGCGGAGGAGTTTCGCTTCCGCGGACTTCCCCGCCTCTTGTTACTGAACGCTACCAGGAAACTGTGGAGGAAAGAGACAGGTTCACACTCACACACGCTACTCAGCTGGACTACAACATAAACTGACAGAGAAACCTTTCGGATAACATGTCGGCAACTGTTTGTGCCTTTATCCTGACGTTTACAACACTATGCGGCTCCAGAGGTAACGTTAACGCTAAGGTGACTTTGCTTCGTGCCTTGTTTGTGTGTGACTGAACTAAATGTACACTGAGTGTATTTTACTGTAACTGGAGCCTATGAGGAACTAACCTACATTTTAAAATAACGATCCTAGCCCAAAATTGAGAACATAATGGAGCTAGTGTTTAGACGTAGTTTATTGAATGGTATCTTGTCAGTATGACTTCACTTTAAGAGTGAGTTTACATTGCGTAACGTTACTTTGGCACATGATCAATTAGTCACTGGTGCAACATTAAGATAATCTGTTGTATGTTTTTAATTCACTCAACCCAGTGGGTAGAGTTACTTCAGTAAGTGAAGTGTTACTCAAGCAAAGAGGGTGAACTTTGACACCAGGACAATGATCATAAGAGAGACAGCCGTAGTAGTGTTAGTGTTATTAGTAGTGGGTAGTTACTATGGCTATCAAGTCAGATTTACTGTTCTCTCCAGTCCTGAGTGTACTTGTTGTAGTACTAATTTTGTGTCATCCCCGTGGACTGTACAGTGGCGTCAGGAGTCCTCAGTGGACCCAGAGGTGTCCGCTTGACCTCCTACAACATGAATCTGGTGCTGAGGTGGGATCCACCTGAAGGGGTGAACCGCAGCCTGGTTTACACAACTGAGTACAGGTTTGTCTGCATCCACTCTCAATTGTTACTGTTAAAGTAATGTGTTTTCATAGTCACATTGCTTGTTGCATTCAGTCTAGAATCCAAAGCTCAAGTGTGTTTAGTTTACTACGAAATGTTAACAATGTGGAACACAGTTTAGACCAGACCTAAGCACTGTTTTGCATATGAATAGACAGTGTCTGCGCCATCCTTCATGCATTTTTACTTCTCTGAATTGCTCTTATCAGATCACTAACAAACAAAACTTTGTGAATGGGCCACGGTGATTTGGATATCAGCATAGGACTGTACCGTTTATCACAATGACTGGAAAACGTGCCTGTCATTGACGTGCACTGAGAGTCTGCTAAATTGGAAATAATTTACACTGTAGATGGGTTGATCAGCCAGATTTGATCAGGAGCATAATTAAACAGTGATAGCTTAGATAAAACACTTTTGCTACAATCTCAAACCTGAGAATGTGACCAGTGACACTTTCCTTTTGTCAGTAAAAAATACCTTCTCTTCTGGGAATAATACACCCAGTATAATATGACTGAGTCATGAATTGAGCAAACACACTGTTATGTCATGATATCACTTCACTGTTGACAGAAGTGAAATAAGAACTATGAGCTCAGTGTTTCTCATTTTGTTCACTGCTATGTTATGATGTATGCAGACTGGATTGATGTGGTGAGTATAAGTGGTGTGAAGGTGGAATGAAAAGCGAACAGTTTGTGTTCCTATTATTATATATTATTTTATGTGCCAACTATGCCAATATTTTAAGCATGCAGGTGCTTTTAGATCAGATGGCAGCAAATGAGCAATTCGAAGAACAATTTAACTGTTTAAAGTGAAGATATTAGCTGAGTAAATAAGAAAAAACATTAAAAACCTATATAGTTCAAAATAACCTCAAATAGAAATGACTAAAATGCAGCTAGAAGAGGAAGCTTAGAAGTCCAGTTAGTTGAGAAGGAAAGATGTATGTGCAGTAGTCCTCTGGCATCTTCTTTGTTTTAATGGCCGGTGTCATCCAACATTATAGGTGCATGTCCACCACCTCCTATGCTGGAGTGTGTGCATGGACAAGACACTGAAGCCCAAAGCCTGACACCTTAAATGCAGCTGCCAGTTCAAAAGAATTTCCCCAGGGGAGTAATAAAGTATCTGTTAGTATTATTATTGATCCAGTTCCTCTAAAGGAAACTACTGTTATTACTGCTGAGTATTCTTTTTGCATTGTAGTCAGCTATTCCTTTTTTCTTGAGTTCCTTTTTTAGTACTTCTCTTTCTGAAATATTAAAATATTTGTTTTGACATTGACATATACACAGATAAGGCATAACATTACATATCACTGACAGGTGATAAGTGACACTGATTATCTCTTCATCATGGTACCTGTTAGTGGGTGGGATATATTAGGGAGCAAGAGAACATTTTGTCCTCAGAGTTGATTTATTATAAGCAGGAAAGACGACTGGGTCAGAACATCTCCAAAACTGCAGCTCTTGTGGGGTGTCCCGGTTTGCAGTGCTCAGTATCTATCAAAAGTGGTCCAAGGAAGGAACAGTGGTGAACCAGCGACAAGGATATGGGCGGCCAAGGCTCACTGATGCACGTGGGGAGTGAAGGCTGGCCTGTGTGGTCCAATCCAACAGACGAGCTACTGTAGCTCAAATTAATGGGACTGCATAGTTACAGACCTGTCAGCGTGCCAATGCTGATCCCTGTCCACCACTGACAATGCCAACAATGGGCACATGAGCATCAGAACTGGACCATGCAGCAATGGAAGAAGGTGGCCTGGTCTGATGAATCACGTTTTCTTTTACATCACGTGAATGGCAGAGTGCTTCGGGTGAAATTTATGGAAAACGTAAAAAGTTCACACTACAGTGATATTATATCATGAAAGTAGGGCATTTAAG
>JAUMHL010000014.1:18343483-18360162 GCA_032362345.1 Sandelia bainsii
TATAGTGCATTTTAGGTTCATCCTGAAATTTCACCTGAAAGCCGAATATCCCTAACTTTTTGTGAGTAGTGTATATGAAATATTACTAAAATATGAATGTTATTCTTACCATAATAATTTTTAGGGGAATTGTTGATCATGACGACTTAAGGATGAGAAACTCATGTATGAAATATACAAATGGTGTTATAGGGCATGTTGCCCTGTTGCTTGTTGTCTGCTGGATGTTCCCTGTTCACTAACATGGTAGCCATAACCACAGTGAAGGTGATAATAGCTGTTTCTATGTTATCACAAAAACACTTGAAGTCACTACTGAGAAATGTGTTATGTTATTGTGTCCACAGATCCTCAATCGGGACTTACAGTGCAGGGTGTGTAAACATCTCCACCGTTGAATGTGACCTGAGCAGCCTCCGCATCTCCGGACGTCCATCCATCACTGAGTACGGAACATACATCGGCAGGGTACGGGCACAGTTGGCGTCAGAGAGCTCTGCCTGGGTGGAAAGTAATCAAATTACCTTGGACAAAGAGAGTGAGTAAAGTGTCACGTGTTTATTGATCTACAAATTCAGGTGATCTGCTTTCAAAAACATACTAAATTAATCATGAAATCTGTTGTAATTGTTGTAAGCCTTTGATTCAGTCATAGATGATGTCATTAATGGGTAAACAAAAAATCCACTAAATAAGCACTAAATTTTCACAACGACCAATGGGCCAAATGATTTTGTGAAATATATAAGGCGGCGCTTGCAGTGACAAATCCACAGTAAAGTGTAACTCATCCCTGCTGTTCATCTCAGAGGGTTTTAGTGTCTTCCAGCTCACTGGTTTGTTTTGTTTTTTTGACCCGTAACTTTACTGTTTTGGTTCAGTCCTCCTTGTGTCATGAATTGCTAACATGTAAGGTTATATCATTGACAAATCAGGCACCACTTTGACTTCTCTGACAACATTTAGATGTGTTTTTCATTATTTTACCTCAGTCCCTTTGCTTTTTGTGTACTAAACAACCTGTTCTCCCTCTCCATCAGCCACCATTGGTTCACCCAGCGTCTCGCTCTTTCCCAACGAGGCAACTATCGAAGTCAGCATTAAAGAACCAGAGTTTGCAATCTCATCACTCAGGAATGCGTACTCCTTCGTCACGTACAACATCACATACTGGAAGGAGGGCCAGAAGGAAAAGGTGGGTGACTGAAATAACCAGTAATTAATTCTTTGAAGTATTTCTTTAGTGCTTCTACTTTGGCTGCTTGTGGGTGGTTTTTATCAATGTAGCACATGACTTGATAACATGAAAACATATCACTAATATGTTAATGATGATGCTGATAAGAACAGTTGCTTTGCCGTTTTGGTCAACTGCAGTGGTGGCTGGTGAAATTATTTTTTGGGGGGTGCACTTTTGCAAGTCAGTTTTCAGATGCGTTCTAACCACATATCACCACTAGTATAAACCAAAACACCATTATCATGCATCACACTATTTAAAAAAATTTAATTAACGTAAAAATACACAGTCTGGTCTGTGTTTATAGTCATTTACTATTTATAAGTACATTTCGCCAAAACAAAAACAAAACAAAGTCCACCAGCCCCCGGAAAATGCCAGGATTTTCCAGGAGTGTTCACTTTCATTATGACCACGCAATGCTAACTCAAACACACCACAGAATTTAATGCAGTCTATCATCTTAGACAAAATGGGTCTGTTTTTGTTCCCCTCCTCATTCTGTCATCTCATTATGCTCTATCTTGTAGATTTTATTAAGCTGCGTAGTGATATTCACATTGCCGAACAATGCATGACACATAGCATTTTTCATGTAGCTCCAAATCTTTTCCTGTGGGGTTCTTCTGTGGAACGGTTCAGTTTTTAGCAACTGAATTTCTTTTGTCCATGACAAAAAACTGCTCCTCCGACTGACTGTAAACAAAACATAAGCGCCACAGTGAATTCGCATTTGAATTTCCGGGTCTGGAGCTGAGACGTCAGTCTTGTGGGCGGGCTTTGGGCACAAAATTTTGCGCCCTAAGGTTCTCCTATACTTTGTATTGGAGGGGGTTCCAGTGTGCATGCACCAGTTATAGCGTAGGTCTATGGTAAAGATTTTTGCGCCCCAAAGGAACAGGAAATACGTCACACAACCGTTCAGTCGCGGTAAACGAGTGAGAGAACATTTTTAAACTACACTTGAATGCACATTATACACAGTACTCATGTTTAGATCGTTTATTGAAATTTTAATGTTTTTTAAAAATTATTTTATATGATTCCTCTCTTCTTCTTCATGTGAGACAGGTGGGGCGGCGCCCCAGCGCCCTCTATTGACGAGCCACCACTCGTCAACTGGTCAACTGTATGAATGCATCCAATGTCAAGTACACAGTACCTAATTTGAGGGACATGAGCTAATTGATAACTAAAGTGTGGGACTAAATGCATTGTTACATGACAATCTTAATATGGTATGTTTATTAGTTACCATCCCAATTTAGCATCTTAGCACTGTTAACATCATTCAAAAGAAAGGTCATAATTTGCCTACTTTTTCCTGCCATTGTGGTGTTTAATGTCATTGTACTGTAGTGTCATGCCTGTGGTGTTTATCGTTGTCGTATGGTGAAATTACACTTAGTTACAGTTAATATGAAACACCGAACAGCAGGAAGAAAGAGGCAAATTATGACCTCATTGGCTTTCCGTAAACTATGGATACGCTGCAGTGTAGTAGCTACAGTTTGCGTTGTCATTTAGTTTTACAAATATTTGTAGAACAGTATTACAAATTGATCATTTTGGAATCATTGTTGTCAAGATTAGGTGGAGGGAGGATATAATTACATCTATAGTAATTATGTACATCTAACATAGATATCAAATATACAGTGTAAATAAATCATATTTCACATGCACAAAGGTTATTTGTGCATCAGACTGAACAAGTGGCTTCAACACCAAAAACCCATCAGATGTGGTGGAGCATAACATTGTTCCATGACTGTCAGTGACTGCTTACATTCCTCTCTCTTCTCATCTCACTGTCTCTGGGGGATTGTGCAGCTACTTGAGGACGTCGTGGGTGCACTGAACCACACACCTGACCACTTCTCTGTTGCTTCCCACAGGCCAAAAACATCAGCAAGACGCTTCAAAATCGAGTGGTTCTGAAAGAGCTGGACCCATGGAGCAGGTACTGTGTTCAAGTCCTGATCAACACAGCTGATTTAGACCCCAACCCCAGCGATCCGAGCAGAATTGTCTGCGAGGACACCACCAGTGGTAAGGTGACGCCGTGTATATTTAGTCTAAAGGCCAATTCATGCTTTCAGCCTCCACATGTCCACAAGACTTTAATTTTGTTGTCTGCACAAGATCACAGAGACTCTGTGCAGACATCTGTGTGCAGCATAAACAATGCACTAGATAAGTAAATGTTTTTGTTATACAGTCACTATCATGTTTTACATATGCATGTTTTCACATGCATATGTGGAACAGGTTGAGTAAAGTCAATTTTATTTATGTAGCCCACTCATTGGGCCCAGAAACATTTAGAGTCTCTGCAAGCTGTGACACACTCTGTCCTTCAATTTCTGTCTGTAATACAATCTTCTTGTGCCACTTGGAATTTCTTTGTCTGTCTTCAGAGCTATAAGCTCTGCGGTGATGTTTCCTCAGGAAATCAGCAGCACTCAACATGTGATATGAAAGTAGTGAGTTTCATTCACAGTAGCTCAACATAAACACAAAAACATCAAACAGCTACAGTCTGAATATTATGTATATTTATTCATGTTGATGGGGCTGGACACCAAACACCAAACAGACAGAGGCAGCTGTGGATCAGGAGGTTGTCTCCACACACGATTGGTAGTGTGTGTGTGTCTGTGAACGGGTGAATGAGAGGGCAATTGTAAAGCTCTTTGTCTGGTAGGGTAGAAAATGGCTATGTAAGTGCAGTCCCTGTACAGATGGTGTCCAGAGCGTGTCATCAGGTAACAGTAAATTAAAACTGAAAACATACTTGACTCTGATTTTTCTGCAGAAGAAGAAATTCCATGGGCGGCAGCCGTGGTGACATTTATTGTCATGGCAGTGGCTATGGCTCTGGTGGTGGTCATGGTGGTGTATCGGAGAAGTATATCCCACTTTCTCTGTCCGAAAGATGCTCTGCCTCAGCACATTAAAGAGGTATGTGTGTCCATGTGTCTGTACACAGTTGTTTGTAATGACTGATGCACCTGAGACAACAAACAACAAGCATGTCCACAAAATGAACATACTGTGACATCATTGGGATTCTTTAAGTATTTAATTAGTTAATGTAACACAAACCTCACTCAGTTTGTCTCCTTCATTCCCCCTCAGTACCTGCTTACACCTCCCAACTCGACTATCTACCTGGCCATGCAGAAGCCCAACCTAACTGAGGAGAACTACGACCCAATCATGATCATTGCAGATGAAAAGACTGTGGAGGAAGGGGGCCCTCTGGAGGTAGCAGTGACTACCTGCAGCCAACAGCCTGATGTCACAGTAAGGGAGAGGTAGAAGGAAGAAAGGCTGAGAAACACAGAATCAGTGAAGAGGCGGTGTGCAGGCTGTAGCCTGGGACACTGAAACAGTAAAATGATGTGTTGCTTGACTTCAGAGTTGAAGTGTGCAGCAGCTGCGCCACAGTATCTCTTGACATAGGTGTGAACTGTGAAGTGACTATATGAAAGAGCCAAACATGTAGGTACAGGATACCTCATGTTCTTTGTTTGCTGTACAGTCCTAATGTTGCTCACAGTGTTACCATGCTGTAGTCAACTGAAGGAGCATGACACGTCCACTGGAGCTGTCCACACTCAAGTATTTATACTGCCATGATGCTACAAGACGCTCACCCACAATTTTCAAAGTATGGACTTCATACATGTGAAGCTTTGTTACTGAAAACAAATTCAGTTGGTGATAGTTAAGTGAAGCTACAAGGCAAAGAAAAGCGAGTTACACAGCTTAAAAGGTGTACACACTGATGTTGTAATTAAATAAAGTCATTATTTGAACATGTGATTCCAGTCGGTGTGCTTCTGTTGCTTTGATTTCATCCTGACTCACATACAAGATCAAGAGATGAATGATACAAAGTTCAAAGTTTCACCTCTCATTTTGAGAACATCAAGATACATTAAATAACACAACACCTTTTGTCAGATCACACTCATTTTGAGTGAGCATAAGTAAATAAAACTTGCAGATCCCTTGTTTGCAATAACTGCAGTAAGCTTTTTGCAGACTGTTGGTTTCTTGTTTTGATTAGCTTTTCCAGTCTTTTACTGGTTGTTGTTATTTGTTGTTCAGTGGCCACCTTTGACACCTGTAAAGCAGTCCAATAAGACGGACCTGCAGGAAGAGCTACCTCCACAAAACTGATGTGATCATTGTACATGTATTCTACTATAAAATCTGCAGCACTAATACTACATGTAAGAGTAAACTAACAGTACCAGATGAATGATGAGGCTCAGGGAAGCACAGATGGTGGTTGAAGAGCCAGTGTTGAGACGGATGAGCTGCAGGTATATTCCTGTTCAGCTGAGCTTCCGCTTTATGATTACTTAACCTAGTTACACGTTTGCACCAGTCCTGTCTGCTGCAATACAACTAGAAGACATCAGATGTCAACAGGAACAGAGCCTTTAGCATTATATGAGTCACACGTTTGTTGTTGAAGTAGGTGTGTGTCTCTCATTTAGATTATGACTACTGTTTACAGAGATTAGAGCCAATTCAACTGTAACTGATGCTGCTGCACCAGGAACAACAGTCGAAACTATATGTGATATATTCAACAACAATATAATCCTAAAAGATTCTTTCTGACACTGTCTGCTAATAGAATCATGTCTGCATACTGTGTAATCAGGCATCGATAATCATAGATGACTGATGATGAAAACCATCAACATATCAGTGATAAGATGTGCTACATGACTTGATAACACTGATAACAACCACCCACAAGCAGAAAAAGAAGAAGCACTACTAAAGTAACACTTTAGGAATTAGTGAATTATTCTTCTACCCATAAGTTTCCATATCAGCTAACTGCAAGGAGCAGTATATGATGCTAATGCTGAAATGTGTAAAACATCAAGTCATCTACATTGATGCGTCAAAGCTTTGTGAACCTTTTAGAAATGTCTCTATTTCTGTAAAAATATGACATAAACCATGATCACCACTCTTTAAAAAATGTTCCTGTGCTTTCTTGTTCAGTTTCATTGTTCAGATAACTTTAAAAAAATGTTTTAATCTAAATATATATGGATTATAATAATTTGACATTGTTAATGCATTGCATATCCTTTTGTATAAGTTTATTTCAGTTCCCCTTACCAAAAAAAAGTAGTTCAATTCAATGAATTCAATTATTATTGTTTATTATTATGACTTATTTGTAGACTTACTCAGTATCACAAGTCTGAAATTTGACTCAGTAGACTTTACAGTCTGTACAACATCCTCTGTCCTTAGACCCTTGTTCCTTTGACAGGAATAAAAGACATCAGGAAGCGTATAAGAGAGAAGTAGCAGACAGACAGGAAGTGGATGTTCTGTTAGCTGTACAGAACAACATCCCTGTGATGTCCCAAACAACATATTTAGGTGATGTGACAAAATTGTACAGTAGATTGAAGATGCAATTTGATCCTCAGCTACATTATAGATAACATTTAACAAAGACTTGATGTGTGGCCTCAGGGTGACTTGATTCTAAGAAGAAGAACCATGTTAACCAAAGATGGAGGAACATACTGTATGCTGCACTTTCTTTAGGGTTAACTCCAAAAGTCCAGAGTCTAATTAGATCAAATGTACACTCACAAAGCAGTGTTACAGAACTCAGGATACAAGACTTCATAATACAAACCTCATGTCAGTGGTCCAGTTTAATGTAAAGCTTAGAGTTTCCCCTGAGATTAAAATGCACATTACATTACTGATTTTAATTAGTGGCTTGTTGAGTCCAACCGCTGTGGTCACATGACACAGCGGAAACCTTTGAGCATCCATGTAGTATCCATTTCAAGTTTAGCTGAGGTGTTAGAAGTCCAGCAGTGCCAGTGGTGGACAAACCTCTAATGACATTCAGCTACAGGAGTGAACAGAAGAAGGTGTTGTAGAGATAAGAAAGATATCCTGGTCAAAGATAACTGAGATTCAGCCCAGTATTATGTAAGACCAATGCTGTGTCATCTAGAGTAACAAATATATTTAGATTACACTTCTCTGAGGTTTTTGAGCCCAAACAGAAAAATCTCTGTCTTGTCTGAACTTCGAAGTAGAAAAATAACTGATGGCTTAATTTATGAACAGAAGAAATGAGTGGTTCTCACTTTGAATCTGTTCTGCATGAAACTTACTAAGATCCGATTTGTACAGAAACTTTATTTATGAGACACATGTGGAACAAATGTGGACCAGAACATGCATGTTATCAACAGTGTTGATTCAAATGTTTTATCAGATAGATGTTCACAGAATTCAGCTTCTTAGTCGAGTACTTTTGAGTGTTTGTGTACTTTTACCACCTCTGCTTGACACTGATATACAGTATTTTAAAATACCTCTGGTCTGCACTGAAGTGAAGCAAATGTGAACCACTCTCTATTAAATCTTAAGTACAGGTAAAGGTGAAATGACTTTTTATAACCATAACCAAAAAAAAAAAACTAAATCTCAGAGCAGTGATCAACTCTTTGAAAGTGATATAGCAGATGGTTACAGAAGGACCCATCAGTCTCACTCATTATTATTGGCCAGTGAAGATTAGTGTTCACTGCTCGAACAATATGTTCCCGAAGAGATGTGTGCACCAACAGACTCACAATTTCATGGGGAAAAAGAAAGCAGCTTTAGTTTTGTAAAAATGTATCAATACATAGTCAATATGATCCACTTTCCACAAATCACAAATTAAATGAATTCAAATTTTCCTTCCAAAACTTCGTTCTCTTTGGAACCATTAACCCACTCAATTTAACACTGCTCGTGGTCCAACCTTTTTGTTAAGGTTAACAGCCAAGATTCCACTGAAACTCAATCTTTCATAAACCTTTTTATGCTGTAACTAAAAATGATGACCTTATATACTATATAGTGTGAATCCAGCTGAGGGCATTCTGTGTCCAACACTCTGCTTCAACCTGCACCAAGCTGCAGATATAACACCAGAAGAGAAGTCACTGTGCTTTCAAAATAAAGCACAATGACTGCACACTTGATCATATCCTAGATATAAAGAGGAAAAAATGTCTTATAAGTCCCAGTCAGGTGTAATTATTTCAGATGTTCATACTGTACTTGCCATGGATTGATGCTTCCCTAATTTCAGTTTTGAAAAGGTACATATTATACAATATAAGCAGTGTTAATCAAATCAAGTGGATGTGTTCTGAAAGGAGTCTAAAATTCACTCACTGTGTTTTCCTGTAACAAAAACGGGGAATTTTGTAATTTTGTTATTAAAAAAGCCGCAACTTATATAATATATGACCTAATGTATTAAATGTCTGTATGGACAGAACTGATCAGCAGTAAAACCTATTTCCCCCCGACTCCCAACCAGTCCCACCTCAGTTGTTCAGTGCTTAAAGTTGTAATTGGACAATAAAATGACAGATGTGCCCATAATCTGTTCAAATCACTGATACAAACAAGACAGAGAAAGTCGTGACAGAGTAATTATAAATAATTACCCCCCAAAATGTAAAAACCTGTGTAACATCTTAGCTTAAATAAAACCGTCACACATTGTTATCTAGTGTTAGTACTGTATGTGTGTGTGTTTCATGTTAGGTTGTACTGACTGAAACTTTAAGCAGCCATCTTGGCCATGTACTGTCACATGCGCAGCGACATTCACTCATGGGAAGTTTTTCAGCCCCCTGCATCTACCCACACTACCACAATCTCATGCCATTTTTTTTTTAGATCAGCCTGCGACTGCACCTGACTGCTGAGTTATAACAGAGTTGTTGTGACTCATCGGGCCTTAGAGTTGGGGGTCACACACGTGTTGACTATTTCTGAATACTGAATACACACTGGCTGATGACTGATAGGCTTCTCTGGCTATGGTGTTCCAGTAATAAATGCCTCATACCACTTATTTTACCTACTACTGATAATTTCAAAATATGGAATTCAAAAATCTGGTCACATAAGAGTTGTTGGATCGTGATGCCAGTAAGACATCATTATCTCCAGCCATCACTATATAACTAAGATAAACCATTTAACCACTATTTTAGACATACAATGTTAACCTAGCATTCTTCTGTTGCATTAAACACTGGGTAATGCTTGAAATTTGTTTTGAACTTTGCTGCTTATTTTATCACAAATATTCCACGTTGATCACAAACACTAAGTGTTTATATGATGAATGCTGAATGTGCTGTCAGTGTCACGGAACCAAGCTTTTATTTTGAAAGTGAAACCGGAACACTGTGTCTAGCTATGTTGTACTCTACCTTAACTTCCTGGCAGATTTTCAGGCAGCGGAGAACCGAGCCAGGATAGAGACCGTGAACATGTGAGAGACTGTCAAACTGTCAGCACCTCGCAGAAATATCAACCATGTCCGCTGCTTTTTATGCCTGCGTTCTGTTTTGGGGCCTACAAACCGTCGTTGGTAAGTTATTTATCATTAACACTTAGCATGCTAACGTTCGTCGGCTTGTAACGTTAAGCTAGCTGTTGTTGTTTCAGGCTGCTGTGTATTACTTTCTACACTGTGCCTACAAACTGCACCTAACGTTATAGGCCTGGCGTTAACTGCGTTTCTACCAGAGCACTGCAGAATTCAGTTCCACCTCTTAGTTATTGTGGTGAGGTATTAGTATGTTATCTGTGCCGAATTCCACTTGTGTTTGAACGTTCTGCTTAGTGTCTTCTAGAAACGAAACACATCCTATTGTTTTGTGGTTTTATCAGAAGCACACGAGTCAACAATTCCCAGTTATCTCCGTGATTAGGTTTGCTTACATTCGCAGACACAGTAGCTCAAAACTACAGGGTGAAATGCAAAGAAGGCAAATAAAGGTGATGATATAATGTGCCTTTGTAAACAGTGTCGTTATAGAAACTGTTCCAAGTATAACTCTATCACTTCCTGTAATACCCATACTGCAGCATGATTCGATTCATATAATCCACATTAATTGTATGATCAACACTAGTTATTACTTGTTAATACAGGTGACATTTTGTAAATAGAATTACAGTGTAAACAGAGTGAAAATTTGCATACATTTATTTTGTATGTGGTTCACCAGAATAACACAGTCTCGTACACTGATATCTTACACTCTTCACACACTCTGCAACAAGCATAATTGGTGTATTTTGGTAAAAAATAGCAGAAGTCATCTGACAGACCTCTACTTTGAAGAAAACCGGTGAAATTGTGTCTCTGACGTCAGCTACTAATAGTTTCTGCAGACTCTATGGCTTGTTCCTCATTCCTGCTATTACGAACATTACCACCATTTCCCAGCATATGTGTTTGACTGAGATTGACCTTACTCCTCTGAGGGTTTGGAAGTCATGATCAAAAATACTTTTGGGCTCTTAAATGTACTATGAAAACGAGTATACATGTATTTAATCAAGTCTGTATATGCAGATAGGAAAGGTTGTGCTATAGGATACTCCACTGTTGCACAGAGGTCAGGGACATCAACAAGTACATTTGATGAGCTAGTCTGTGTTAAAGCCTTACTTTTCATTTAGGGCATGAGAACATGGGATTTGGGGGGGAAAATGTGATTTGTCTGTTGAGCTTGTTTTGTTTCCTCTATTCAGTTTTCTGTGATAATGAGTCATGAGCTTCCAAGGCTTTCTTCTCCTTTTTTGAAATAGGAACTTTTAATGTTTTACCAAGTTCTTCTTTTCTTTGGAATAAAAATGAAGTAGGAGAGAAGATATGACGAGTGATTTTGTTTTGAGAAGTCTGTGGGTCGGCTAAAGTGTCTCTTCTGGACATATCTGATACAAAAGTGAGCACTTCAGTCTTACACTAGAGGACTAGACAAGTTTGTTTTCACATCCAACATCCAATATATTTTGAATGGAAAAGCTACCATAGTGACACTGGCTCCTAGAGAGAATGTTGCACCATGGGTTATTTGTAGCTTTATTTTTACTGGGTTCGCATAGATCAGGAATGTTTATAGTTGACTGTGGTATTGTTTGTCCGCTTGACAACTCTGTCTGCAGTCACAAATGAGGAAAGGAGAAAATGACTTTGACTGTGTCCACGACACTGTAGGAGGAAGTGATTGATAGAATGGCTACACAGATGTGAGTTTTACAGTGGCTCCAAAAGTATAAGATCACATAGAAAATCAGTGATATTTACAGTGAAATATTTTCATTTGGACCTGGAAATCATCAGAAAGGTCGCTCAGGGACATCTGATCGACTCATCAGATGATTGTTTAAGTAAATCAATCTGCAGCCGATGTTCACCTGTTAGAAATATGTTTGTGCCTCAAATTTCCAGCAGAACAATGCTGACTAAGTAGCACTGTGATAGTGGGAAACATGGCATCAGGAAATGAAAGTGTAAGAAGTTGTTGTTCTAAGCAAAGAGGGGCTTTCTCAAAGTCAAATCATGGCTGGACTGAAGGTTTCTCAGTGGGCAGTGGATGGCAACATGCTTTGTAGAAACTGTTTCAATCAATTCTGTTCACGATCAGGCACCAAATATGACCACTCTAACAAGATCAATACATCAAGCTTTGTTTGCTGAGACAGAAAACAACTTCATCACAGTTCTTGTGTCTGTAATTTATCTAATGTTTCTGATTTTTCCATGTTTACTGGGATTTTTGGCCTCCACTGAGAAGACTCTTCTAATAAGATCAACAGTATTACAGTAAAACTACTGCAGAGCCAGTGTGGAAGTGTATTGAGTAACTTTCCTAAATATACTAATAGAGTAATGAAAGAAAACTTTATTGTGATTAAAGTATGTTGATTGTTCACATTGCTGGACTTATTCCACTCTTACAAAAGATCTAGGTGAGATCTTGATATAGGTTATCATCATCACCTCATCACCTGGGGGGTTGACGCGGGTCCAACCGTTTGCGGGATTAGCCCCTCTTCTGTTTCCCCAGCGTTCACGCGCGTCAAACCTTTATTCACTTCCTGGATCAGGTATGGATCAGGATCTGGTACGGCCACCGTACTTTCACTATTTATCTATTGTAAATTTGCAGCGGTTATTGTATATTTGAAATATGCAGATATCCCAGATGCAGCACACGAGGACACCGTGTGGAAAAGTTCACAAAATAATTTACTGTCACACTCTGACCGATCCCGAATCTGTGTCAGGGACAATTAATAAAGTTAGCACTGTGGTCACATGCAGAAATGCGCACAGACAGATGTTCATATGTTCATATCACATCAAACGCACAGGAAATCATTCTGGAAGGTTCCAGACTGTAGAAATATGTTATTTAATGCTAGAAACATAACAAGGAAAATGTACAAAAGTCATCTAAATAGATGGTTTCATTTGCTAAATATCAGCTGTACAGTGGAACTAAGATTGGAAAAAATTGCGCGGCCGGTGTGTGTGTGTGTGTGTGTGTGTGTTTTGGCCTTTATGCTTTAAAAGTCATATTTCCCGACGCGCGCTCTCTGTGTTCACTTGTGTGTGCGCGAGCGTTTGTCTTTGTGTGTGTGCATCAGGGCAGAACTCCACCGCGCGCGATACAGAGAGACAGAAATGATGCCGTCATGTAAATAAGATAAATAACATGAGGCTGTTTAATTTCTTTAATAAAAGAACAACGTACAGACCTGTTCTATAGGAAAAGAAACCTGAAATGACTTCTAATGTGATCTGGCGCTGTATAGAAAATAAAATTAAATAAAATTAACTTGACCGTCTTGGGGGGGCGGGTGATGCCGCTGGGGGGGTGGGGTGCCCCCCTTGTATAATGGTAGGGGAAACACTGCCTTGATAACCTGCGGCTGTGGATGAGTTGGTTGAGTGGTTCAAATCTCAGTACCTGTGTGTCCCTGAGCAAGACACTGAACCCTTCTTGTGTGTGTTCCTTGCTTGTAAGTGGCGTTGGATAAAAGCATCTGCCAGATGACTAAATGTAACCTGAGGTCTAATGACAGTCAGTGCTGTGGAATGTATATCTGCGGGCCAAACAGGAATTTTACACTGAGTTTTTGAGACTGTTCTAGTGCTGTTTCCCCAGTCTAAAACACATCAGTGAAGGAAAACATTGAGAGGTTTTGGTAAAAACATTTGGTTTTCCATACTAACCAGAACCATCTCTAATGCTGCCACCATTTGCTAAACTGGAGTTAATGAGATTCATTTATGTGCATTTAGATAGAATGGTAGTAATGATAGTAAATGGTTAGTATCTCCACATATAATGTACCTTTCTATGAGAGTGTAATAGTTTAGAATCAAAACAAAGATTTGAAAAATGTGTAGGAGGTAAAAACAACTGGGCCACTTCCCTCATGTCTGAAATAGTTATCTGGCTAATATGCTCTGAGTGTGTGTTGTCTGACCTGTTTGCACACAGAGTGAGATGGCTATGTTGAAGGTTGTGCCAAGGGTGGCAGGATTGGAGCTTTTTTCCCTTAATAAATGAAATCATCATTAAAAACAGCATTTTGTATTAACTCAGGCTATCTTGGTGTTAACATTTGTGTGATCATCTGAATAATTTAAGTGACAAATATGCAAAAAAGTGAAAAATCTGGAAGGGTAAATACTTTTTCACAGCACTGTATACAAATAATGAAATATCTTAATGAATGTGGGGTGCACTGTGGAATCAGTTATATTTTCCTCAACCCTTATGATGTGCCTTTATGGACTTGCATACAGTGTTAGTATGAAACATCTTTATATGTTATGACAAATATGGGATGTACAGTGGGGTCTAAAAGAGTGAGGCCACAGAAAGTCTGTGCTATTTTCATGTAAACCTAGAAATAATCAGATTGTTTGAGGGTTTAGAGACACAAGAAGATATGTACATTTCTGAACTATTTCTAGGTGAGAAATGAACTTTAAACACATTTGTGGTATTGATCAAGTTAACACATTTAACGTGTCCAGTTATGTAGCTGTAGCTGTTCATACACGATGCCTCTTTGATCATATTACTGATGTAAAGAATACAATAAATGTGGGTGCACTGTGGGAGAAATTATATTGTCCTCAGTCTGTTCACCACATTGACATGTTCACTACTTTACTCTCATTTGCTCTTTTCTCAGTTTTTCATTTAGAGCCTGACAGATCATCTTATTTGTAGCTTATCAGAGAGGTTTGGTGCTGGTAGATACAGTACTGTATCCAAACATGTCAGATCACTGAGAAGTGGAGTTACCATTACACAGTTTACCAGTCAGAAAGCTCTCAGTTTAGGTTTCATACATAAAACCTGTAAAATGTGCTGGGTTCTGATTATGAGTCATAAGTGTTATTTGCCTTTGTGTAGGATGACACATGTTGCCTTTACAGCAGTTGTCAACAAACGGGTCTGTGCATTCATACCACAGGGTTTACTCCTTTGTCTCCGTTGTTGTGAGGCCATTTCTGAGTCATGTCAAGAGACTGAGGATGAAACCATATGATTCAACATGGAATGGCATTTTCATTTTTAAGGACTTTAAAATGAGCTGTGGCGACAAAATGGCATGGGAGAGCCAGATGAAAAGAAATGCTAAATGTTCTGCACCTATATAGCGATTTTCTAGCTTATTGGTACTCAAGGAACTTTTACACTGCTTCACATTTACCCATTCACACACACAAGCACACACACACACACACACACATTGTAGAACTGCCACGCAGCTGAACTGACATACTGTAGACAACTTGGAGTTTAGTGTCTTGCTCAAGTACATTTCAACACATGACAGGGGGATCAAACCACTGATCCCACAATTGCTAGATGACCACTCTATCTCATAAACCACAGCCACTCAAGAAGAGCACAAGAATAGGAAGGAGACAGGAACTGAGTTGGTGAGGAAAATATTACACAACCTTGTTGGCCAAAATTCTCTACTGAGACTTCGTAAGCCACTACGTACTCACACATGCACAACCATGCAAATACCCACACAGGCAAGAGTGAGAGTCAACCTCCTCCCCAAAACTCCCTTTCTTTCTCACTCAAATATTGCCTGTTATCATGCATTCTGTGCTGGCTCAGTCATGCAGGAGATCGAAACATCTTTGTGTAGTTTTTTTAGTTTTCCCCTCTTTTTGGACCTGTGCTGCTTGAGTTTACAAATTCCTTCCCAGTGAAACTTCTTTGTCTGCACACAGGTGTCAGAGCCCCTGAACATCCTATTTTTCTTTGTTTTGTTCCTCTTTCTGGAGGTCAGCATGGTTCTTCTTTTTTCCAACTTTCATCAAATATTACCCAAGACAAAACAAACATGACTTCGTTCTCCTTTTGGTTTTTGGTTTTTAGTATCATTAACATTACTGTGTTCTTTTTATATATTTTCAATAAAATGTCAACATTCTCTCACTTTTAGTGGTTTGTTGCAGCGCTTCCTGTTGTGAGCTCAGTGTCATACTGACAGAAATGCGGTGCTTGCATGCTGACACACCCTGCAGCAATTACTGTAACATCTAACATACAGAGATAGTAATGGAAAGGTCTGGTGATATTTATTCTCTTACTGTCAGCATGGTGCATGGATATTGTGTTTATAGTACATCAAATCTGGAGTATATCTTTAAACAATTTCCCTCTGGGATTAATACAGTTTTTTGAATGTTGACTCTTCCTCTATGTCTATTAAAAGCACATCAGTGAGCCACACTGTAGCAGTAGGTGACATGTTTCTTCATTACCGTACCGTATTAGCTTTCTTCTCTGTTTCAACAAGACTGACTTGAGCTACAATTCAATTCAACTTTATTTATATAGCGCCAAATCACAACATAAGTCATCTCAAGGCACTTTACATTGTAAGGTTTAAGACCTTACACATTATATAAATATATACAGAATATTGTAAAAAACCCAACAGTCCCACTTGAGCCAGCACTAGGCAACAGTGGAGAGGAAAAACTCCCTTTAACGGAAGAAACTCATTCAGGGTGGGTGGCCATCTGCCTCGACCGGTTGGGGTGAGTGGACAGAGGAGAGGAAAAAGAACAGCAGGTAACAGAACAACAACAAGGAGCAGCAGCCGAGGCACTGGGCAGGTTGGCAGGACCAGTAACTACAGCTCCAAGGCCGCGGATACCTGCAGAGAGATACAGAGAGAGAGAGAGAGGGAGAGAAAGAGAGGACGAAGCACAACTAGGGGAGAGAGAAGAAACAAATTTAAAACATGCAATGATGTTGATATGAGTGGGCAGAGAGAGAAAAGGAGGAGAGGAGCTCAGTGTATTGTGGGAGGTCCCCCAGCAGACTGATCTATAGCAGCATAACTAAGAGATGGTTCAGAGTCACCTGAGCCAGCTCTAACTGTAAGCTTTATCATAAAGGAAAGTTTTAAGTCTAGTCTTAAATGTAGAGAGGGTGTCTGCCTCCCGAACCTGGATTGGGAGCTGGTTCCACAGGAGAGGAGCTTGATAGCTAAAGGCTCT
>JAUMHL010000014.1:18364971-18375940 GCA_032362345.1 Sandelia bainsii
TGATAATTTTCATTTTCATCAAATGATGTGGCATCCTTTTGTTCCTAACACATTACCCATTCCATATCAGTATGGATGTCCAGAATGGTTTTTTTTCCAGTTGACATCTGATGTGTTTTTAAAGTCTTCCTTTAATTTTTTTGAGCAGTGTAGTTGAGGAAATAATTTCATTTTTTTTCCAGTTTCATAGAGGAAAAGAGCACAGTGGGTTTAGACCTCATCACTTACACTCAAAGGATTTCTGTACAGATACAGTAGAGTGTGAATCTGTCTCTTAGAATCTGGGTTTACAAATCAAGATGGTCCTCTAACCTTCCACCTTCCATCTCCAGTTTCTAATGGTGTCTTTTCCTGAGAGACATACAGCTTTAGTAGTGGAGCAGAAATCTCTGCAAAACTACTGTGCTGACATGGTTAAGTGACTTTACCACAAGAGGGAAGTAGAAATAACAAAGTAGCTTTGTGTGATTTACGTGAACTGATCCTTTACTTACTGTGACTCTAACAAAGCTCAGAGACATGGTGGCAGTTTTCTCAGGCTTTCTGTTTCACTGGCAGGTGGGGAATACCAACCAGCACGGGGCAGTACGGGCTCTGCTGCTGAAAGTGAGTCAGCACAGACTACTGCAGTTTCAGACGTTTACTGTGTGAAAACGCAGTAATAATAGAAACCACTGCACCATCACTGCTAACTGATCGCACTGACCTCTACTGAGATCAATGTCGCCCACTGCTGTCAGTGGGGGGTCTGCACTTTTTTTCTAGGTTCTGTCAACCTAACCTACAGAGAGGAGGTGGTGGTAACATGGTGATCACAGTCCACGATCAATATTGACCTGAAATGTTCGAAACATGGGATAAAAAACAAGAAAGATCAATAAACAGCAATACAGCCAGAAAATAAACACGTAAAAGCAGCTACAAATATCTAGTTTTATAATCACATGTATGAAATGAGTATGTGAAAGTGATCAGTCATCAGGATAAACCCACAAAGAATGATCACCTACATGTAAATCTGCAACTTCACACACGTCTTTCACACTGTAGCAATATTTCCACACTGTCACTTCACTTACTCATAAACATACTCATGATGCTGTCGCTGCTTTAAAGTGAGTTTGAAAACATGACAAATGAAGTGACTTCAGGGGTGGAACTGACTATAAAAAATTATAGTGACTTACAAATGAATGTCAGAATAAGTGTTTCTGAGTTTGGTTTGCATTTCTTACACTGAGCATCTTTTATTAGGCTGTTAATAATGTACAGTTTAATATTTCCTACAAACATTACTTTAAATCTGACTGTGACATCTTTTGAAACCTTTTTCCAGATGTGTCACCTCTCTTTTAGTGTGTGCAGTGCAGCACTGGTCTCACCTTTTAAACATTTCAATAAAAGAGGCCCCGGCGATAATGTCTGTTTTTCTAAATGTACAAAAATCCTGAGCAGTGGCTGAAACTCAGACAGACATGAAGACAGGGTTCAGAAAAGCAGCACAGAGAAGAACTGTGATGTACTGTCATTCATCTCAGGCTGATAAAGAGTTCTGCTGCCCAGGACTGATCACGGAGGTGAGCAGTGAGAAGAGGGCAGCTGATCTGATGCCATGTGTGCAGAAGGTTTCCAGCACGGACCAGGTTCTTCTGGTTCATCTAATAACATGGACACTGTGCATCTTGTACTAACATCAAACATTTTTAGCTGAAGAAAAAACCGGCGACAGTTGATGATGATGATAAATACTAGATTCCTACTGGTAATGTTTTCTTTAAGGGGCGTTTCAGGAAGTTACTGTAAAAAAACAGACGTCGTAATTTCCCAGACATTCTTCCCATTTTGAGGAAGTTCTACAGACTGTTACCTTATGGTACCTTAAATAACATAATGGTTCCACTGGAGACTATTTTATTCTTGGAGTCGACGCATCTAATGAAATGACGGTGTCAGAATGCTCCTCTTTTTCACGAGTTTTCTACTCGTCGTCCAAGGTAATTAGCGCTAGTTTCACTTTAGCCGTGTGTGCTGTGAAGAGACGCAGGTTAAGCAAGGAGCGTAGCGGGGGCTAACGCTCGCTAGGCCTCGTTCAGAAGCTAGCAGCTACTCTATAAAAAAAACTATACATTCCCCTTTAGGTTTTTGTTTGGCTAATGTTTTCCCCAATAGTTTCAGCAGTTTGGATGATTTAATACCAATACTAATGACATTAGTCGTTTTTAAATGTCATTGTGAAGAGAGTTTGTAAGCGAAACGGGTTTTCATTAACGGCTCGAGTAGCACGTAGTAATATGAGAACAGTAGTTCGTGGTTAACTGAGTCACACATCACAAGACTCCAACAAAACCACACCGAAATAAAGCAATGTCGTCCTAAACAGAACTCCTTATTTACAGAATTTAATTAAAGTGTTTTTTTGTAAAAGTCAAACTCACACAGACTGTTCCACTAGAGTCAGTTAAGAGGCTTGACTTGAGTTTGAGTAGCTTCAGGATGATAAATAGTTTAATAGATGATGAATGAATGATGTGGTGGTCTGCTTATTTCCATGTGTTGTAGCAGGGTCTGAGACGACGCTGGCACCACCACACAACATCCATGTAGAGGGGTGGCTGCTAACATGGAGTCCTGCCACAGAGGAGAGAGAGCTGAACTACACAGTTCAGTCCAGAAGGTGAGATCTGATCTGACCACATCAGTCTACAACAAACATTTACACAAAATGATCTCACAGAAAATAATATTTAGTTGCAGCCATAATGTGTCTTATACATAAAAATGAAACCTGTTGTGAAAGCTACTGACATTTTCACAGATTCGACTTCCGTAAATGTCTTGTTTCTGTTCCTCGTCCTCAGTTTTGACAACAGAGTTTGGAAAAATGTACCAGACTGTGTTCACACATCTGCCAACTCCTGTGACGTGACTTCCACTAAGGCTGAGAGCACAGATGACTGCATTATGCTGCGTGTACAAGCAGAGAGACGTGGTCTGATCTCAAGAGCAGTGGAAGCCTGTAGCAAACATGGTAAGAAACCAGCACTTCCACGTAAACTAAGATTTGAAGTTTAACTTGAGATTAACTACTTTACAATGTACTCAATGTACTGATCTAAAATGACATTCTTTGTAACCATACAAAGTGCAAGAAAAACATGTTTATACATGCCTGTGGTGTCTGTGGAATATCGATTTTGGCACAAATACCGAACCACACAGCTTTTATTTTGTTACAGTTCCATAGCAACTTCCTTCTACTGCATTACACTTTATACATTTATAGTTCTCACGTATGCCCATTTTGTGTAACTGCACTGTTACACTGTGTGTAACTCAGATAAAGTTGTGTAGTACTATACAGACCATCACGTTGGTGGAGGTCTAGTTCATGCATTTGGCTCCTTGTTGTGGTTTGAGTGAGAGGTTGTGAATGTATGCAGTGTTGTGCACGTTGTGGTGTTTTTCTTCATCATATATTAAATGTAGCACAAGGAAGACGAT
This sequence comes from Sandelia bainsii, assembly GCA_032362345.1. Lineage (NCBI taxonomy): Eukaryota > Metazoa > Chordata > Actinopteri > Anabantiformes > Anabantidae > Sandelia > Sandelia bainsii. The sequence continues at coordinate 18,368,473 of JAUMHL010000014.1, forward strand.
CATATTGCATAATGATGAAAATAAAGCGTGTTCCACTGTGAGTGATTTGACAGGAAGTGAGTCATTTCATTTCTGCATTTGTTGTCCGTTTATGGTGGTGTCTCATAGTTTGCACAAACTAATAGAAAATGTGTTGTCAACAACAAATCAGACTTTAGATGAATCTTTCTGTGGTGATGTGTGGTTGTAGGTGTTAACCATCCAAACCATGGTGTGAACCATGTAGTGTGAAGCGTCAAAGGCTCAGCAAACCCACAGCAACCTTTCATGACTTTATTTCAATCATTGTGTTGGATTGATTTGAGGCATTTGTGATGTGTTGGTGGTTATGTTTGATCTCACACCCACAAATGTGACAGAGAGCGGTTAGTGTAGATTGTTTATGACGGCATGTGTATGAACAAGCTGTAAATGTGTCTGCACCAAGAAGAAAAGTGGAATTTCTCATCTGCTTCCGCTTGTTTACATACAGAAATGCCCCTTAAATGCCAAATATGGTCAACACTTCCTTTTGAGTTACCTGTTGTTAAGAAAAGAGAAAAATGAAGACATTAGCAGTGAATAGAGTTAGACTAGAAGTGATGATTCCCCACTGTGTAGACACACTTCTTTGACAATGTTCCACTACCAGCGTGTCACAGTAACCTGAGATCACTCTGCTAACAAGTGAAATTCCCTTTAGCACAACTTAACGCTGCTTGTCAGGACATTCAGCAGCCATCTATGAACCGCAGGGTTGGTGGTTTAACTCCCAGTCCCGGTCACATGTTGAAGTGTCCCTGGACAAGACGCTGAACCCTGAACCATGGCACCTTAAGTAGGCAGCTGTCCACAAGAATTTCCCCAGAGGGATTAATAAAGTCAATCATTATTGATAGCACGACGTAACAGTTCAGTGTGAATGTAGGTTTATGACAGATGAGGATATAACAACAGATTTACTGGATCTCTTATAAGAAGCCATAGAGAAAGACAATTAAACACGCACAGTATCATTTACTGTGAAAGAGATGATTACCCTGTCTTCCAATTATAACGGCGAATGATTTCCTTCAGGAATGATAGTTTACAGTGTGTCCATGATGACACGTTGACAGCACAGTTGCTGTGTGTAGATTAGGAATAGTTTTGTCTACCTTGTTCTACCTTGTTCATTAGTACAGCTGGCCAGGAGACGGTCAGAATCGCATTTTCAAGCACAAAAATAAATGTATAAATCATTTAGTACAGGTAGAAAGGAGTAAATACACGTTTTAGGTGTGAGTGTGTATTTATGTAAATGAGACTTCTCATTCTGTGCATATATTTGTCTTTTTCCAGGAGACTCCTGTAGCCCTGAAGTGAGCCTGGCTGCACGGCCCAGCTCCCTCACTATTTATGTTAATGTCAGCCACAGTCTGCTGGAGGAGCATGGAAGCCATGTAAAACACAGGGTTTACTACGGCAAGGAGGGAGAATCACTGCAGGTGAGGATCCTCGTCAGTTTAGCTGGATTATGGAATGTTCTGCTGTGTGAAGAAAAAGAAATGTTTTCAGGCTTGTATTGTGTAGACCCATCATTAGTATCAACTGTAGTGTAATTTCTGCTGCATCACGTCCCAGTTTGATGAGAGGGACTAAAGCTGTTTTCACATATGATCAGAAAATGTCCAGAGTTGCTCTTTCCTACATACATTAATAAATAAAATGTATATACATGTTATTTCCTTTACAAAAGAGTTATCAAGATGGTGTTTCTTCAGTGTCCATCCACGACCTGGAGCAGGGACAGCGTTACTGCATAAAGGTGCAGTATCTTCTCTACTATAGAGTCACAGGACTGGCCAGCTGCACCCAGTGTGAGGTCATCCCCAAGTCAGGTAAGACCATGGTAACATCTGCTGCTGCTAGAAGACACTCGCCCTGCAGCTAGCATGAGCACTGTCAAAGACAACTCGACAAGCAGCACAGCTCTACAGAAATGAACCACACCTGTGAAGAAATCACTGAAAGACCAGACACACCCTTGCAACACTCAAAACATCACGGTCAAGGCTGTCACAACAGATATCACTGCTTTCAATGCAGCTTAAAAAAACAAGACTAAGAACTAGGGCTGGGCATGCGTTAACGCGCTAATTTAACGCAGATAATTATTTTATCGCGCGTTAATGCAGTTTTATTATTATGACGATGAAAGTCTGTTGCTCACTGGGTCTGTGTGTAAAGGGAATACTGCTGTATTTCTTTAAAGTGCAAACCATATGTTATTACACTTCTGTTCATAGAGCAGTACTTTTAAAATAAACGTGTGCAATAAACTACTTTTGAATTCATTATTCAATTTTGCCCGTAACAGTGCGATTAATTAATTAAAATTTTTAATCGCTGCCCAGCACTACTAAGAACATCTTAGTGTTATTTGTTTTTGTTATTTATACAGATTTTATATTCTGTGTTCAGGTTGTTGAAAGAAGGTCAGTCAGTAGTTAGAGGCTCATGCAGGTTCATGCGCAGGTGTAGTCTGTAGAGACTCGAGAAGGAAAGAAACCAGTTGGTTGAGTTTGCAGTCTTACAGTTCCTGCATCGTGTTCTTTCCCTGCACATGATAACTCATAGTCAGAAACAAGGACTGAAGTGAAGTTCTTTACAAGATGATTAGTTAAAACATCAAAATACAATTCTTCTGCATTTTGTGGATTTCAGTACAATGAAAGATTATTATTCCAGTCATACAATTCATTATTGCACATTTCTTATAGTGTTGTTCTCGTGAGCGAAGTGTAACGTCACATCCTGTGTTCATACATCACAACGTGATCAGACATGTAACTAATGGCTTCTGTCTCTTTTGTGTGTCTACATGTACTTTCTATTTCCCAGCAGAGTCCAGACTAACAGAGTTAATAGTAGGTGTGGTGGTTGTGGTGGTTCTGGCCATTCTCATAACCGTCATAGCGTACGTTCTCATTTTCCATCAAAAGAAAATCAAAGTGTGGCTGCAGCCTCCTTACTACATCCCAGCTCACGTGAGTACTAACACTGCTACACTGTGTCTACACTTTGTGTGAGGTTGTAGGTCAGGTACATAAGATGCAGCATGTGTTTAGTAATAGGAGACATGTAGAAAGAGAAGCTGATTCAGAGTAAAACCTGATTCATATGTATTCATTGACCTTCTGTGCAGCAGCTGTGTCTGATGTTAACTCAGTGCAGTACAATGTCAGTAACATGAGCAGCTCATCCTAGAACTTTCTTTTCTTCTCCAGTTTTTTGACGTCTCACAGCCCCATAACCAGCTGCTCTCCTCCAGCAGCGAGGAGCACTGTAATGTTGTGATTATACAGGACGCCAGCGGCTCCCCTCACTGCTCCACATTTTGACCTGCTCTTCTTCTCCCTGAAGCCTGACGTTCTGCTGAGCCGACAGACACTTGATTTACAGTACAGTTCAAACTTGGCCTCATGCAGGAATTCTAGGAATAAAACCATCATTACAAATGGAAGAATATAAAGACTGAATGAAGTGCCTGTCCGTGTGGAAACATAACTACACATGTACGATGGTAGGTAGCATTTAATGAGAATCCATTTCTAAAATCCTTTTGATTTTCAGGAAGAGACATAGTAAGATGTGTGCCTCTTCCACTAAAAGGAACAAAATGCACTTTGCCCTGTAGACACAAAGCCACAGTGGGCACAGCTGATCACAGAAAAAAAAACAACATAACTCAAACACTTGGGGTCAGTATATGTTTAGCTGACACTAGTTTCATGTCCCTGCTCCGAGCCAAACAGTACTGAAATCAGTGTGCACTAGTTGATGTGTGTGTGCTTGTGATGTGTTTATTTTATGATGTCACTTCCATTTCATTATTAGCATTAACTACTTCACATTTTATTGTCATAAAAGAACCAACGCACACCTGACAGCCTCGTCTACACTGTACATTCATCACAGATCTCTACACACACACACACACTGATTAAAGCCTTTTTAAGACTTTAAGGACGAACCAATAATCTTCACATCTGTGTCTCTTGCATGATGTTGGAACCTGGGAGGAAGTGTTGAAGGCTGAGAACTGATCCGTCATGTGTGTCACATCATGTGAGATTTACAGGATAATCAAAGTGGTGGAGTATTGATGCTTTCAGTGATCACTGAGGTGTCTGAGCAGACACTTCTCTTCTGCCCTGAGCCAGGCTCTGGTGACATTTCTAGTGAGAAATTTCCTGTTTTGTCTTTAAAATGTCAAATGTGGTGAAATATGTTGCTCAGTGTCCCCAACGTGACATCTTCAGAAGTGGAGTGTAAAACAGCTCATCCACAAGAAGCTAGAATCAGCAAACACCTGGTGTCTCTGCTTCAGACATGTCTGTAAAATAATCAAACATCAATACAATTGTTTTAATGTCAATCAGCCAAATGAGGAATAGTTGCAGCTCTTTCTGTGCTGGTGTTGTCTGTGTCCAGCCACTGAATACTGTGGTGATGATGATGATGATGATGTCGTTGGTGCCATTATTGAGCTTCACCATGATCTCTCTCCTTTGTAAACACTTCTAAAACTTTCTACATTATGTAATGATGCTAAACTTCATGTGAGTTAAAAGTGATGTCTGTTTGTTGGACTGTTTTCTTTTTCTGACAATAAATGATGAATGTAAAAATGAGCAGCTTTGTGATTCATAAAATTATGATCATTTAAAGGTGTAGCTTTGCAGTTTTAAAATATTTGTAATGTGAAAATTACTTGTGCTTTGTACAGTGCTGTGAAAAAGTATCTTTCTTGATTTTTTTTACTTTTAGCATATTTATCACACTTAAATGATTCAGATCATCAAATGTAAATATTACACAAAGAAAATAAGAGTAAATACAAAAAGCTGTTTTTAATGATGATTTGATGAAGTAATCTTGCTAAATTGTGAATGAACTGTGAACCACATTTTTATCAGTTTAATTTCACTTGTCACACCCAGACCTGTAGAATCAAGAAATCACTTCAACAGAAGCTGTGTGACAAAGTGAAGCAGCTAAAAGATCTCAAAAGGCAACACAACACATCACGCTGATGTTTGTTGATCTGAACCTTAAGTGTTACAAATCACAATGAAATTAAAAATGAAGTCAGGAAGGGAGCAAACACTTTTTCGCAGCTCTTTATTTGTACTAGTTAGCAGGTGTTTATCTGCTATAAGCTGAGGTGGCAGCAGTGTTGTGTTTGACATGTGTGATGACATGACACTGACAGATGTGTGTCTTACACAGGACGACCACACAGGCATTTGTTTTTTATTACAATAGATAACACAAAAAGATGCTTGGAACAAACTTACTACAAAATGCTTTAATGAAGCTTCTTGACCTGCATTGTATGTGTCATCAGAGCTCACGATGACTTTGTTTACACACACCACAATGGCTGCACAGTTACACAACTAGAATTGTGGCTGTTTTAGATTTTACTGTGAGTGCTGACGTGTGAACTGTACTGTGTGATCACAGGTAGATGTACAGTAAAGACCTTGTCTTGTTGTTGTTTAACTGTACAATTATTTCACACATTAACCAGAGCTCAAACGACAGAGCTTATAAAGCAACATGTAGGTGAATGAAGCTGCATTTCTGCTCATGTTTCAGATTGTGACTGGTTCTGTCAACAGTCACAGTAAAAACCAGCGGTGGACAAGGATCAGTCATCATTTCCTTTTTACACAGAGCTTCAGTGAAAAGGGAACTAATGTAGCAGTAGCAGGTCACAGACTCTGCTGCTGAGTGGATGGATGCAGATTGTCCTTTAATACTGTTACTACAGCTTCACATGTTTGTTCTACACTCAAAATGGTAAGTGGAATAAAAAAACAACAACTAAGTATCTGAATACTTACTGTACATGTGATTTTACAGGACACTGATAGAAACAAGGAAAAAAAGCACCTGAGGCAGAGCGACAGCAACATATCTGTCAACAGGAAAGTGACCCTGTCTGAATCATATAGAAATCATCTCTCATCTAAAAGACATTAGAATCCAGTGCATGTACTGAATCACACTTGTGAGCAGACAGTAGAAAACAAGCAGCTTGAGCAGAGACAGCACAGGGGGATTTGTTCCCTCTTTCTCCTTTCACAACCAAGTCACATACAAGTGTTTCTATACACTACAGTGAACTTCCACTGTAACCCTCGACGCATTTCACATGTGACATATATTAACATTACAGCAACCTGGCTCCTCAGCTCACACTTACAAAATAGAGATTCCCTCATTTCAAGTGTTTACAAAAAGAACATCATGTATACAGCATGGAAGAAGCTCAACATATGGTCAATAAAGTCAATAGATGACAGAACTGTTTTTAAAATCAGCAAAGACATTAAAACATGTTTAAGAGCTACTAAAAAAAGCTACAACACTATGTACAAGTTGACACAATCTGCATGTGTGTGTGTGTGTTGGGAGCAAAACTGAGCCGTGTTCTTCATGGATTAGAAAAGCTGCATTTAATCATGTGGGATAAAACTGTGTGCTCTATATCTCTACATCTCAACACTCCACAGCATCATCAGCAGGTTTCCTACTGGCTACATGCAGCACAGTACAGCTACGTCCAAACGACGAGAGGGAGGCAGAGAGCATTTCCTCACCCATCAGAGAGACTGCGTCAGATCAGGAGCACAACAAAGTTAACACTACGTTCAGAAAGTCAAAATGTTACTTTAAATGAAACACGAATCCTTAGCACAGATACTGATATGACGACATATGAGCCGAGCTGCTACAGAACATCGGCCCATTACAGAGGATAGTAAGGGGGGGGGGGGGGGGGGGGGGGTGTTTTTTGTGTGTTGTGCTGACAAAGAGAATGGTTGTTAAATTGTAACGTTACATCCTGCAACACTCTCTGAATGATCAATTCACGTCTTCGCTGACTCACTCATATATGAACAGCTCATACTCATGGTCGTAGTCAACACTAGACGGACTTCCTGCACTGACGCCATTTAAAACCTGAGAAAAAACCTGATCCTGGGTGGGGTCGACATTGCAGATATGTTGCCATGACGACAAGCTCAACATGACTGACTGACTTGTTAATCCACATATGAAGAACAGGGCCCTGTTTCTATTTAAAGAGTAATGGACTATAGGTAATGTGTGAGTTCATGAGTGTGTGTGAGGTGAAGGTTCTATGGATTAAACAGATGGTTACGCAACATGTCTAAAAACTGTGTGTGTGTCTGTGAAAGGCAGTCAGCAGTGAGACAGACCCTCTAACCCCACAGATCTTCAGTCCGACCAAACTTGTAGATCAGAGTGCTGCAGAGAGAAAAAGGAACAGATGTGTTACATTTACACAACAACATGTCTGCAGCACAAGCAACAGCTACAATCTGAGAGCTGGTCTAAATTCAATTCAATTCATCTTTATTTGTATAGCGCCAAATCATAACAAAAATCATCTCAAGGCACTTTACATAGC
>JAUMHL010000014.1:18398729-18409190 GCA_032362345.1 Sandelia bainsii
CTCCTTGTTGTTGTTTTGATCTCTGTTACCTGCTGTTCTTTTCTCTCTCCTCTTTCCACTCACCCCAACCGGTTGAGCAGATGACCGCCCACCCTGAGCCTGGTTCTGCTGGAAGTTTCCGTTAAAGGGAGTTTTTCCTCTCCACTGTTGCCTAGTGCTTGCTCAAGTGGGACTTAATGTCTTATGACATTCCCCATCTTGGAGTACGAAAAAGAAAATACTTAGGCATTACACTCAACACTATTGTATCCCAGGCCTCCTTACTGACCAACAAACTCAATCACATAATCTCCTCTGCTTCTCTTTTTCTCCTAATACCCAACTGCACACCCTTAATTTGATTTGCTACCTGTCCTCTTGAATTCACGCGTTCTTAAAAAGGCTTTGGACCTTCTTCAGACATGTTCAAAGTCATCATTGTCACCCTTCTCTGGAGGCACAAGAGGTAAAAAAACATATATTGTCTTCCATTCTGATAAACGTCAATTTCATGAACAAAGGCTGCAGAGACTGCAACTACAAAACCCTGCAATCGTACCCTTTATACATCGTCTCACATGGCTGTCTATCGCTCCTCAATTCATACTGCACCAGAAACACAATTCTGGCCACTATATACAATAGCTAATTGCCTTTCTCAGACATTCAGAACCTTAGCCTCTCGTACAGAGGAGTTGATGCTTATACCTCGAAAGTTTGGGTTAGGAAGAAAACCCTTCCTACCCCAAAATTTCGAGGTATAAGCATCAACTATATATATATATTCTACATGCTATTTATGGTTATGTTAGATTATGATAGATTGAGTAAGAGCTTGTCATAAGTCATTATTTTGTTTTATGTTAGTGATTGGGAAGTATGAATTTGTATTTTTGCATTGTCACTTTGTAAAGTGAGAAGAGCCCAGGAAGTATAGCCACTGCTAAACTGTAGCTAGTGGGGATTTAAATAAGCAAAAAGACAGATTCCAGGCAGGTTGCCCCCTATTCTTGTTCCTATCACAATACAGATGTGTCCAGAATTTTCCCTGACCTATTTATTTAGGAGCAGAGCAGCTTCAGGCCGTGGAACCTTGGAACACTGGATCAAAGCCATTCCCAAGCCTATCCACAAGGTCTCACAAAGATTTTGCAAAACCCAATGCTCCCTTCATCCTTAAGATAATGGGAATCCACCAAGTCCAGAAGCAGCAGGGGTTCCTTCCAAAGCATTTCCCCACACCACAGACACCACTCCTCAATCATCATCAATCAACCATCAAACTTTGGTTGTTTGTCAACTTTGGAAAGTTGACTTGACAAAATTGAAACGAGTAATTAGGTAATTTCCATTTTAAATGGCTGTAAAATAAAGATAAATAGCTTCATTCATTTGTTATTTTTATTCACAAAACATTGTGGCCACCACAGCCTGTAACACACAATGGAGTAGAACACACAAGGGTTTATGAAACACATTTGTGACAATATTGAATAAAGTCTAGTCCTAAGCCAATCGTGTCACATGTGGGTCTGGCTCCATGTCCAGAAGCAAAACCTCTGTTTTTGTAAACTTAAAATCAGATGTCCACCACTTGTGTGTGTGACTGCACAACAGTATTGCATTAAGTATGTTCTCAGAGAACCAACATTAAATACTCCCAAGAATGAACAAGCAAAGATAATAAATTAAACTAAATGTGTACTGTAACTACCAAATGTAGTTGTGCTCATGCTTTAGTAAGCTGCAATGTGTTTTTGCTCATGGTTTGTTCAATCAGTGATATGAGTGAACATTTACCACACATTATTGAACACTGCCAGACCTTTATTTGAAACAGTTAGGTTCTACTTCCATAACTAGTTTGTTTTGTAATTAATCTGCCAGTGACTGGAAAAATCTTTAAAGGAAGGTGTTGAGACAAGAGAGACAGCTGAACTGAAGTATATTTTTTGTAGTAGCCTTTTATTTATTGGTATGCTTTAACTTAAAATAAAAAAATAAATAAAATGTAAGGTAAAGTAATAATGGCATACTTTATTGTTTCCCAAGGCATCTATAGTGGTTCACTCATGTATCTTAAAAGCACAGAGTGTCTGACTTCTGCAGCTTCATAACTACAAGTTGTCACAAACCAGTTGTAAGCATGTGACAACAAGAGGAGCCCTATCTTTTATGAATGCTGGATGGAGGGCTAAACAGATTCCAGCCCATTTGGTTACTGGTATATAGTGCCAACTCCTGCAAGCAAGGATTGCAAACAATTATTCCATATGTAACAAGAACAGGGCCCAATATGAAGGAATTTCTGCTTACATTAACCAGGCAACAGATTAAATGAGGAATAAAAGTTTAGCCTGTTCCCAATAAAGGTCTGACAGCTGCTGTTGTATCGATGGAATTAGTGCTGTGAAAATTAACAGTCTGCTGAACTGACCATGGATCCATTGTAATACTCACACTTCATTCCCTGTCTCATTTATTTGTGCTGTGCAGGTTTTCTATAAAAAGTCACCACTTCCAAAATACGTAAATACATTAAATCAATAGCAAAACAGTCAAGCACATATAATGAGTTAATGAAAACTGCACAATGTTGAGGTCTTGATGCTGATGATCTTGATGTTAAGACAACCATCCACTACATTTTGAAATGACTAACTTGGCTGATGCAGTTATTGAGGTTTGGCAGTGATCTGTGAAATGATAGCCCTGCTATGCTCCAGACCTCATCTGACATTCAGATATTATCGAACAAATGTGTGAATTTTGTTCCCTTAGGGGAGTCAAATTGTCCTTCATTCCAGAGTCATGACAGAAATGCTCTGATGAGCCATCTGGCTTTATAGTTATGTTGATTTGTAGTTTCTACACAGTCTGGTCAGAGTCATGGCTTGAAACATCACACTATTTTGATCCCATCAGCCTTAGGCTGACTGGCTCCTTGATCAGTGGCCTATAAAGAATTCCAATGCAGGAAACCATGTGTTTCACCAGAGAAAAAGAAAAGACCCTGCTGTCAACAAACAGCAATTTTTTAGAACTCTGTATGAGACACTGTGTCTAGGAGCATTACAGATCTGCAGCAGCCAGAAAACATGTCCAGAAACCAGAATCACACCAACCCGATGGACAGCTGGTCACAAAACTGAATCCATAAATTTGTTTTCCTCCTGTCTCCTGGGCTCTTACTCTCTGTCTGTCCACCTCGCTACACTTGTTCCTCGATCTTGTTTGGGTCCAGGTCCACAGCAGGAGCCACCTGCATGGGCTTGCAGCAGCCAGCACAGACGTACTTGAGAAAGCAGAGATAGGCACTGCCAGACATGATGACTGTGATGATAATGATAATGGTGGCACCAAAGGCTGGTGACACAGCATCTTCCAGGACAGACTTAAGGCCTCCCATGCTGATCCCACCAGAAGCCCCACTCAGTAGGGTCTCATCAGGTTGACCTGGAAACAGAGAGAGGAGGTCAAAGACCAGTAGACAAATAAGTCAGAACCAGTTTGAGACTCCCATGTTTTTGATTTGTTTTCATATTCACAATCTAGTTAACATTAGTGGATCTGTCTTACTGTTTCTGCAGGTCTGACTGACAAGAGAACCATAAACAGCTTCATTCATCAAAAGATTTCTTTCTTCAAGATCTATTATTTCCTGCAATGAATAAGATCAGAGAGTCTGATGTTTTCAGCAATAAACACTTTCTAATTGTCTATCACCCTTTCCATTCAATCACATTTCAGAGGATGAAAGTCATCATACACTAATTTGGCTAACAGAGACGATAATATATGCAAGGTGGGTCTAGAAAATTTTGAATGGTGGCCAGACTCAACCCTGTTTCCTAAAAAAATTACATTCCTATGCAACTAAACTGCAACCCCAGTTATGTTTTTGTAGTTTTGACTGAATGAAGCAATACAGTTATTAAGAGAAATAAATGTGCAGGACTGTCAAGCTGCAGATCTGAATTTGAGCCCAGAGTCCCGTGTGAGGTCAGGTTTAGGCAACAAAAGCACTTAGGTTAGGGTTTGATAAATATTGTGTATTTGTTTACATTTTAATACAGACATTTTGTGTGAACTGAATGTCCAATTTTTCCTTTTTAAACCAGTCCACAATCTTTCCCTGACCTTAACCCAGTGCTGTGAGTGTCTGAACCCAAACATTAAAAACTTTAATGGCAGTGGAGTCACACAACTGGATTGCAAGAGCTATTGTTATTTTCTCTCTCCTCTTTCCACTCACCCCAACCGGTCAAGGCAGATGGCCCCCCACCTGAGCCTGGTTCTGCTGGAGGTTTCTTTCATCAGAGTTTTTTTCTCTCTGCTGTCACCTTGTGCTGCTCAAGTGGGATTTGTTGGGCTTTCTATATAATTTATAGTTTCATAGTTATATTCTGGTAAGGTCTTAAATCTTACACTATAAAGTGCCTTGAGATGACTTTTGTTGTGATCAGATATTTTGGGAGAAAAAACAATACATTGCCTGTTGTTGTGAGAAACACAAATGAGCTACACAAATGATGAATACATTGATGTGTTGTTAACTACTTATGTAGCAAGCGGTATGTTACTCCATTTTACTGCGCTGTTATAGGACATATGTGATGAGTGACACATGCGATTTCAACAGGAAATGTTGTGGTTAACATCTCTGTATCTTGATGCAGAACATGTAACCTACATATACTCTGTGTTTACACTATAAAGAGTGAAGCATTGAACCACACTCTGCTGTGTCGGTATCATCTTTGGTTCCTGAGCTCGTAGAACAGGTTCACACTATGTTGGTGTTCATCCTGTAAATTATAAATTAGTTTGGTCACAAAGAGTCTAGTGAGGGGACTCTTGAGTTTCAAACATTGCCTGTTAAAATGTTTTTAAGATTATCTTTTGGCATTTTTAGCCTTTATTTACAGTAGAAAGGACAGAAAATGTAGGGAGAGAGACAGGGCGTAAGGGTGTGACATGGTGGCAAAGGTCCCCAGCCGGACTCAAATCAGGGACGTGTGGTTTCATGGGATGTGTGCTCCTTGTCTGTGTCCATTTCATTGATGTGTTAAATATTACCATATTTACAACTTGTCATTTACCTTAATAATGAACATACTGTATGGTCAATATGTTAACAGAAAACATAATTGCAATTAAATAAAAAACGAAAACAAATACGAAAACATATTTCACTTTAGTTAGTTAGTATAGAAATGTTTTAGCAGTCAGACTGGGACAAACTTAAAAAACTTTTCAAACGTAATAAACTGTATATTATTGTAGAGAATAAAGTAAGAAACACAAATTACACAGCTTTATGTATTCTGAAATAATAACAAATAACTACCATGTTTGTAACTCAAATAGTCATACAAAAATATGAACAACAGCAGCAGCAGCAGCAGGGCTAATCTGCCTGGTTGGAAGTAATACAAAATTCAAATGGAACAAAAAATATAAATACACCTTACAGAAACATATATATTAAGTATTTAATGATGATGATTAATTTCAGCCTTAAATCGGGTCAGTTCTCCCTTTCCTGAAGGTTGTACATTCATTTCTAATCATAAGCCACAAGCCAGCAACAGTCTGACTGTGGCAGGGGTGGCACCGGGGCATCTCTCTGGACACACCCCCTTACCTATGGGCAAATATTGAAAGCCAGACAGGTCATAATTCGCTTCTGTCCATTTCCTTGTGTGTGAAAAAAAACAGGCAGTGAGCATCTGATGTAACTGGTGTAAATAGATGCCGTGCAGGACGACGTTTATTTACACAGTGTGCTGAGACCGGGATTGTCACACAGCCTGGTTGTAGTATATGTATTTGGATTTTTTTTTTAATAGAAAGTGATGACCCACCTCCCAGCGTGAAATTCCACTTACAGAATTGAAGCTAATTAGCTACAGCTGACTATATTATCTGACCACTGCTGTTGTGATGATTAAACTAATGGGTGTGCTGACTTTAACTATCTTTACAGATTGTTATTATGCAGGATGTAAGTCATCACAAAAAATCACAACTGGAACTTTATAAATATATACTGTATGTGTGTGTGTGTGTGTGTGTGTGTGTGTGTGTGTGGCTATGTGGAAGACTCTGACCTGTGGTTTGACATGCACGTTCCTGTTGACTTGACACAGCAGTCCTTTCAACAGAGCTGGAGGGTAAAATAATAGAGGGAGGGTAATTTAGTTACTAGGAATAAATCAGTATTCCATGGCTGTGCAACCAATTACTACCCACAGTTCTGGTTGCTGGGAAGGAGGCAAGGGGTGTGTCTGGTGATTGACAGAAGTGACAAGTGACACCATATATGGTCAACAAGTAAACAGAATGCATACAGTATATGAAACCGCTTAAAATGTTTGGTTTAAAGTGATCGAGAGTGTTTCTACGGGATTTGTAATGTTGAAAGGAATGAATCTATATATTATGAAATATGCCTCAAGATTCAAAGCTGTCTAACATTAGACTGGAAAGAAACAAAATCAAATGGGATTAATTTGTCTTTTTCCTTTTTTTAACTTTATTCAGGCCAAAGATATAAAAGCTACGGGGCTGTTTTTTTCTCTGAAAAGAGTAAGATTTGACAGATGACTGCTGCAGCGGCAACCCAAAAGGCTCATCAATCGTTGCATTACTATCTCATAACAGCACTTATGGGACATAAGTGTTGTTCATATAGAGTAGAGGTATGTGTGAGCTCAAAACAGAAGCAGAACAAACTGTAGGTGAATAACTCTCTAGTAAATAAGGTGGTGGTAGTGAACATGCTTAATTGGCTGAAACAAGGGTCCAGCCAGCCAAAGGTCTGGAACAAACCAACACAGCCTCCTAAAATTACATTTCTATACAGCTAAACTGCAAACACAAATATCTTTCTGTGGGGAATGTAATTGCAGCTGTATTACGTTTTCTGTGAACGTAATGATCATCGGTTCATAATGAACGTAAATGACAAGTTACAAATACGATGACACTGACATATCAATTAAATGGACACAGGCAGCGTGTTTTTGTTTTCTGATCTTGCAGTACAACATCCAGTTTTATGACTCCAATGTTAGTTTTTATGGTTGTGTTCAGACTCACAGCACTGGATTAAGGGTTGAACACACAGCAACAGCTAGCTCGACAGAGGCTCAGTGACTCACCATTAAATCTGTGCTCTGCTTCTATCTGTTTTAGCACATTTTGTTGTCTGTTGTTGTCTTTAGCCTCTTGTTTCCTTAATGTTTGCTCATGCTGTGTGTTCCAAAAGGGATTCACCAAGCATTCCTAACTGCAAACATGTTTGTTTTAACTTGATGAGGAGATGTACCTTTAAGAGATTTAATCAAACATCATTGATGCCCCCATTAGCTACTGCAGGTAACTACAGTGTGTGACCAGCGTGTACTAGGTAGACTCTGGTCTTTGAAAGGGCTGAAAGGAAACAAGGGAAAGTGTGACAAGATAACATGCAACAAAGGTTACTAAGCTTTGCAGGAACACTGTGATTACATGAGCTGCTCTGTAATTAAACCTGTGGCCACCCAGATACACTATAGCAGTGTTTATTTTTACTGCTACAGCAGCTACTTTGACATCTTCCTCATTCTGAGCTGTGTGTGCTCAATGCCTCTTAATATTAACAAGGTCTTTGTGATCTGAGATGAAAAAGGTGCATTACAAGATGACCCACCTACATATCCACACACACCATTAACTTATCACCAGATCCTTTTCACCTAAAATTATTCACAGTGATGCTTCCAAAGGATGCATCCACTATGGTTTTAATGTTGCTGTCATTTGCTGTGAAGAGAAATCAGAGTAAAAAATAGCAGCAGGGACATGAAACATTTGGCACCCAGCTTAAATCCTCAATGCTCACTCAGCAGTAACAGTAAGAATGGTGGCTTAAAAAACACGATGAATAAAAGCAGAATGTTGTGATTTGCACATTGTTTACACCATATTTCACAGAGATGTAAACAGAAGGTGAATTTTAGGCTGCAAAACAAGGCTGCATGACACATTCATCAGTGAATACACAAATTTTGCAACACATTGCAAAAGCTGCTGCATTTATCTGATTTTAACATTTCTATCTTGAAAATCTGCAGCAGTGCTCCTCCTGGTTTCTACTGGTTCATTGTTCCACTCTGTCTGTGCTAAATGACAAGTTCTCTTCAGTCTGTCTGACTCTCTCAGCTGCTTGATCCTCTCACTACAACAACCAATGATGTTAGCTGACAAATCCCATGCAAACATCAGACAATTATGTTTTGATAGGCAGAAAATGATTTTCATACTCTGAAGAAACATTGATATTAATGTCTCTTTAGTGTCATTACCATTAGCAGCAGTATAGGGTCCATGGCATTATAAGCATATGATTTGCATATGATTTGCACTGTATCATTGAATGAGGTGAAATGTTTGACCAACCACACTCTTGGCTGATGTGACTGAATGAATAACCAGGGGGCAGCGTGAAACTAAGAACTGCAAACCAGTTAGAACAAAATGTTCAACAGACAAACAAAAAGCTCATAGCTTGATGAACATTGCAGAAAAGGAATTACTACAGTAACCGAGTGGCTTCTCAACAGACACGCACACACACACATGCACACACACACACACACAGGATAATATTGTATGTGCACAGGTGTGTCCTCAACTCAACTCATGCCAGTGAGCCAGTACAGCACAGAATAACCAATTAGACTTCTCTAACATGTCATTGATGTCACAAGGCAGCAATGACATAATGATTAAAAAAAACAAGACTAAACAAGTTCTTCATTCAAAAAGTGTTCAAAAAAGTATCCAGAAAAAACTCTCTTTGTACTATCTTGTTTTCTCTATCACCAAACTACTGTATATAAAATACAACTACCAATTTTCATTATCCTCCTGCTTGTAAAAATGCAATAGATGTTGAGAAATGCTGTGACAAATACCCAGAGTGACATCAGTCCTTTGTTTCGTCTGACCAATAATCCAATTCCAAAATTTATTCAGAAAGAATAAAAGAAAAAGCAGCAAATTATCACACTGGAAAAAGTGGATCTATTCATTCTTTTGCATTTCTACGTGAATGTACAAAAAGAAACATTTACACACCCAAATCCACGCAAACAATTGACATAAAAATCTGACTTAAAGGAATATTAAAATAATTATTATGAATTTTCCTTTGGTCAACTTATTTCAGTTCACTCGTATTCTATATGTAGTTTGTGGTTTAAGCTATAGTTGGATGTTATGGCAATACTTTCGGTTGCATTCAGTTTATTTCTGTAGCACCAAATCACAGCAGAGTCGTCTCAATGCATTTCACACATTAATGTCAAGACCTTACAGAGTTATAGAGTGAGAGACAGCCAACAATTCCCCCTGAGCAGCACTAGGCTTTCAATGATTTATTCTTTTTATCTTTAATACTTGAAAACCCCAAGCACCCAATTTAGTGCTTTGTCGGCTTCCTGGTAAAAACCTGATTCTTAAACATAGTCTACAGATGTTTAATAGGGTTGAAGTCTGGACTTTAGGAAGATCATCTCAAATGCTTAATGTTAGCCTGCTTTATCTGTTCCACAACAGCTTGATGTGTGTTTGGGGTGATTCTCCTGTTATAACACTCAAGTATGTGCAAGTTTCAACTGTCGGGTAATCCACCTTCTCCATTATTCCATCCACGTTGTGTGCAATGCACCAGGTCCACTGGCAGCAAAACTGCCTTAGAGCATGACACTACCACCACCATCCATCATTGTCCATATAGTAAGTAAAGTATCTCAAATTTGTAGAAAAGAACAATACTGGAGTACATGAATTACAATCCACCACTGTTTATAAGGACAGCCTTTCTGACAGTGGTTCTAAAATGAAAAGATTTTTTCAGAAAAGTTTGCTTCTTTACTATTAATGATAGAATACATTATATGATCAAAACAAGGATAGCTGTCAAGAAGCTAATGCATTCCCTCTTATTTCAGTTTATTATTAAATATAAAATTCACAGTTGAGACAAAATGGCCCCAAATATGCACAAATAAAATCATCAGTAAAAGTCAAGAAATAAAGTTACAGTGTGGCCAAAGAACACATACACACACCTACTTAAACTATCCATATACATGGAGATATATATCTGATTATTTCCTCACTGGATTTGGACATGATTGGGACCAGCTGTGGTGTTAAGAACCATTTTGCTTTAATAACAAGAAAATGATTATTTTCAGGGAGGGCCAAACATTTCTCATTCTCTCTCATTCATTTCTCATTAAAGAGACCTCAGTGGGGCCATCAGTGCACCCTGCAGAGAACAGAAGACAGCTCACACTGATTTTAATGTGTCACATCATTGGCGTGTGATTTCTGCGAAGATGTGTGTGTCCCTACCAAGACATATCGCACATTCAATAATAACAAGCCCTGGTTCACAGCTGAACTGAGACAGCTCCGTCAGGCCAA
>JAUMHL010000014.1:18414469-18433214 GCA_032362345.1 Sandelia bainsii
CTTAAATGCCCTACTTTCATGATATAATATCACTGTAGTGTGAACTTTTTACGTTTTCCATAAATTTCACCAGAAAGTCAAATATCCCTAACTTTTTGTGAGTAGTGTATGTGTGTATGATAACAGAGAAAGAGAGAGAAAAAAGTTTGGTGAGTATCCATCGGGGGTAAGAGGACAGATTGAAAAGATTTATTGACTCAGCACCAAGATTTCAATGTGGAAGTGAGGTTTGTAGTGTTTTAGTAGAGAGAATGAGTAGGAAGAAACTTGAAGAAGAGCCAAGAATAATAGTGTAAGACCAAACTAAACATAAAATTTACTCACAACCAAACCTACTAACCAATCAACAGTAATATATTAATATCGGCCTTGGATGATGATCACACTTGCCAGCAATCAGTTGTGTTTCTGTTCACTGAATTACTCTGGATCCTGGAACTGCCAGGATTAACACCACAGCTCGTCAGCTAAGAGGCCTGACCCAGCTGTGGACTTGTGAAGAGGTGGAATCCAGAGGTTCATTGACATTTTGGAATTTAAAAGGCAGCTAGTCACCTTCATTCCTCTTGATATTGGCATGGCTGTTTTTTTCTATAGGCCCTGTCAAAATGCTCCCAGTGGGCGTACGACGTATGACCATCAGTCCATGAACTGAACTCAGCTGAAGCACACAGTTGCACCCACCAGCTCAGGTGCTGCTCAGGACTAGCCATACCTGGTGTGTTTTACAACTGTTTCAAAAGCAGTATTGATACGTTTCCCCTCAAACATGTTACTCTCTCTACGTCAGCAGCTTTTTACCTACAGTCATGCTGTACTGTGGTTTACTGCATACAGATGAGCAACAGAGAGGAGAGAGGTGGGTTACAGCAAAGTCATGTTACCTTTCTTTTTGGTGAGGTTGTTTGTGTTGTGCATATTCTAAATTCTATCAGTGTTATAATTTCTATCTATCAAGACATTTTGAATTATAAATGAGTAAAACTATGTGAAAATTTGGGCCACAGTTCGGCCCACTGGCAGGGGAGCAGGAGCTAAATCAAACAGATAGAGGGGCAAAAAGGGTATTGCATTAAGGCCCATTATGAGAAGAATAACTTAATAACTAGAATATTAAATAATCCAAAACGATTTCAGTAGAGTGCCAGAATAAAAAATATGAACATGAAACTATGCATAATATAGACTCTTTAAAATGTGAAAATATTGAAAATACTGAGTGAGTCTCTGTGTCATTGATAAGACTTGCTGTTGACAGCAGCAACGCCATCAGCAGTTTTACTCAGCTTCCCTGTGAATCAGATTTGACACTTTATCATCCTCTTAACACAGATACAGAGAACAAACAGTCCATTTCAGTTTAACGTTGTGTCCATGTGTGAGACACAAATCTTCTCTAAAACCCAGCTAAGGTCTGAGGTGTTTTCATTTAGCTCAGCCTCACGGGTGAGATTCATGAGTCAGGTACATCAAAAGCTTTTCTAATGATCTTCTAGTCATGGACTCTGGTCCAAATCTGATCAAAGACTTACTCCCATGTGTACACATACGGCTTCAGTGAATGTGTTTTGACTGATGTTCGTCTGCCCTTCATCCAGTTTCTCTCCTTTTTCCTTTTGTCTTTCAGATTCATAAAAGTGAAATATTTCCAACTTGCACAGATGTGTCTTCACATCACTTTGCACTCCTGGGGAACGTGCATCTTACTGAATCTTTCTGTGTATGCAATCAGAGCACATCTAAAATGTGGCTTCTGTCTTAACACACAAAGACAAGTCAAAAGGACAGAATGCCAGTCAATGCAAACTAAGCCTCAGTACATATGCACTGCCACTCAAAAACTTAAAAATCACCCAGAGGCATTTCATGTGGGAGTTGTGAGTGTCGGCTTTATGCTAATGTCCCCTAATTCACAGGAACACTAACATGTAGCAAGCTTTTTATTTCTGGCAACAACAGTGGGCACAAGCATCTGAAATGTAAATCAGTCTTATCTTATAACATTCATGCATGAACGTTTCACTGAAAACTAACACATGCTAAAGGTTATAGCTCAGAGCTGTTCTGTACACAGGTTAAAAGCCTGATGCCTTCAAGTTCCCGTCCTAAATGATACAACTGGTTGTAGTTACATTTTGTGCAAAACCATATAAAGCATAGAAGCAAGAGGCCTGTTTAAGTGGTACAGAAACAGTGGCAAACCACTGCCTTCCTCCCCCTCAGTGCATAGTGTGAGAGGAGGCAGACAGGACAGAATGACCACAAATTGACACATTTCAAATAAATCTACATCTAAAAGGGCAGTGTGTCTCAGGAAAGAGACGGCAGCTCAAAGGCTTAGATTTCAGCAGAAATCAAATCCTCAAAAAAGAAAAGTTTAGAGAATCATCACAACTATTATTTCTCAGTAGTGGGATCAAGGTCACAACTGTCATCTTAAGGGGGCAGCCTGTCCTCAAGAATTTCCCAAACGGGATTAATAAAGTTTAAGTAATAAACATTCGGTCCTTATACTGGTCACAGATATTTTCTTCATATCTCAAAAAAAAAAAAAAATCAATGTGATCTGTGTCTGACTTCAGAGGGTTTGGGTCCCTTCATGGTTGGAGTTTCCTGTAAGCCTGTTGCTGCAAAGTGTTGTCTCTTGTAGAAACACTGACACTGCTCAACAGAAACCAACATTACGGAGAACACCGGCAAGAATCTCAATGTGTGATCATGCATAATGGAGTCCGTTTTATTTGTTCCATTACAATAAAAAATGGCACCTTGCCTGATGTGGTTTAGTCAGCTCAGATAATTAGTGTGTTGCCAACAACGTTTTCCCAGATCATGTTTTTCAGCTGAAGTTTTGAACAGTAACTGAAAAAAGGTAGATAGAGGTGAGAGAACTGATCTAGCCATAATCTCCTGGCTTCCATTGACTTTCTGCTAACAATGCATTGATATTTATGAAGTTTCTGCTCTGAGTGGAACAGTGAAAACATTCTTCTTTTTGCAGGTCACTGCAGGTTTCTCTTTGTACTGTTGAACACAGAAGACAGCAGGAGCTGTAATGAGCTGGTTATCTTACTGACCTGTCAATCATGTGAACAGCAACACCAAGATAAGAGAAATATTCCATCTTTTGCTGCATGATGAAACACTTGCAAATATTATGAAACCTAACATGTGAATCTGGAAATAAAATGATCTAATCTGATTTAAAACAACAGTTTTAAAGAACTGCTTTCATGTCAGAACTCCTGTTCATACAGACACTTCCCTGTAAAGCATTCAGAGCTTTTCATTTTTACACATTTCAGTGTTGTATATTTTAATATAGGAATGTGGAAAATATACGTACTCCTTTGTGTACACTATTGTTTTCTGGGCAGAAAGTTAAATAAAGATGTGTCTTTCATTTTTGTCAAGTCAGTGTTAGAACAATAGTTTCCCATGTGTACATGGAAACAGTTGCTGCACAGAAAGAAGACTAGGATTTTTGTCCTCCATCTCTTCCAGTGGAGGACTGACAGGTTTGAGTGCACATACGAGCATGCAAGTACTGGTTCATCCTTTTACATACATTGCCCACCTTACCGTCCTCTCCTCCGACATATGTTTAAGTATTCCATTAAAACCGAAATGTAAAATATTTTTGCTCAAAATACAAATTTCTTCACATTCTAAACTCATTCTGTATCAAAGTTAATAACATACAAACTGAACAACTGATAAAACTGGAAAAAGTGGAAGGAGCAACTTTATTAAAATGTCCAGTCACTCAAGGGGAAAAAACCAACACTGATATCAGCTAAACATAAAAATACCTCTGGATATATATCTCTCCAAAACAGGATGGGTTTCCATCAGTCTATTATTAAAGAGTTCATAGAGAGTGTCTGTCAGTGTTAGAAGAAGTCGGCTGCTGAAGGCCGTCGTTTGGGTGTGCTCTTTGGAGTATTGGTGTATGGTGTAGGTGTAGGGGGCGACTTCAGGACTCCAAACTTGGGTTTCTGTTTTGGGTCAAAGGGAACTCGTGACGACCCGTCTGGACTCACCAGCAGGCTGCGATCAGTCTTCCTAAACTCTGCAATATGACATGGAAAATTAAAAATAACACTTTAACATTTACTTAATGTACAGAATAATCATAGTTTACTACTGTTAATCTGCGGTAATTAATCATAGAGAATGTCCATAACTGTAACAGCTGAAAGATCTGAGCTTCAAAGACCTGTCTTGACCGTGGAAACAGGAGATGAGAATTCAATCTATGTAGTCGCTGTTTACATATTTCAAAAGTGGATTAAAATGGAAAAAATGGAAATTTGAACAATTCATGTACACTAGCTTAATTCCGTTCTAGACTTATGGCCCAGGTTAAAGAGAAAACTGAAACTGAAGCTACAGTGCTAAGTGGACAGTCTCCATCATGTGATAAAACCAAAAGCTCCAGAACAGCTGCAAATTTCCTAACTGGGGAAATTATTTCTTATCTTATTTTCCAACTAAGCTCGTCCTAGGAACACCTCAGTATTTTCCAGGACGAGTTTAGTTGGAAAATGTTGTTGGTCAGAGGGACGTCTGGGACAACGAGGGACATCTGCAATTGTCTGCAATGTGAACAAGAAGGGGGTTAATTTTTCCCTTTTTCACTGTGTCAGACTGTATAGTGCTCTGAACTTTTGTGTAATGTTTTGACTAAATGAAAGTGCATCTGTAACAGGTTAGTGTCTGCTCAAAGAACGCTCAACATATATTTATTAGAAATAATTCTTACCGGCAGTTTTATTATTCTTGAGACCAAAAGTCACCTTCTTGGATTCTGATTTGGGAGTTTGACTCTTCTGTGAAACAAAAACACAGAAAAATAAAAACACTTGAGTTTATACAGTAGAGCATTATACCACCAATGACACTGTTACTGCCAAAAAAAAGCAGACCTGCACAATAAAAAAAGGTTTGTTCAAGTATTGATTTCCAAAGAGGAAACCAGGCAGGTGTAGCTGTATTCTCCAAAACCCTAGAAAAAGATGATGTTAGTACTGCAAACTGATAACTGTACAATATCCATGTGGGCAGGCACTAAAAATTGGTAATACCACTTCCACTTTGAAATAATGGCATCAGACGAGTGTGTCAATTACTTTAACCCGTCTACCAGCCCCTCAGTGTCTAAGTTTAGGCTTAGCTGCTACGTTTAAAGTGAAAAACCTTTCGGATAACTTGTTGAGAGTGTAATCACACTGTTATCAGTGGTAGTTGCATGGGTCGATTGCAGTCGCGCTGGCCTGGGGGCTTCACCGGTGACTGTAACCACCTGCTCGCAGCGGTAACATTCAGTCCTCAGCAAGAGGAAGGCTTCAACATGTTTTCACTTGACGACTGAAGCTGCTCTTCAAACGCCAAACACCGGCATCAGCTGGTATACTACTAATCTTATAAACTGAACTGTGTAATCACACAAAGAGATAAAGTAAATATGGTCGTGTGTGAAACTGTGGACAAGCCTGCTGATGAATTGAGCGTTATAAGCGGCTCTGAAATAGAAAAACGTGTTGTGAAGTTAAAGGTGCTTTTGTTATCTTGCTGTTTTGTGTAATGAAGCAAAATCAATTGATGATTCTTTGATGTGTATGTTACCTGACAATAAAAAAAGGCATGACACTTCAAAGCAAAAATGATGCTTAATGATGAGTTTATTTGTGAGGTGAAAAAGGGTTACTTGTTCTGAGTATGGTGCATTTGATGATGGCGTTCATGTTGTTGATGGCTAGTAAACCCTGGAACAGAAAACGTTCACACAGGAAAATCTAGCACTACATCTTTTGCACTGATCAAAACTGAGGCAGACAGAGCTGCGCTGCTTGCTCATGTTGCAGCTTTAAAGGAGAAGCATGCTTTGGAGGAACACGAGCATCAGCTAAAGAGGAGAAAAGAAGAGCTAGAACTAAGGCAATGCTAGCTGCATCCACTATTAAATTAGCAGTTCTTCAGGCTTCCAAATCTAAAAGCTTTTCCAAAGCACCATCTGACGCAATGAATTCCTACTGGGAGAAGTAAACAATAAAACCCATCACTTCAAAAACACTTCACTCAATGGCAAAGCTGTACATCACAGTACGGATGAGTTACCACATAACAGATTTACAACTCAAGTGGATGCTCAGTCAGCTTTAGGAACCCCCCATGCTCAATGCACAGCCAGCCAAAAACACAGGCAAATTGTCTGACAGCGTTTATTGTCATTACCTGCAAGAGACATTATTTTTGATGGGGATCCTCTTCAGTACAAGTCTTTTATCAAGGCATTTGAGCAAGGTGTGGAGGACAAAACCAGCAGAGATGATTGTTCATATTACCTGGAACAGTTCATCAGAGGGCAGCTAAAGGAACTGGAGTGCAGCTGCCAGAATATGAGCTTTGACCAGGGCAATGCTTAAGCAAAGAGGCTGCTGAAAGAGCACTTTAGCAGTAAGTATAAAATCACTTCTGCATACAAGGAAAATGCTCCAGCACAGATGTCAATGCACTGCAAGCTTACTCTTTCTGCGTGGATGTTGCAATGCCATGGAGGATTTGCAATATGTGCAAGAGCTGGATATGCCACCAAACATGAGACCAGTCATATTTGAAATGCTATTCGAGATGAGAGAATGATGGTGAACAACAACTACAAAAAATATTATTGCTTTTAGAACTGATTCAACTAGAGTAGAACTCTACTGCTTTGTGTTACCTTCTTCCTGGACAGTGGGGTACTGGGACTCCCCTTGGTCTTGAAGAAGAGTGGTGTTGGGATAGTGGCGTTGCTCTGAAATGTGATGAAGTCAGTTGTCGACTTTGCGCGCTTTGCCTTCTTTTGTGACTTTTTAGTGCTCGGAGTCATGGATGGCTCTCCAACATCCTGAGGTGGGAAATCAGTTACTGTAATTATGTTTCAGTTTTATTAGATATTCTGGCAATTCAGTCACTTAATGTCACTAGAACCATATCAACTTATCACATACTCACATTTCCCAGTTTTGTCTTTTTTGCATCAGCTTCTTTTTCTGCAGTGTCCTGAGCAGTCGCCTCCAGCTCATCAGCCTCATACTCAAACACCACAGGGATCTTCCTCTTCTTCTTGGATGGCTTCTTGAAGGAAGGAACTCCATCCAACTCATCCAATGGGACCTCACTATCTGCACTCGCAACCACCTGCAACTGGGTTTCATCTTTGATCTCTCTGCTCTCACTGGACTTTTTCTTCTTCTTTGCTGATGTTGTCAGGGTGATGTCAAACTGCAGTTTCTCAGCATCCACCCCCTGAGGGGTTTCCACTGCTGCTGGTTCCTCTCCCACTGTGATCTTAGAGTCCTTCTGTTTTGTTCTCTTTTCCTTCTTCTTCAGTGGTGTAACAGCGCTGTCATCTGCGGCAGCTTCAAGTGTCATGTCCTTATTCTGGTCCACCTTGCCTTCCTGCTTGTCCTTTTTCTTTGCCTTCTCATTAAGTAGCACTGTGGTGGTGTGTTGGGATGCTTCAGATATGATCTCAGCAGCAGCAAGTTTTCCCGCCTCCACAACCTTGTGTACTCCATCAACCTTGAGGCTTTTTTTTTTACTCTTCTTCTTAGCAGATGATCTAGCGCCAGTTTTTGTTGCACCTTCTGCTGAATCCTCACAATGTATTAATAAGACATCCTCTTCTGAGCTCAAACCATTTGTCTGTGATTCACCATCACCTCCCCCAGGTTTCCTCTCAGCCTTCAGGCTCTTCTTTTCCTTCTTGGCAGGGGTTGTGGTTGTGATTTCTTCTTGTGATGTCTCACAAATCAGTGGTGTGATCTGTGCTTCAGCATCTGTTTGTAACTCTGCTTTCAGACTCTTCCTCTTCTTTGCTGAGACTGAAGTCTCTGCTGATGCGGACACCTCTGGCTCCACTGTGGTGGGAAAATGCTGCTCCTCTCCTGCCTCTGGAGGGACCTCAGGTTTAGGTTCAGAAGTACTCCTCTTTTTCTTCTTCTTTGATGCGGGTTCAGACTGGTCCTTGTTGTCGGTAATGCAGGACTTCAGTGGCTGGCTGGATTCCTCTGTGGCTGACGTTTCTTGGTGATCCTTTGGAGTAGCTGCCTCTGTGACTTTTACAGATGTGGTGGAGCTTTGAGCTTGTGCTTCCTTCACTAAATCTTCTGCTTGTGAACACTCCAGATCACCTTCAGTCTTAGTAACTCTACTTTGAACTTGAGCTACAGTTTGTCCCTGTTCAGACTTCCCTGTATTTTCTTCACCACCTGCACTCAGACCCGCTTTCTTCTTCTTCTTCCTTTTTTTCTTCTTGTTTTCATTATTAGTACTTGGATCAGCTTCTACATCATCATCTTGTCCCAAGTCATTTTGCTTGCTCGGTGCGGAAGCCTCTTTTTTCTTCCCTGATGCAGGCAGAGACACAGATCAATTACTCTTCACATACCAATGCAACATTTTAATCATAGACTTAAATTAATTAAATAGAAAGCACAAAAAAAGAGTCCAGTTCTTCATTTCTGATAAGCTAAAGAGACTAAAATCATCAGTATTAACACTCACCATGACGTCTGTGAATCTTTATTTTAATACTTGATTGATTCTATGGGGACTTAATTGTAGTGGACAGCTACCGTTCAAGGAGATACTACTTCAGTGTCTTGTTGAAGGACGCTTCAACATCCTTCAACCAAGCTAGTGAAGGCTTTGTAGGAGGGGTTAAGAGTAGGGATGTCATGGTAATGTGAAAACTGACCAAATCATTAGTGACAAACATACAATGCTGTGAAAAACTATTTGCTCCCTTCTTGATTTTTGTTTTGCATATTTGTTACACTTAAATGATTCAGCTGAGGTTGGCACAATCAGTTATTAGATTTAGGGGGCAATTACTTTGTTACATAGGGTCAGGCAGGTTTGAACAGCTTTTTCCCTTAATAAATAAAATCATCACTTAAAAACTGCATTTTGTATTTACACTGGTTTTCTTTGCCTAATATTAATATTTGTTTGTTGATCTGAATCATTTGAGCGTGACAAATATGCAAAATATAAAAAAAATCAGGAAGCAAATACTTTTTCACAGCACTGTAGAGTAGACAGAAATAACAGTTGTTAAAGCAGATTTCTTTGACCCACATGAAAATATTAATTTAACTGCCCCTGATCATTTCAGCAGTTTCTGTTTTTATTCACACATTTTTTCTTATGTGTATTGATTCCATGTATGTTTTCTGCACGCTGCACACACAGCTTCTTCTGTCCTTCAACAGCATTTAACCTGACTCCACGGGAAATGAACAATAACCTTTAATATAAAGATATATACGGTTTACTAGTACATGCAGACAATCACTTGCAAAACTCCATTAAATCTTTCCTTAATCTGCCAACATGTGTTACCTTTCCTTTTCTTGGCTGCTGGGGCCCCCTCCTTATCCTCCTCCATGTGAGCTGCTCTCTTCACCCTCTTCCTGCTACCAAACATGTCGTCATCCTCATCTGTGGACACCTCCTCTGGATACTCATCTTGAGGAAAGATGCCTGTAAAGGACCAAGATGCCAGAGTGAGAACAGAAAAGGTCAAAAGTCAAGAACAATGATTCTGTCTTCATGCACACAGGACCAGTCAAAGGTCTGGACACATTTTCTTCTTCAGCGGGTTTTTTTCATTTATTATTTTCAACATTGTATAAAACTGAAGAGATTGAAATGATGACAGAACAAATATTGAATTCATTAAATTAAAAATGTTGCATTTATTTATTAATCTGCTCACATTGCTGCGCTAACATGGCACAATGCATGTTAACATCCCACATTGCACATATGCTCTACCAGAACTGCTGCTACACTGTCTCACCCTTTTTTTAAAATAAAAAAACAACTCTAATTTAGCTTACATATTTTACCTTTAACTTGTGCTCTTGTTTAAGTTGTTGTACTTTTTTACTTTTTATTTAGATCTGTGTTTTAAATTTTTTTAGTTGTGATTTTAAAATTGCACTTATTTTATAACTTTTATAAAAAAGAAGCGGTTCAGGGTACATTTCACTGCGTGTTGTACTTGTATAACTATGCATGTGACAAATAAAGAATCTTGAATTATGTAGTCAACAAAAACATGTAAAATAACCCAGAATATATTTTCTATTTTTAATTCTTCAAAGTAGCCATCTTGTACTTTGATGACATCTTTGGCACTCTATCAGGCAGTCACCAGGAATAGTTTTCAGTGCAGAGACTGCCTTGTCAAGAGCTAATTTGTGACATTTCTTGCCTTCTAATGTGCTTTAGACCATCAGCTGTCTTGTGTAGAGGAAGGTCCTATTAGTGCTACTAGTTGTAGTAGCACTAACAGGACCTTCCGCTGTGCCGTGCTGTGCTTTGTCATTAGATAATTTGAACACATAATTCAGCCAGTCAGCTGGGTCATATTTCATTGCCTCGCTGGGACAAGAAAGACTACGCGTGTGTAGATCAAGTCTAATGTGTGCAGTCGGTTAATTAATCCAAAATGAAGAGTATCTATTAATAATAATAATACAATAATGAATATTTTATTGATTCCCTTGGGGAAATTGTTGTTTGGACAGCTGCTAGACCTGTGTCAGCGCTACTACAGGGTTTCGGTGTCTTGCCCAAGGACACCTCGACATGTAGCTTGCTGGGACTGAGAATACTGTACAAATCCATATTATGGCAAGAAACACTCAATAAAGTACTCAAGACAGTTATGTAGAAAATAATAAAAAAATAAAGAAAAACCCCAGTAGGAGAAGGTATGTCTTTTGACTGGTAGTATATTTTACCACAAACTGAGTATACCGAGTTCAAGAGAGTTCTCTTTACCAACAGGCAGCAGAGCAACAGTTGCTCTCACATCCAAAATGAACTAATGCAACCAAACAACACACATCCCAGCTTCAACTCTGAAATTTGTCTCCCAGCAGTAAAACCAACCTAAAACACTAACGACATGGCATGAGACACCACACTGTCCAATTTGATTAGAATAATGTTATGGTCAGTGAACTCCACTATCCCTTTTCATAGTGTTTTAGTTTAACCTGAACTTGAAACGTTCTGCTCACACTGAGCATCATTCATATCAGATGCTTGGTTACATATTCATTCTGTTTGCACACTTATGTTGAATGAAAGCTCTGTTTGTGATGACTTGAATAATGTTATTCTGTACATTTCATACACAGAGTATCATCAGTACAAGTGTATTTGTATAATTCTTCTTTGTATTTCATATTCTTAGCGACTAATGACTGATTGCTTTAGTATAACTCAGTGACTTGACTTTATCTAATGAGCTCATGACTGATCATTTGTCATGATTAATTCTGCAGCATTTGATTGGTGTAACTACACCTCTGAGTGAGACTGTCTTATGGCATGATAGCTCAGTGGTTAGAGCAGTCGTCTCCCAACCCAAAAGTGAGCGGTTCGATCCTCAGTCCCAGCAAGCTACATGTCGAGGTGTCCTTGGACAAGACACCGAAACCCCGTAGCGCTGACACAGGTCTAGCAGCTGTCCAAACAACTATTTCCCCAAGGGGATCAATAAAGTATTCATTATTATATTATTATTATTACTAATAGGTACTCTTCATTTTGGATTAATTAACCGACTGCACTGATTAGACTTGATCTACACACACGTAGTCTTCATGTCCCAGCGAGGCAATGAAATATGACCCAGCTGACTGGCTGAATTATGTGTTCAAATTATCTAATGACAAAGCACAGCACGGCACAGCGGTTTGTAATCCTAACAAAGAGACAATATAAAGACATTTTAAGTCTTTATTGGAATCTGGGTGACATAAAATCACTGTTGACTCCATGAGTTGGTTGTTTAGCCTGGTTAAATTTGGTTAATAATATGTGTTTTGAATGAAAATAACAAAAGAGTTTTTTTTAGAAACGTATGCTAACATGAATAAGACCCACAGGGTTTTGGTGGCAGTTTGTGTCAAAGCAATGAAAGATGATCCACAGTTTAGCCCACAATGACTCAACTGTGTACTGAACTGTGTTAGCATCAGTAAAGTGTGAAGAAAGGTGCGATCATCAGCTCCTACCTTTACTCAGGTCCCGCAGCCTGTGAGTCAACATAAGGTGAGAGAGAACAAGAAAATACTTCAGTTTGGGTCATTTATCGGTGCAGTGGAAATACAACAGGAAAGCAGGATTTAATCTGTGACTCAAAGTACAAAACACATCACTTTCTTTTGGAGCATTAGTTGGATCAGAGGAGCATCACTCGAGTGGAGAAACAGCAGAGCAGCAGAGAGGGTTCAAACTTTACACACCACCGCTGTTACTGAGTGCTCAATGGCTCAATGGCTGGTGTGCAGCAAACACTTCAGTCACGTCCTATGACTGTTCCTTTTCCATGTGTTTGGCAGCTTTGATCACTTAAAATTGTTCACGCTCTATGTTAATCTATCAAAGTCAGTCCACTGAAAAACTGATACATAGATAAAGCAGGTTTCTCTGAGTAACCTGCTAAAGTCATGTAAACACAGTCAGTACCACTTTTACTCAAACTGTGATTCTCAACTGTGAGACATCACACAGTATTTTAACATGCTGACAATGTTCTGTAGGAAGACAACAATTCACATATACCACTGTCCCCCCTAGTGCATGCTGGGAATTGTTTGCAACATGTAACACTGAATAAAGAGTACCATGATGTGATATTGATGAATTGACTGTGCACTATAGAGCCTGTTCACTGCAGAGTGTCTACTCACACTTTGATGATTCTGTAGAGTTTCTGTCTGTTGTGGCTCGGTGTGCTGCTGCGACTGGATAACTCAAACAGCTTGTCTGCCAGAGCCGAATAGTCAAACTGTAAAACCCACAGAAGACTAATTAATCACAGTCACATCTATGAAGCAGAGTTAAAGTGATGGGGAAACAGAACTTTCTGTGACGAAAGATGTTTTGATTAAGAGAGGCTGAGACTGAATGAGACAGTAATCAGACATCACCTGGCTGCTGCACTGCCACGCTGCTTCATGTTTACACTAAATCTAATCACTGGACAAATGAATGAAGCTGTTTTCAGCTAATTTCAGTTCATTTAAAATGATCGGTCTGCAGAGACATGAATCAGCTCCTTACAAACATAATCATGACGGTCATACAGCTGAGAGGAACTGGACTTTGGAACTTTGTGACACCACCAAACACAACTGAACTCACATCAACTGTCAACACTATGATTTACATAATCATTTCAGGTTTTGTTTACTGCCTGAAGTGGCCTGTTTGATTTTACCAGATTAAAGCAGTAAAGGAAAAAAAAAAAAGAGACGACAAAGCCAGATCCACAAGAGAGGAAGAAGCTCCACCTGTAGAACTGGTCCCACGTCCTCATCACGTGGCAGCTCAGTGTCCGAGTCCTCCAAGTGACCAAAGTCATCATCCTCATTCTCGTCTTCGTCTTCTATTGATGTACATCCTGTAAAAGATACCGGCATGAAAAGGGAAATAATGTTCTATACACGTTACATAGTCTTGGCCATTGTAGCACATCTGAGGAGGGGCCCCAGAGTTGGGCTGCAATGACACTCCAAGAAGTAATAAGCCTGTTTTGTTTTTACATGTGTTAAAATATCAACTACATTGTTAAATGGTATATTTTGGTTTAAACCCTAACCTAAACACAATGCTAGTAATTTGACAACACATTTGCATTTAATTAGCATGAATAAGTAAGTAATGGCACTGGTAGTACTTTTAGAACAATGATTAGTAATTTGTTCCCATGCTATTTTATTTTGACAGCATGAAATCAGTGATCCACACAAACACATTCATCATTTTTTTCAGTGAGACCTGCTGACCTCAAAACGTTCTCTAAACACAGTTTCTTAGAAAACTGAGGGACATCTCGTCAGAGCTCACTCTGTTTGAGACGTACCATTGACCTGCTTCCCTTTCTTCCTCAGTGATTTGCTCTTTTTCTCTGTCAGTTGGTCTTCATCGTCCTCTTCAGAAGCCTGTCCTGAGTCTGAGCCCTCGTGTGCTTTGATCTCCTTCATGAGGTCTTCAATAGCAAAGGGAGCCTGGTCGATAACGGTGCTGAAGATGCTGCTGCAGATGGCTCTGAAGAGAACTCGGCTGGTGAGACAGACATGGAGAGAAGCAGCAAATGAAAGAATGAGTGAAGAGTGAGCAGTCACACAAACAAGCTGCTTCAGGACAGACTCATGTTAACATTTGCTTGTCCACAATAATCAATATGCAACACGACTTTCTCACTGAATCATGTAATCTGTGTTGTAGCGCACCCGTGTCTGGAAAACTGTTACTTGCGGTTGATTCTGAAGACTCTTTTCAAAGTGCAGTTATTGTACAAATCCTTCAGTTTGAATAATAATTAAAAACTGAAACAGTGATACTAATTGTTTCATCCACAATGAATTCTCCACACTTAGTGGTAGTGAGACTAAGAGTAACACACAGAGGTTAGTCTGCTTTTGCTTTGATATTTAAACTCAGTCCTACAGCAGAACCTGCAGATCACGGTCTCTACTGTCACATATAGTCTAGTCAACAACCATGAGAGCGCGCAGTTATCCTAGATGATCACATCCGGCTTTTCTAACCTACTTCTCAAGTGGAGATGAAGAACCAAAGTAACTGGAAAACAAGATCCAGGAGTAGAGCCCCGAGCAGTGCTGACCTGATCCTGGATGTGTTTAGTGATGTACACATGACAAGCACCTGGATAAAGCTTAGTTTGTATCAACATCAACAACATACAAATGTATATTACAAAAATGTGTCTAATATGTTGCACACAGCATTATGTAAGTTTTCTACTGGACCAATTTGAAACTGCACTGAGACTTTGAAATTAAAATCCATAAAAGAATCCCACAGATGTTTTGGAAAAATCAGGAGGTAAACTGGGTAAATTTAACAGTAAATCCTACAAACTCCACTGGTGCCACCATTAAATACAATAATTATACATACAACCACATCAAGAGACTACTTCCAAATATAATAAAAAGAGAAAAAAAGTATTTTAGTTGGGATACAGCTCTCCATTGAGGAGATGTGGACTTACTCTTTAGTTTTTGCTGCTGTTTTACAGAACGGCTCAATGAAGATCAAGTTCTGCTGCGCAGTGAGCTGGGGAAGGAAAAAAAGATATTATTTTGTATCCTTATGATGCAAAGCAGGTGATTACATGATCAGTAGAAAGAGTATTTTGATAAAAGATCAGTGATGAAGTCAAAAACGTAGTTCTACATGTAATAATTAGTCAATAAACATCTGCCTGTGGATCAGCTCACTGCTCAGCCTGAGATATTGGAATTCATGAAAGTGGAATCACACTCTGATGTCAGCAGTTCATTTCATGTGAGCTCACTGCAACACCACTTTTTCTTAAATAAGTACTCAACCAGCACAAACACAAGCTCTACAAGTCTTGAACACACTGGTGGTGCTGTACCTCTGCTGAACCCACAGCTGCCATTTCAGTCATGTACAGGCCCAGGATGTGGAACTGCAGCCCGCTGGGCGCTGCGCTGCCACTCTGCAGGAGCTGAGCTGTCAGCAGGTCCAGAAACTGGCTGACCACACTGTGGAGGCACAGTTATTCACTTCAGAATTCTATGACACTGATGTGGTCAGAAAGGTGTCATGAAGACATGTTGGTACATTACCTGCTGTCCCAGTTTTTCCTCTTGAGCAACTCAAATGTTTGTCTGAACATGAAGCGAACCAGCTGTTAAAGAGAGAAGGAAACAAACAGGAACATCTAAACATCAGTCTCAAACCACTTTAGTGCTACACAATCTGTGTTTAAGCGCAATAACTCCAGATTGTTTTCTGTGAGCTGAACCAAAGCATCATTTCAATCTGCAATTCATCATCTCCACACTGCTCAGTCACCAGATCCAACAGGTTGTTTAGCAGACAGAGTTTGAGCAACGTGTCATTACTGTGAGGTTGGAGGTGATGAACTGTCAAACCAAGCCAGAGCCCATAATGTGCAGCTGTGGTTCAGCACAGCCACTTGCTGCTGTCAGGATATAAAGTGAGACACAGACTGCTTTTATTTTAGGGGAACAGTGTCTGCTGGCTATTAAATGTACCACACGTCTTTACAGAGCTAGAAATGAACAAATATGAGTAAAAACTGAGCAGCTGGATATGTTGGCAAGTTATCTGCCAAAGTGTAGGGTTCTGCTTTATGGACACTGAGTCATAGTTTAAGGAAGAAAAAGGTTCTTTCCCCTGCAGACTGAAATGTGAGTGAGAGAAGCACAGGCGATACTCACTGGTCTAACGGTGAGTCAGCATGCAGTCTGCTGGACAATGACACCGATAGAACTCAGCCGTCACGTTAAATATTGTCTACGCACAAGTAGACTTTAAAAACTTTAATGAAATACTGCCCAAATATGGAAGCATCACATACATTATATAATCTTGTACAGGCTTCAAGTCAGGGTGATTTTTTTTTGCAGTTTTGCTGTTCAGGAAATATTAAAGGATCAGATCCAATTTTCAAGTTTACATGTTTTAACTATTCCTGTAGAAAATACAGGCCATGAACTGATCACATCCTGAAGCCCTTTCAGTGGAAGTGACGGTGGAGACACCCAGAGTCATTTTAGCATAAAGTTAAAATAGTGACTTCTGTACAAAAAAAAAATTCAACTTTGGAAAAATGTAAAGCAAGTAAAGCACGTATCAGTGTTGATATGAGCCCTACTACATCTGTGAAAACCCTTAGTTTATTTTTGTGTGTGCACAAGTGTTTAGTGCAGTTTAATACAGAATATGACCAGTGTGGTTTTAATTGGGGGGAAAAAGCATTTTTCAAATGTCTCGTTTTAATCATGACATCATTAAACTTGCCTTATGCATTTATACTGGGGGGGGTCTGTACAACATACACACCTTTTTTCACCCAAAGACTTCAGTTACTCCACAGTAAAACTTATTCAGCTCTCCTCATACTGACCTGGAAGAACTTGTCCATCCGCAGCCGGTCGATACCGGTCCACTCTCTTTTGAAGGTCTGCAGGAAACTCTCCAGATATAACAACTCTGCAGGGATCAGCATCATATCACCATGAAATATACACAACCTCATTTTCCCTCACTTGTATTATCTGTTTACAACATGAAATTAATCAGTAGTTCACACTTAAGCAACTTACGTCCATCAATGTCATGGAAGCTGTGGATCAGGGTGGAGATCTGGTTTGACAGCTCCTCCTAAAGAAAAGACATGAAGTCTGCATAAATAATCTACACATTCAAGCTTCTCTGATTTGGGCTGTGGGCAGGTTTTTGCTCCCCATGGGGAGCATGTGTCAAATAAGGGCAACGTCAAATCAACATATACCCCTACACTTGGTGATGTGCGGATGAAGGCTTTTAAATGTACACTTTCTTTCCACTTGTGCTGAAAACAGATTCAAAGTAACTACAGCGACATCTGGTGGATTTTTAAAATGATGACATCACTTAAAGACAGCCGAGAAGCACAGGAAGTTGCATGTTGGTACTGCATATCTTCATGTCAGATATATGTGCAGAAGCTGTAAACTGACTGGACAATGACAGTTGTAAATAGTAACAGTTGCCAATTTACTGCAGATATGCAACAGATCCCGTCTGTATGTTTCACTCACACACACAGTTATGTTACTATATTTCTGTACCATTAGATTAGTTTTTTAGCTAGAAAACACGTTTTTTCTCTCAATTTCAGCGTTACAACAACTACAAAGACAAAAACTGGTTTCTTGGATGCTCTCCTTCCACAGAGCCCGTTCCTGACCAGGCCTCTTTGGACTATGAAAGGATCAACGTGGCATCCAGACGAAGCTGCCAGATGTTGAGCCAAGTCCTTGCTGGACGGCCTCTGGTCTCTTAACCTCTCCAGGTCCCTCTACAGAGATCACACTCAATATCCATCACCTACGGAAGCTGTTTTTGCTAATATTTTGTTGTTTTTAATGCGCTTTTACACATGTCCTATATTTTCTAGTTGTACTCTAATAAAGAAACTAAGAAATAAATACACTGCTCAAAAAATTAGAGGAACACATCAGATGTCAATTGGAAAAAAAATCCTGCTGGATATCTATACTGATACGGAATGGGTAATGTGTTGGGAACAAAAAGATGCCACATCATTTGATGAAAATGAAAATGATCAACCTACAGAGGGCTTAATTCAAAGTTACCAAGAAATTTAAACTGAAAAACTGATGCAGCAGGCTAGTCCAATTTGCTTAAATGTCATTGCAGCAACTCAAAATGGTACTCAGTAGTTTGTCTGGCCCCCACGTGCTTGTATGCATGCCTGACAACGTGCATGTTCCTTATGAGACGATGGATGGTGTCGTGGGGTATCTCCTCCCAGATCCTGACCAGGGCATCACTGAGCTCCAGGACAGCCTGAGGTGCAACCTGGCAGCGTCGGATGATCCTAAATATGATGTCCCAAATATGTTCTATTGGATTTATGGACCAGTCAAAAGTTTGGACACACATAGAAATGACCATGTTTGTGAAAGAAAAGCAGATTTCATAACACTAAATTGATCAGAATGAATGTGTAGACATTGTTCATATTGTAAATGGCTATTGTAGCTGAAAACAACTGTTTTAAAAATAGGAATATTTACATAAACATACAGAGGCCTAAATTCTGCAAACATTAGTACTGTCTTCCAATAGCATGTTATGT
>JAUMHL010000014.1:18433314-18452133 GCA_032362345.1 Sandelia bainsii
AAACAGCTGACACTGATTAACAACCCCCTCTGCTACTTAACTGACCACATCAATATCCCAGAAGTTTAACTGACTTGGTACTATACTCTGATTAAAAAGTGTTCCTTTAATTTTTTTGAGCAGTGTATATACTGGGACGTCACTGCTGCCGGTTGTAACTTATTTTTCGAGGGCTACAGATTGGTGATATCAGCCTCGCTTCTCTGACATTTCTTTTGCTGCTGTATTTGTATTTGTGTCACTCAGTGCCGAGTTTGACAGGCACCTGTACTGTAGGTGAGACACCAGTATAAGTAAATGCACATGGCATGATAACCATCAGCTTTAATACTATGGTATACCATGAAAGTGAGTTACCTTAAGAATTGTAGGCACCTCACTGAACATGGACAACACAAGAAAGCTGTCAGACAAGAAGAAAATAATCAATCATAAAACATGGTCAAAATAAAAGCTACAAGATCATCTCCAAGCAGCCTGATGTTCCTGTGGTATTATTAAGAGGTTTAAGTTCCATGGGACTGTGGCAAACCTCCACTGACTGGGCCTGAAGAGAAATACTGAATCAGACTAGACAAAAGGAAAGTTTAAATGGTGGAGAAAGAATCAAGAAAAGATTCAAACAGACACATGTCGAGCTCCAAGATCACTGTACAAGATCCAGTCGGAGCATACGTGGTTTTCTGAATGAAAGTGGGCTTCTCCACTTTTGAAAGAGAAGCAAAAACTGGACTTTGCTAAAATGCACATTGACAAGCCATAGCTCCCCTGGACCGATGTCCTTTGGATGAATGTCTATTGGACAGAGCTCACAGAAGGACCATTACATGACCCACAGAATACAACCAACAGCTCCAAGAATGGATGAGAAGAAAACATTGGAGCATGTGATGAATCTGAATAATCCAGTTGAACATCTATAGAAATGCTGACACTTCATCAAACCTGTCTCTACAAAAGACAGCATCCTACAAAAAGTTGGCGCTCTAAAAATAAAATCGAATCGTGAAAATTGAATTGTATATTTGCTTATTAACGTGAAGCATGTTGGTATTAGAAGCAAAAGCATATATGCAGCTGCAGACGAAATGTCAGAAGTGAAAAAGAAATAACCCTCAGCAGGATAGGATTACTTTG
Organism: Sandelia bainsii; assembly: GCA_032362345.1. Classification (NCBI taxonomy): domain Eukaryota; kingdom Metazoa; phylum Chordata; class Actinopteri; order Anabantiformes; family Anabantidae; genus Sandelia; species Sandelia bainsii. The sequence goes on from JAUMHL010000014.1 coordinate 18,434,452, forward strand.
GTTATCCTAAGAACAAACGTGAGGAGGGATATCAAGTTTTGAAAAAGTACAGATTCAAGGTGGCTGCAAAAGAACGAAACGCATCAAGCATCTTCACCCTAGGTGTTCAATTCATAACTTTAATCACCAACAAATTAAGTGAATGTTTCATAAAGTGAATGCACACTTGGAATGATTTCCTACATCCTGGCTGGAATAAGAGACTGTGTGCGTGAGTGAAAATCAGTCTGTGCTGTTGCACACCTTCACTATATTGACAGCTATTTTAATAATCGTTTAGAGAACTTGTGATGGTATTTATATTTTCTACTATTTTGCCAAACAGCAGATTCACTTGAAAAGTTGTAGTTGGAAACAAAATAGTTCAAAAGACCCAGCTCAAACAATAACTGTAAAATCCTTTTTTTACATTAATGCATAAGTAATACTAACCTAAGTTTTTATACATACATATACACTGCTTGTATATATATACATATATATAAATATAAGAGATATTCTTCCTCCACTCAATCATTTAAGGATCCTTATACCATATACAGAAATACCATGAAACAGGTTTATTTTTTGAGATGTTTATCATACTTAATATCCATACTGTTGTAACTCTAGACATGCATGTGTGGAAAAAGGCTCACATACTCTCTCCGTGTGTGTGTGAGTAAGACAGCAAGAACACAGGAAAACCTACCTGCAGCAGTGGTTTGTCCTGCATCCACAGACAGTAAAAAAGACCTTTCCATAGCTTGAGCAGCTCATCACATGTGAATCCACCTGTACAGAGGAAGAAGATTGATCTGTGGCAAATTTCCTGAGTCAATGATACAAGTTAGCTTCATACAACTGGCTGCAGTGACTGGATAATGGACACAGCTTTCATAACTGGCCAAGTTTACTGCATGTTTAAAACATTATGTTGTAACAAGTAAGGTAATAGTTAATAATCCAGTTATTATCCATGCTACATTACAGCGGTCAGCTTTAACACAAGGCTGGCTGACATTATGTATTAATGTACATGTAATACATGAGCCTTTAACCATGCTCAGTGGTAGGTAGTCCTGATCCTAGAGAGCTGCAGTTCTGCTTGTTTTCTATCTCTGCCTTTGGTACTGTTGATTACCTGGATCAGGTGTGTTCAGCCAATCAGAAGCTGTAAATGCAGGAATGGTGGGAATACAAGCAGAGCTGTTGCTCTCTAACAGCCAAGATACCTAGTCCTGACTTAGCTTAACAGCTAACTAACCCCCACACGTGTATACAGACGGTATTTATTTATAACACTCAGAATGCGTCAGACTAGGACCAGCTGCATTTCAAACAGGTATTTTGTTAAAATAATTATATCTATCTGGTTACCTCCAGTAAAGTTCATAATAGTTCGGTGTTAACTTAGTGTCTGAGCTGCTGTTAGTGAGCCAGAGCTAGCTGGCTAACGCTGACAGGCTAACTTACCTGTCGCTTTCTGTGACCTGACGTTTATGTATTTTCTCAGTTTCTTGACAGCCTTGGTCCTGATGGGCTTCTCGTTGGAGGCTAACCTCTGTGCGAACTGGACCTCCGGCTCCTGAATCGAAGCCATGCTCAAGCCGTTTCACGTGGAGACTCACTTTCCTCTACTGCTTTGCTCTTTTCCACGTTTCCCGCAAGGCGCAGACTGATGACGTCAAAGAGCGCTGTCTATTGTTTTTAACCACAGCGCCACAGAGCGGCAGCAGCGTGTATCCACATTTCACTGCGTTTAAAATACACAAGTAGTGTACACCTCCTCCAGGATGAGAAAATAAAAAGAAATCACACCGTTAAATAATCAGCCAAATAGTTAATAATTAGCTTCCATTGTTTATTTAACAATCAATTTAAAGGGTTATCTTTTTCTTTTTTCCAAACTTTATTGGAACATTGAACAAACAGACATACAAACATACAGATATACAGGCTAGTGAAATGGTGCAAGATTAGATAATCATATTAACACAAATTGCAAAGGGAAAATACATTAAATCAATAAAAATTATTCAATAAAAAATTTGATCCAAACTAAAACATAGTGGAAAAAAACAAAAAAACTACTGATTATGAGGGGAAGTAGAAAATAGATCATCATTATATGTTATAGTGCGTATACTCTTTTTGCTTGTCATCAGTCTTAAAGAATTAAGATATATGTTTAGCTCAATCAAAAACAGATTAATATTTGGCAGAGACCCAGAGAACTTTGCCTTGTGTATGTGAAATTTGCCCATCAGAAGATTAGAAATATGACATACAACTTGTTTTTTGTTTTCAAATTTGGTGATAATATCTTTAGCCCCAATTATTATAGCATGGCCTGTTTGATTTGAAATAAACATCTCTAGGTCTCTCCAAAATACAGATGAAGAAGAACAATTACAAAACAAATGTAGTACAGTCTCTGGTTCAGTTTTACAAAACGTACATCTCTCATCTATGTCAGTAAATCTAGAAATTCTTATGTTACATGGATAAAAATTATGTAAGATCTTAAAGTGCAGTTCTCTTATCTTGTTTGAGATACAGGTTTGAAAGTGGCACAACCATGCTTTTCTCAATTTATACTGTTTAACTGAGAATTCCAAAAGAATTTTCCTTTCGGTGTAACTTTATTATGACTTTGGATTTCTCTCCTTATATACTTATTTGTACATTTTCCGTCTAAAATATTAATATTTCAATTCAATTCAATTCATCTTTATTTGTATAGAGCCAAATCATAACAAAGGTCATCTCAAGGCACTTTACATAGCAAGGTTAAGAACCTTTTTATATTTCCAATATTTAAACTGGGTTCCTGTATAGAAATTTTTTTATATCTCAAATGACATTTCATTAATTCAAACATTCCTTTGGGTATAGCTTTTATTATGGAAATGAATTTTTTATATTTTCTAGGGAAGCATTTTGTTTTCAGAAAGTCTTCATATTCTAACAAATTACCTTTATCATCAAACAAAGACATGACATAAATTATGCCCCTTTTAACCCAGCCTTCTTTAAACAAACGTTTGCGATTAACCGTAATATCGGTGTTGCTCCATATAATTTCCTTATGAGTATAACACAGTTTCCAGGATAATAAAGCTTGTTGATGGAATTTTGAAAGTTTTATTGGCAGTTTGGAGATGCTGTAATTGCAGCCCAACAGAAATTTTAAGCCACCTAGCAAACACATAATGTGGTATAAAGGACCATATGGATTCTGGAGTTTCCAGGCATTTCTTTAACCATTTCATCTTGAAAGTGGAATTTAAGTTTGCAAAATCTAAAACTTCTAGCCATCCTTCTGCTCTTTCTAAACTAAGAACTTCTTTGTTAAGATGATGAAATTAAAGGGGTATCCAGTAATTGACCATTTCTTTAATGACATCATCAGGGTTGTTTTCATAGATATTAGCTACAGCCACATAAGACGTACTCCTCTTTAATGGATTCTGTCAGTAATATTCAAGACTATTAATAATATATTCATGTGAATGCTTTAACTTCTCTGATGTTTGTGACTGTATGTACACGAGCCTTCACATTTGGAGGATATTCGAGTGGTCCTCCAGCTGGTGAAGATAATATCAAACACAAATGAACATTTACAGCAGTGTAATATTTTGTGTTGTTGCACTTCATCCTCATGTTCTAGTTGAATGGACACTTGAAGCCACTACTCTGTGTAGAGCATCAGCTAAAAGGTGAGAAAACATGGGTCACATGGCTACAGTAGTGTGTTTTCAGTTTTTCCTTATTTATATGAAGATAATATTTGCTATTGTAGTGAATACTTGTTATAATACATGATCATGAAGCTGCTGTGGTTTATTCTGCTGTATTCTGCCCTGTTCAGAACAGTATTTTTATGGTGTCACATAATTTCTCTGTTTTTTTATGTTGCTGTGCTTCTATCTTGTAACCAGGCTCTATTTGTTTATGCTCTCATCTCCATGTCTCTGCAGACTGAAAATGCCTGTACATGTATAATCAATGTGGGTGAGCATCTCTCTATGGAGCAGCTGTTGTCAGAATATGAGCTCATGCACTGTTTTTGAATTTGATAGGGATATTATAAATCTATTTTAGTGGAGAATCATGTGAAGAAAATAATTCACATTTTATGTGAGTTTAATGGTAACTGGAGAACAAAGAGATTTTTTAAATCGTTTCACTAGTTACTGCTATTTCATCTCTGTCTTCACCACACTGTGAAGTGCAGCACGAGCCGGGGGTGACGTCAGAGCAGCGGAGAGGCGCGTGCCCAGCTGTTTGTGTGAAACAGAGAGAGAGGGAGAGAGAGGGAGGCAGGCTTTGAGGTGACAGTCGCTAGCTTTCACACAAGGAAGTGAACGATATGTGGCTGCGCTGAAGACTGAAACAACCACGAACCCGTCGACTTTTCCGTACGAGGTGAGTTCGTCGGCAGGAATAACGTGGTTGTGATGAATTCTCTCCTGGTTCCAAACCGAGCGACGGTCTGCGATTGAACGTGTGTTCGAGCCGCGATGTGGTCTGACGTTAGCTAACGTTAGCTCTCGGTGAAATGACAAGAAAACAAGGCGTTATGTGATACATTAAATCACCTTATTGGTGAGAAATATTTTAGCAACATTCAGGGTTTTTCATGTTTTTTTCTTGGTGGCTTCGTTGCTGCATTATTGGTAACTGATAACGCATTTAGTAACGTTAACGAAACTAACGTCACTGAGTTGCTGTTCGACATGTGATACAGACAACACAGAGAAAACGAGAGAACGTTCGGTCTGAACGGTCCTGTTCTGTACCTCTGTGCTCAGATGTTCTTCTCAGTCCTTTAAGTTACCATGTGATGAAGCTTCAAAAAGCAGGAAGCTTTGCCAGGAAGCCCTGCCAGGAAGCCATTCATGTCACACGAGATTTACAACCGTATGTTAGCTGTGATCAGAAAAGTCTGCTGATCAAGGTCTCTGGACTCTGGATAGGTTTGCTGGTTGTAACGTGGCCAGGCTCACAGCTTTGTACTGGGGCAGACACAGACGACTGTCCACGCAGGCCGGTCAGTGCGGTTCCTGGCTCTTTGTGTGACATCCCAAAGAGATCTGCTGAGCACACCTGAGGGCAGCTGTGTGTCACTGGGTTCAGATAAGTGGAAAAGGCATCAGCATGGAGGTTATAGAGATGAGGATTTGTCAATGTAGTGAAAGGCATCAGTTTGACTCTTAACAATGTAAAATCTCTGCAGAACATGTGTACTGACCGTAAACAACGTACTGCTTTTCAGCTTCTTTTCTGTTTTCAGAACATATACATTCACAAATACACACATACTTATTTTTACAGTATTTCTTTACTCTATGTTTACTGTGACAACAGTTTGTGTGTGAGCTAGTTAGTGTTGATAGACAGCTGATTACTTTATCAATACAAAATGATCTAAGAAAGAGTGAAGCAGATATTACTACAGTACCAAGTGTTACTGCTTTGATTTCCTAATTTGTGTGCATTATAAATTGAGTACACACATTTTCTTGTACCTCCATTATAGATTTGTCCTCTGTGTTAATTGTACATAGGTGAAGCTTTATTGTTGATTGATTATGTTTTCTGACTTCTGATTTTTATCAAACTGTGACCTTTGATGGGAGCCTGCTTCTTATGCTCTGAAGGACAAAAGCCCAAGCAGCAGACATAAAGCTTGTTGGCTGGTACTTTGTCACTTCTTTTTCTTCTCTCCTCCTATAGTACCTACTTCTCACTCCTCTCCCCCCCATGTCGTCTTTTCAGGGTGCTGATGTTTCCGTTGAGCTCTATGTGCCGGCCATGTGTCCTCTTGCTTACCATGTCCCAGCAGCTTCCTCTGGAGTTGAGATGAGCTCAGGCAGCATCATCATGTCTGCACATATCCCATGAGTTTCTACAGCGTGAGCTCACATCACCTGCCCGTCACTGTAATTGTCAACACCTGCATCGAAACATGGCCCCCGTTCCTCCTGGGATCCGCCTGCTGGTTTCTTTCGACAGGGATCAATGGTGAGTCAGAATCTGTCATTTAATGTGTTCGTATTTCCTCTGATTTTCAACTCGCTGACTGAAAAGTCACACTTTCCAATATTTTGTATGAGTTTATTTCTGACATGAAGATATGATTAGTTTGTCTCTGCCTTTGACAGTAAGTATGTTTGCATTTGTCAACATCTATCCCATCCAAGACTCTTTCTGTAAATACAGTACTTTTTTAAGTTACCTTGATGATGGCAGTAGCCACACTGTTGCTATGTGCCTTCACACAGGGCAGCAAATCAGAATCAACTAAATTAAAAACATAATCAGATTTTATGATGAAAGAAAATAAAAGCAGTTGTTCCGGTTGTGTTTTTCCAGTGCAGTAGTTTTACAGTGTACAGTGTGTGACTTGACAGTTTGCTGCTAGTATTGTACATGATTTTTTATCATTTATTTTTATGTGACCTTGTTTGTTCAGTGTTGTATGTACTGCATGCTGCATGTTATATGTTAAAGTATGTGTTTTTCTGGGCTGCAAAACAAGTAGTCCCACAGGGACCTAAAGCTGACGCTGAAGTGCAGATATAGAAAAAAGGTTTGAACCCAGCCTTTTTACCCGTGGCCTGTGATAATGACACACGTGGTTTCAGGGAAATCTAAGATGCTTAATTCATACGTAATCAGGGTCTATTGTGTACACCAGTCTTTGCCAAAAGGATTGTTTGTCTGTACAGTTAATCCACCTGTCCGTCAGGTTTTACGTGTGTGTCAATGTTTGTTCCCCTATGTGAACTACAAGCTAATATTTGACAATGGAACTAAGTTCCTGCATCTGTGGGTTGGAAGTTTTAAATACCTGATCCACTGTATAAACCAGATATTCAGGTTGTCTGTGACGTGAAGAATATCACAGATCGACTGGGATGTCTGACATTCCTAGTAGTTATTAAAGTGTATTGCCTGACAAAAATTTAACAAAAAATATTTCATGTCAAAGTGAGAACTGATCTCTAAATAGCAATATAATTAATTAAAACTATAAAACTGAAAACAGGTGATTGCACAAGTGTTTATCCACTTTATATTTTAAACTCACCTAAATCATCACTGGTGCAGCCAGTTTGTTAAAGAAGTCACATGGTTAGTTCTCACCTGAGTGCAGTGAATGTGTTTTAATATTTGTAGTTTAAATACACCTGGATGTGGAAGGTCTAGTGACAGGTGGCTCAGTATCCTGTACATAAACTACACCACGAAGACAAAAGAACACACATGAACAGCTTCTCAAAATACACAAGTTAGGAATATGCCTTGGAGTAGAGTTAAATCCATCATTAAGAAATGGAAGCAACAAGGTACATGTGTAAACCTGCCTACAGCAGGTCGTCCTTAAAAACTGAATGAACGTGCAAGGAGACTAGTGAGGGAGGACACCAAGACATGTCTCCTCTGAAGAAGTTTCAAACTTCCTCAGCTCAGATAAGTTACTTTAAAGGAGGCAAACACTTATCCAATCTCTTATTTCCAGTTTTATATTTTAATTAATTTATTAATTAAAAATTAAAAAATCCGCTGTCAAGTGTAAATAGTCCAAACACCAGCATGCGGTAAGTTTTAAACCAGATGTTGAACAACTTGGTCAGCTCTAGTAATTATCAATTAATATCGATCCAGAATATTGATATATAACATCTACCATGTGCAGCTGCACACGGTTGATGTTTGTGATACTTTGGGGCTAGAACACTCTCTCATCTTGCCATCCAGCTGCACAATGTGTCCAGTTGCTTTTCTCAAACTTCCTCCTCAGTCCATCTGTAGTGTCTGCTGCAGCCCAACAAAATGACTGTGCAGGATGTCAGATGACCGGCTCCAGCCAGCTGATGATTACAGTCCAGATCCTTGTTAACACTTGACACACAGGGAACAAACAAGCTTACTTCACAAACAGACCCCTGCCCTTCATTTCTGAATCAGTATTTGGTGTGATATTCTGATACAGCTCATGAGCTCTGTATGTTATGAAAACATAACATACAGAAAAGCAAATAGAATGAATGTCACATTAAGGTAACAGGATATCCTGCAAGTGTTTAACTAGAAGGGTGTACCAGTGTGAAGTGATGAATGATAAAATGATGTGTTTGGCTTTGCCAGGAAAACACAATCTCAGTTTTCTTTACTGGGTAGACCTCCTGACTGTTGTCCACCTCTTTCCACCTCTGCTGCTAGTTATTTGATAGACATCTCCTTTTTACAGTCATCATGTGAGCAAGATAATAGTCTCATCAGATATTTAATGTGTTGTTAATACCTCTGCCATGTGTTGCATAGCCCTATGTTTGCCTAAAAATTTTCCTAACACTTTTCCCTGTTGTCTGAGGCGTGTGTGCGTCACACTCATTCAGGCTTGTGATTACATGTGGTTACTATGTTTGCTTATTACATTATAGGAACAGTAAAAGTAAAAGGCGTTCCCAAATTCAACACAATATCCCGGAAATCTGATTCCTCTTGCCTTTACACTAAGACAGTAACATTGGGTCTGGAGTAGTTAGTGGTCTATCAGCTGCTCTTCTAGTTTTCTGTGTTCTGTGACAGTACAGAGTGTATTTTTTGCATATTTGTAACACTTAAATTATTCAGATCATCAAACAAATTTTAATATTACAAAATCCAAGTTTTATTTATTAAGGTAAAGCTGGCCCTATGTGAAAAAGTAATTACCCCCCTTTGTTAAACCATAAATGAACTGTGATTAACCATATTTTTTTGGAAAGCTTCAATTTCACTTGTCACACCCAGGCCTGATTACTGCCACCTGTTGAATGAAGAAAACAACAAGTTGTCTGACAAAGGGAAGCTAAAAGATCTAAAAAAGCAACACATCAAGACAGATGAGAAATGAAGTATTTGACATAGAAAGGGTTACACAACCATTTCTAAGGTTTTGGGACTCCAGCAAACCACAGTGAGAGACATTATCTACAAATGGAGAAAACGTGGAACGGTGGTGAACCTTTCCCGGAGTGATTGGCCTACCAATATTATAGAACAACAACTCATTCAGGAGGTCATAAAAGAAACCAGAACAACATGTAAAGAACTGTAGGCCTCACTTGCCTCAGTTAAGGTCAGTGTTCATGATTCAACAATAAGAAAGAGACTGGGCAACAATTGCATCTATGAGTGAGTTCCAAGGTGAAAGCCACTGCTGACCAAAAAGAACATAAAGGCTCATCTCACATTTGCCAAAAAAACATCTTGATTATCCTCAAAACGTTTGGGCAAATATTCTGTGGACTGATGAGACAAATATTGAAGTTTTTGGAAGGTGTGTGTACATTTGGTATAAAAGTAATTGCATTTCATAAAAAGAACATCATACCAACAGCCAAACATGGTGGTGATAGTGTGATGGTCTGGGGCTGCTTTGATTCTTCAGAACCTGGACGACTTTACATAATTGATGAAACCATGAATTCCATGGTTTGTGACCTCAAACTCAATCAAGCTGCTAAGGGTGGCACAATCAGTTATTAGGTTTAGGGGGCAATTACTTTTTCACAAAAAACTGCATTTTGTATTTACTTGTGTTAACCTTGAGTAATAATAAGATTTGTTTCATGATCTGAATCATTTAAGTGACAAATATTAAAAAACAAACTGTGTATATATATATATATATATATGGAAGGGGGCAAATACTTACATTCGTTCTACTGTGTCCCTCAGTTGTCCCTCTTGTGTTTTCTTTTTGCAGGTACAGAGCTCTCACCTTCATCCTCACCTTCCTGCTCTATACCAGTTTCCATCTCTCCAGGAAACCAATTAGCATCGTCAAGGTAACATGTTCTCAGTGACTGTATGGTGGAATGGATTTAAAGCAAAGTTGGCCTAGTGTTTGGTTGTGTGTCAGCCACATGTTTTCTTTCTCTCTGTCTGTGCTCGTGACACGTGGTGTTTTATGGTTAACTCAATGACACACTCACTGTTTTGTATTGACAGAGCGAGCTCCATAAGAACTGCTCGTCTGTCAGTGACCTAGCCACCATGGCGTCAGGCAGTGGCAGCGGCAGCGGCAGCCAGCAGCCCTCCCTGCCATCTCTCCAGACAGACATGGACTGTAGCTGGAAGCCTTTTGGTTTGTATCTGCTGAGTTGATATGATTCTGTTGTTCTGCTTTTGGAATACCAATAGCAGAACATGTCTTGATGCACTGTGCTGAACTGTACAATATTTCTTTATACTCTCAGATAAAAGCAACTACAAACAGCTGCTCGGAGCCATGGACTACTCCTTCCTCTGTGCCTATGCTATCGGGATGTACCTCAGGTGAGAGGATGGTTATTTGTAGCAGAACTGAGTCATTGCACTTTGAGTAAAAGAGTAAAACACCCCAGCGTATGTGACTGTAGACAGTACAATAATCTATTTCATTATGTCATTAGTGATGGTCAGTGAAATTTGTCAACAGAGCAGTTCATTCAGCCCTCTTAACTGAGTGGTTTTATTTTCTCTATCTTACATTAAAACTGAATTTACTCCATTTTAATGTGTAGGGTCTGGTAGCTGTGAGGCCTGCGATTGAACATGGAAATATTTTATTTCACACATTAAATCCTCTGTTACAAGATCTTAGATAAATAAATTAAAGAAGTAAAAGCTTTGGAAGACTGACGCTGAGCCACACTCTCACCTTGAGGCTAAAGGAACCATTTCATCTTAACTGCAGTTGCAATTGTATTTTTAACTCTGGCTTGCACAATTGTACACAAGGGAAGCAGTAATATACAGTATACAGTAAAATATTGCCTCAGGGGGTGTGGTACTCTCTGTCCTCAGGCCCTCACATAACAAAAAACAAAAAAAAAAGCATAATGATGCACATCCACAACATCTGGAATGAGGCACTGATAGGAGAGAGACAGGTTTCTGGATGGCCAGTGCTTCAACACAGAGTCTGGGTGAAAAGAGAGGGCATGCAGAAGGGAGGGGGAGCTTGCACATAAACACACACACACACAGCACACAGCTTGACTTAGTTGGTGGAACAAACAAAGAGAGGGTTAGAGAGATGCAGTGGTTTTCAGAAGTCACGTGTTACTAGTGGCAAACATTGTTTAGGGGAAGAGATCATACCTGTTGGAAAAAAACTAACAGTTCAGATTAAAATCACTGAAAACCTATAAGATATTTGTTACATTCTTTTTTTAACCTTATTGATGCGAGTAAGCTGTTGTTGTTAAAGTGTTGTCACCACTGTATACCCATGCAGCGGCATCATCGGGGAGCGCCTGCCCATTCGACTGTACCTGACTGTGGGCATGTTGACCAGCGGCCTGTTTACCTGCCTGTTTGGACTGGGTTACATCTACAACATCCACAACCTGGGCTTCTATATATTTGCTCAGGTGAGACACAACATGATACTTTAGTAAAAAAAAATCCTTGAAGTGTATGGAGCCAACTTGCAACTTGAAGGCTACACTGTCAGGAAACTACAGTGTAGCCTCTAGCAACACACACAGTAAATACACTGTTGTGTCATTGCTGGAAGGATAAAATATCTTGCTCAAGAAGTCTTGGGTATGTGTTACCACATAACTCATTCTGCAGCTAGCAACACAGACAATACTGCAGATGGACACATGTATGCAGACATAATCACAGTTTAAGTACCAAGTTTTTATACATGCGGAGACATATAATACTGTTTGTGCACGGTCAACCCACAGAGCGTAAGAGTTTCTAAAGTAATTATTGTTCTGATTTGTCCTGTCATGATTTTAGGTGGCAAACGGCTTGGTCCAAACCACTGGCTGGCCCAGTGTGGTGACCTGCATCGGCAACTGGTTTGGAAAGGGGAGGTAAGATGTAATAATGCTTACAGTGACTGTAGCAGAGGACAAAATAAAACAGTTTGTGGTTTTGGATAATTGTATGTGTTAGAGCAGGGGTGTCCAAACTTTTTTTAATGAGGGCCAGATTTGATAATGTGAAGAGTCCAGGGGCCGATGGTTATGGAGCATGTCACATTACATTTAATAAATAAATCACAAAATATATATATTTAAAATAGTCATTTTTTAAATAAAATTGAAAATACATTTCTTAAATGAATAATAAATGTGTCAAAAATCATATTAGATAAAATAGACATTTTTTTACAGTAGGATTTACATACATATTAAAAATGTATTTTCATTGTCAAAATTATCAATTTAATTGGCAGTGTAACCAAATTTAAGCCTCACAGAAAACCAATGAATTCATGTACTTAACTTGACCATGTAAAGGGTGCCAGTCAGAGCCAAGTCTGACAAAGTTAAGTATTTATGGGTTCTGTGATGGTCAACCCACCCAAAAAACATAAAACAATCACAATTCAAAGAAAAGAAACAAATGAAAATTCAGCACAACCAAAACAGCACTACACATGCGATTAGTTTTCTTAAAATGTGTTGAAACCAATGCTTTTGGCCAAAGAAAAGAGACCCAGTTCAGGACAACGAAAAATACAGGCCGGGTTTTACCCACAACCTCATTAAGCTCAGTTCGTTCCAGTTTGTAATGGGTGAAAATAAAGAAAACAAAAAACCGTCCGGGTCTTACCGCGGATCCTTCCGAACCAGCCAAACCCAAACAAAACCCAACACCAACCCACAGCGTATATGATTGCGTATCGTAATGGAAATAAGGAGACCATTTACAATATTTACCAGTACTCACAGCACCATTGTCGTGCTGGTGAGTCAACAGTCTGTCAGCTCTGTAATGTCGGCCGCGGCCTCACCCGAAACCGGCACTCCTGGACGGAATCCAAAGTGAGGAAATAGACAATCCACCCAGCCGAGACTGTTCCTCAGAATCTCGGCTTATAGGGAATCCACTTTGGGCTACGACACGGATTTAACACGCACTAGGAACAAGGTAAACTGGCGTTCTTCTCACAACCCACACAGACCAGCGGCTCTGAGCCATTTTAAAATACCTTTCCCGAATGCAGGATTCACACTGCGCGGGGAAAATCGGGGACTCCGATTGGTGGCTGGCAGTCATGTGTCATGGTTACGTGCAGCGTGAGCCGGTCGCTACAAACTGCCAAAGCCGGGACGCGAATCCGGAACTCCAGCTAATACAGACAACAAGCCTTGTGCTTCGTATAGGGGTTTTTAAGATATGATGTGTGCGCGGTGATTGTTTGCTGCCGGCTGCTCTGATCTGGTCCGAGATGCCAGGGCCGATTTTTTTATTCCAGCCCGTCCCGGGCCATAAATAATACAGTTTAAAACCGGAACCGGGGGGCCGGACTTTGGACATGCCTGTGTTAGAGAGACTGATTAATGAAACTTTTATTTAACACGATGTAGTTTCAGCAACCCGTAACAGCATCTTGCACAAAAAAGTGTTGCAGACTTTGAAGTGCAGCCTACATTAGCTTTCTACACAGAGTACTGCAAACATGGACATGTCTTGTTGTACCTTAACGTAATGAATGAGATACCAAATAAACCTACAAAATCTTCTCAGTATGACCTGCGTGTTACTGTTTGCAGGCTGGACAGCTAATTTGCTAGACAGCTGCAGCACACTGAACAGCACATAAACTTAATATAAACCTGAAAGTGTCAACATCAGTTGGTTAAGATGCCATATTTTGTGTTATTTTTCTTATTTTTCAACACCACTGCTAACAAACCACTGTAAATACTGTCCGTCAGTGGCTTGTAAACTACAGTTTATTTATTGACTGTGTTTACATGCACTTAAATAACCAGATAACTTGGAGAAATCAGGTACTGTAGGAGTTTACATTTAAATAACCTGGTTACTATAAATGCACATTGGCAGCAGATGAATAATCAGATTTCTCCTCTACTTCTGACTTATTCTGGAAGCATGGCTCACAGAGCATTAAAATAAGTGGCGGAAAGTGACTTATTTAGACTCTTACAGAAAGATTCTTACAGAGGGTGATCAGAGAAACCCAACCTCTTCAGGTAGATTTCTCCTGGAGAAAGTAGATTCATCTGTCATATGTAGGTGCAACCAGGTTTTCAATCAGCTTTTTACAATAGTGTGTCTGTTTGTCTTTCTCTCACTGCACTGTCTGCTCCAACACACACAGGAGAAAAAAAGGAATAAAAAATTGTGAAGCAGCTCATTTCTGTCACTATAATAATGTTAATACAGGTTACAGGTCAGTGGAATGTTTACCCACCACAATATAGGAAGCAAGTTTTTATCAGTTCTTCTCTAAAAAAGGAAGAAAGAAAGAAATAAAGCGGCAAAGGCATGAAAGAAAGAAGAGCAGAAACATGCCACTATTACTGACCCATTTGCAGTAAGTTAACGAAACATTTGGATTTGAACATAACAGCAGAATTAAAAATGAGGATGAAAGAGAAACTGAATGATTATGATTAGCACACTGGAACTTTTCCAGCAAGCCAGGGGTTTACAGAGGCCTCATTAACATCCTGATGTGTGTGTGTGTGTATGTGTTGCTGTCCTATCTTCCTGTCAGGCGTGGACTCATCATGGGGCTGTGGAACTCCCACACCTCAGTAGGGAACATCCTGGGCTCTCTAATTGCTGGCTACTGGGTGTCTTCCAACTGGGGCCTGTCCTTCATCGTACCAGGGCTCATTATCGCAGTCATGGGTGTCATCTGCTTCCTGTTCCTCATTGAGCGTGAGTGCTGTCTGCTGATGATCAGAAGCAGCTTCTGTCAGAATGTAGTCTTATGGCATCTTTTTCCTTCTTCAGATCCAAATGACCTAAAATCCATTTATGCTCAAAAGTCTTCCCCAGGCAAGAGTGTGAGTACAAGAGATGTATTTATAAATGGAAGCAGGTTCTCCTTTCTGTAATCTTCTGTTGTAAATTGTATGTGTTAATGTGTTTATTTCAGCTCACTCCAAGTACACTGCTCCAAAAAATTAAAGGAACACTTTTTAATCAGAGTATAGTATCAAGTCAGTTAAACTTCTGGGATATTGATGTGGTCAGTTAAGTAGCAGAGGGGGTTGTTAATCAGTGTCAGCTGTTTTAGTGTTAATGAAATTAACAACAGGTGCACTAAAGGGGCAACAATGAGATGACCCCAAAAACAGGAATGGTTTTGCAGGTGGAGGCCACAGACATTTTTCCCTCCATCTTTTTTTGACTGCTTTTCAGTAGTTTTGCATTTGACTAGGGTCAGTGTCACTACTGGTAGCATGAGGTGATACCTGGACCCTACAGAGGTTGCACAGGCAGTCCAACTCCACCAGGATGGCACATCGATATGTGCCATTGCCAGAAGGTTTGCTGTGTCTCCCAGCACAGTCTCAATAGCATGGAGGAGATTCCAGGAGACAGGCAGTTACTCTAGGAGAGCTGGACAGGGCCGTCGAAGGTCCTTAACTCATTAGCAGGACCGGTATCTGCTCCTTTGTGCAAAGAGGAACAGGATAAGTACTGCCAGAGCCCTACAAAGTGACCTCCAGCGGGCCACTGGCATGGATGTGTCTGACCAAACCATTAGAAACAGAATTCATGATGTCCTCTAGTGGGCCCTGTACTCACTGCCCGGCACTGTGGAGCTGGACTGGCATTTGCCAGAGCACACCAGAATTGGCAGGTCCGGCACTGGCGCCTTGTGCTTTTCACAGATGAGAGCAGGTTCACTCTGAGCTCATGTGACAGACATGAAAGGGTCTGGAGAAACCGCGGTGAACGTTATGCTTCCTGCAACATTGTTCAGCATGATTGGTTTGGTGGTGGGTCAGTGTTGGTCTGGGGAGGCATATCCATGGAGGGATGCAAATACCTGTACAGGATAGACGATGGCACCCTGATTGCCATTAGGTATCGGGATGAAATCTTTAGACCCATTGTTAGACCCTTCGCTGGTGCAGTGGGTCATGGGTTCCTCCTGGTGCATGATAATGCCCGGCCTCATGTGGCAAGAGTATGCAGGCAGTTCCTGGAGGATGAAGGAATTGATACCACGCTCGCCTGACCTAAATCCAATAGAACATCTCTGGGACATCATGTTTAGGTCCATCCGACGCCGCCTGGTTGCACCTCAGACTGTCCAGGAGCTCAGTGATGCCGTGGTCAGGATCTGGGAGGAGACACCCCAGGACACCCTCCGTCATCTCATAAGGAGCATGCCCCGACGGTGTCAGGCATGCATACAAGCACGTGGGGGCCATACAAACTACTGAGTACCATTTTGAGTTGCTGCAATAACATTTCAGCAAATTGGACTAGCCTGCTGCATCAGTTTTTCAGTTTAAATTTCTTGGTGACTTCGAATTAAGCCCTCTGTAGGTTGATAATTTTCATTTTCATCAAATGATGTGGCATCCTTTTGTTCCCAACACATTACCCATTCCATATCAGTATGGATATCCAGCATGATTTTTTTCAATTGAGATCTGATGTGTTTTCAAAGTGTTCCTTTCATTTTTTTGAGCAGTGTATATAATATATTTTTCTATTTTCCTCGTCTCTTTCAATGGCTGCAGGTCAGACTGTGACTGTACTGGGAAGCTTCCAGGTACAAATATGTGTAGCTGTGTGAATGTGATAACGGTGTTAGTGAATAAGGTGACATCTCGTCAAATAATCCCTGACTAAATAAAGATTTAAAACAAATCTGTCAGTGTTAACTAGTTCTTCTCTGATTGGTCGAGTCTGAAATAGATTGACTTCCAATCAAGCAGATCACAACCACCTGACTAATGAGTGTGTTTGTGTCTTTACATTGTTGCCTGTTCTGCTTTGTGAAGTTCAGTTACCTGATGAAGATCTGTCAAATGTTTTGCTGTCAGTGCAGCGTGAGGAGCTTTAGTTTAACTTTTGACTCAACTATGTAATAAAAACATCCTGATTTCTGATAGAACTACATTTTAATCAAATTCAGCTGCAGCAACCACAAATATTCAACGGACATAATTAAAAAACATCTCTTAAGATTTGATCAACAATTCATTAATACATTAAGCTGAGATTGATCTTACTGTGATGCTTTTTTTTTTTACTTTACACAGAGCAAATCTTGTAAAGCTCGAAAAAAATAATATTTTTTTAAAGTCAAAATAGGAGTTAGACTTTGGATGTTAATGATACTCAAAGAACCTTTTAAGAGCTTAGAATAAGCTCAGAGTGAAGATTGCATTCCTCAGGAGCTACATTTCAGAAAATAATTTATTATAATAATTTTATTTATACAGCACATTTTAAAACAAAGTGCTGCACAATGAAAAGATGCAAAACATACAGTAAAAGAATAAATATAAAAAAAGTTTAAAAAGTAGTTCATAAACAAATGGGAGAAGTATGAAAAGTTGATCCAAATCCTTTACTGATGTTATAACAAGCTAAACTACAATATGTCCAACAGAAACTATATAGATAAAGATCAGGTCTTCTTCAGAATTTTTTCCCTATCCTCTGTGCAAGTCCATTGGATCCTGAGATGCATTAGTTGGATTTTTTTCACCAGGAGTTTCCTACGCATTTTGTTCCGTAGTAAATATTTTTTTATCAAGACTTTGCATATGTGATTTATGCTAAGTAAACTATGTGTGTTCATGGCAATGAAGGGAACCAGTGTTGCCAGACCTACGATAATTTTACCCTCTGTACAATGTACGATCAATAATTCCAAAAATCCCATAATGTACGATAATTTGACCCCTT
>JAUMHL010000014.1:18452233-18465631 GCA_032362345.1 Sandelia bainsii
CTGCTGCATCAGTTTTTCAGTTTAAATTTCTTGGTGACTTCGAATTAAGCCCTCTGTAGGTTGATAATTTTCATTTTTATCAAATGATGTTGCATCCTTTTGTTCCTAACACATTACCCATTCCATATCAGTATGGATGTCCAGCATGATTTTTTTTCTTCAGTTGATATCTGATGTGTTTTCAAAGTGTTCCTTTAATTTTTTTGAGCAGTGTATATCCTCTGGCCTTCAGACAGAGCACAGAAGTCACATTACTAAGTGAAAGACACACACATTGATGGTTTTTTCCTATTTCTGAAATGTGTTGACAACAACAAACACCAGCTTTGAAAAAAGAAATGGGAGATGTGTGAATATTATGCGATTAATTGTTTCTTCAAGCAGGTTCCATCCAAGAGTTGGAATGGAGTAAATGGACACACTGAAGTGTATCTGCAATACAAGGACAACAAAAGCCAGGTGTGTGTGTGTGTGTATGTTAAAGTGCTTGTTATGTTAAAGATTTTCAGCTTGCTCCCTATAATTTCATCTGGAGGAGTTTTATAAGAACAGGTCAACCAAAACTTAAACTTCTGTAGTAGACATCATCACAGTCTACCTTCATCTTCTTAAAGTGCTTCTTAAAGTGGTCGTATTATGCTAAATCTAAGGTTTATATTTTATCCTGGAGCTCCGGTAATTCAATGTTATATAATTATCAAGTTTAAACAGTTACCATTGTTCTTTTAGCTAGCATGCAAACACATGCTTACCTCAAGCAGGACAAAAAATGCAATAATATGACCCCTCTAACTGAAGAACTCCTCCCGCACTTAAGAGAGCAAGCAGAGTACAAATCAAGATTATTACAGCAACATTAAGTGGTTTAAAATCTGACATTTTGGATTCAGTCAAAAAGCTACCATATTACACTGACACTGAAAAATGTGGCTACAAACAACCCAATACTAAGCCAGTAGTGAAGTGCTTTTTTTTGTAGACTGCTCAGCCACAGCATTCATCACACACCACAGGGTGGTGTTAATGTTGTGGTGGACAGGGGTCGCATGGACACGCACTGCAGAGCCCCATAAACACACTGTGATGCTCTGTGTGTACTGTGTTTGTGTGTGTGTCTACCTAGTGAAATGGTAACTGTCCAAGTCAGTGACCTTACACAGTGTGACAGTAATAAATTTCACTTTAACATGTCATTGTAATCCATTCAGGGATACTACTATTGTGAGGATAGTACTCAAACCAGGAAGGTCAGTTCCTTCAGTGCTTCCAGGTCTTTCTTGGTTTCAGCAGGAGGCAGAGCTGTCAGATTGTGTGGTATTCTGGGTGAAAGCTGGGAAACTATTCTTAGGTTGAATCTAAATGTCCACCCTCTGTGGATTTCAGTCAAACACTGTACCATGACACCATCATCACATCAAATTGGTGTCAGCATCAAGATTCTTTATCATTTCACTTCTGATCCTTTTCAGAACTGATGTGGATTTTGTGATTTGGTTGGTCCTAGGAAGTTGGGACATTTGGATTCAGCCTGATGGTTTCTTCAACCTTTTTGGAATGATAATAGAGCTGGCTTTACCACATGGACTCACTGTATCAGTCTACAAGCCCCATTTGTACAAAAGTTTAACTGACTTTTCTAAAATGCAATTAAAACTAAAATCTGTGATTTCTTAATGTGCTTGAACCTTTAATTATCTGTCAAAAGTGCAAAGACTGAGCAACTTTGCATTTTGTTAATATAAGCACATGTACCATTTGATGCTGCAGCAGAAACACTTAGGTTCCAAAATTAGTAGGTTAGTAGTTAACAGGTGAGGGGGTTATGATTGGGTATGAAACAAGCATCATCCAAGGTTCAGTCTTTGCAGGCAAAGATGGGTTGTGGTTCACCACTGTTATGTGACACGTTATGAGAGAATTGTCAGTTCACAAAGATTTTTTCTTAATGTAAGATTGCAAAGAATTGAGGTCCCCATCTACAGTACTTTTGTACTTCTGTGAAGAGATTCAGGAACTGCAGGGAAATCTCAGCGCATTCTATTTACAGAATACAATTAAGTTGCTCAGTGAAAACACTGAACATGTTTTCTTTGTGCTTTTGTCAGATAAAAGTCTGAGCAAATTAACAAATCCAGATTTTAGTTTTTATTACACTTAAGAAAACGTTTTTTCTAGAAATGGGGTTTGTATCTTGAATAAAATAGGGGTTAGAATAGTCCTACTGTAGATTAATGCTGAAATGAGAAGTACCAAACGCATGTTAGCATGTAACATTGTTTTTCTTGCCAAAATAAAAGGGGATTTTATAACTGGTTATTTAATTAAATACAAAAAAAAGTGAAATGAAGGTGTTTATTATTATGGGGGAAAAAATCCAAACCTACATGGATCACTTTTCCGCACAGGGCCATGTAGGTTTGGATTTTTCCCCCCATAATAATAAACACCTTCATTTAGAAACTGCATTTTGTGTTTACTTGTGTCATCTTTGTCTAATATTTAAATTTGTTTGATGATCTGAAACATTTAAGTGTCACAAACATACAAAAAATAGGAAATCAAGAAGGGGGAAAACACTTTTTCACACCACTGTAATCTTAATTTCTTTTCCTTCTTCGTTTCATTTATTCCTACAACTGATCATCCTTTGCTTCATTTACATAGAAGTTGCTGCATGAACTCAGCTGATCAAAATTTAAGATCACTGAAATACAAGTGATCTATCAGCATTGTTCAGTTAATAAGTGGACTGTGTACATGGACACAAATCCACTTACTCCTGCAGCTCCTAATCTTCTTGCTTTTTGTCTCTTCACGTCTCCTTCAGAGTTACGACACTGAGCTGTTGCTGCCCAAGGACACTGTGTGTGTCCCTGTGCAACCAGTTGTGGTGGTGAAGAGTGAGTCAGAGCCATCCGCCATCAGCTTCATGGGAGCCCTACGAATACCAGTCAGTTACACACACACTTACAAATCCACCATAAAAACCTAGCCTAAAGCTGATCAGTGACAGTGTGATAAACTTGATACAGTCATTTGTACAAGGTAGATTTCTTAGTTGTTAATCTTTTCTTGTCTGTTTTTGCTAAGATATTACTGAAGACAATTTGAATTTTGACTTGTTTTTTTGTTTGGGCCGTTGGATGGTTGTATCAGCCGAGTTAATGGCTGAGATCTTGAACATGCAGGTGTAACTAAAACATCAAAATCACAAGGGCCAACAATCGGGAAGAAGTCAGATGAGCAGATTTCCCAGCAAACCCTCACGGTAGCCACATTTGTTTTAAAAAGAAAATGAATCATTACCCAGACAGTTCCCATGCTCACTTCCTGTTCAGCTTTGGCCTACCTGACTTGCAGCAGGGGTATATATAATATCAATAGCACACAATAGTAACTGCTGAACATTGTTTCAAAGACACCCACTGTCTTTGTATCACACCCTCCAGCCTGCAGTGTTGAGTGTTTCATAGTACTTTAGGTGATTTGAGTTAATGTATTCAGATTTTTTGTGTGACACTGGGTCCATTAGATCAAGAGAGGGTTTCTTTGAGAAGGTTTACCTGCACACAGGTGTTGTTCAATCATTGAAAACTTCTGTACCAACAACTCTGTATTAATGTGTGTTGTGTTTGTCTTGGCAGGGGGTGATCGAGTTCTCTCTGTGTCTGCTGTTTGCCAAGCTGGTCAGCTACACCTTCCTCTTCTGGCTGCCGCTCTACATCACTAAAGCAGGTACAGCCGAACAAAATGATTATTTCACTGATGTATGCTGTTCTGCATCTGCTCATGCCAGTACTTCACTGACATTATGTGGTGATTGGAAATTATAGAAATACTTCCAATTCTTCCACACCTGGCTAGCAGTATTCTTTATGGACTTCACTGACTGTGTGCAAGGTCAGGATGACAGGACACGTTTAGTTCCTCCTTTTAACTCCTCACTACTAGCTTTGTTAAGATTTGTGTGTGCTTGTGTGTGGACATATTTTGTTCAAATACTATTAGGATAAAGTTTAGGGTTAGGCATTTAGTTGTATTGTAATGCATTATGTAAATGAAGTATAGTGGGACACAACAATAAGGGTGTGCGTGTGTGTCTCAGCTCACCTGGATGCCAAGAAAGCCGGAGATCTCTCTACCCTGTTTGATGTGGGAGGAATTGTGGGTAGGTGCACATTTCCCCTTATCTTGCTCTTATCTTTCTTCACAACACGTGTGCGTTTGTATGGTGTGCACCTGCACGTGTGTGTGTTATTTTTCATCCTACATTCACTTTGTGTCAGTATTTAGTTACCAATGGGAATGATGCAGATATTAAAAGAGATGGTGCTAATTGTCCTGGCTCATTGCCTCTCGCTTTTTTGTGTGTTTGTATGTTTGTGTGTGTGTGTGTGTGTGTGTGTATGCGCGCGCGCACGTACATGCACAGGGGGAATCTTTGCAGGAGTCATTTCTGATAAACTGGGGAAGAGAGCCACCACCTGTGCAGTCATGTTGCTGCTGGCTGCTCCCACAGTAAGTTTCCATTACACTGTTCATCCACAGTCACAGGCTTGATAAATCATATTGCGTGTGATTAATTTATGTTTTTGGATTTTCTCCTCCCTGTATTTTGTGCATTTGAGCAAAAATGCTCCACTTTGCATATTTATATTTTGTGCTGAACGTGCAAACCTTTAGTAAATCCAATATCTTTTATGATTCACAGTACACTGACTGCATGATGTTGAAATGTTGGGCCACACCATCTGTTTGTCTCTTGTTTAGGAGGGATATTTCCCCAAGGGGATCAATAAAGTATCAATTATTATTATTATTATTATTATAACATGGCTCCCTGGAGCCTAAAACCTTGCACTCTTTTCATGATGCTGCTAATTTAGATGCGTGACTTATGAATGCTGACTGAAAGTGTGAACATTTTAACTGTCATGTTTTGTCTTTGTGTTGCAGCTTTATGGCTTCTCCATGATCAGTCAGTTTGGTATGGGGCCAACCATCGGTAAGAGCCAAATCTCATTTCTTGGCCTAGTTGAAGTCATAAAAAATTCTCAAATCTCTGAAGAGGCAACTACATTTATGGAGTAAGAAAAATACTATAATAATGCTGAAAAATAAGTGGCCTTTAAGAGATCACATGTCCTGAGAGGAAGAATAGCCACACAGGATTTACCCTGCTATAAAATGCTTTACTGTCTCTATGTAGAGCAGGAATCTTTTTCAAGACTGGTACGTGTGACGCAAATTAAGTGTGTGCGTGTGTGTGTGTGAACAATATGAATAGTAGGATTTAGTAGAGTAGAGTAGTAGATAATAGTGTTTCTCTTATTCCTTACAGTTAAGAATAAATAACCTGCATGAATGATGTTAAAACTTGTGCTAGCTCCCAAATGAGAGAGCCCAGCAGATGGCTGTCTTACTGCACAGACATGGACGACTGAGAAAAGAGTTAGTCACAGCACGACAAGTTAGTGAAAAGATATCTCAGCATGAACTGGACCAACCCACACTGCTTCCAGCTCATGCGTACTTCCATTCAGCATGATTACAATGGAGTGTCCACACATTCGCAGGACACGGGCTCCAACTAAATACAAGATAAAGTACCAAGCTGTGAACTACAAGAGTACAAGAGACTTTAACACACATTTGATACACACGCATACAAGATGATCCACCTTTAACCCATCTGATGCTGAAGCTGTTAGTTATGTCATTGATAGAAAAGTAACCACTAACAAATTAGATTTTTGATAATTATAATAAGAAGTTGTCAGATGTGAGGTTTTGCTGTGTTTAAACATTTCTTACTATTTTTCCTGACTTTCCATTTGGTTAAACAATTATTTGATTAATTTAAAAAAAGGTGCATAAACTCCTCTAACAATTGAATAAATACCATTTAATATATTCCTATATTCCTCCTATATCAGATCAATGTTTTTTTACATGTTTGAATACATTGAGCATTTAGTGTGTATTGTATGCATTCCATGGTCTGCATGAAGCTGTATTAACTCATAGATATGATAGATATCATAGATATCATAGATACATACACATAGATGATGGACTGGAGCTGGTGAAATGTGTCTGTGGAGCTGCCATATTGGATCTGGATCCTGCTGGCTCCTTTAAGTAATAGAAAGCAACAGTTGTTTGTGCTGCTTTTGGATGCTGTGATGAAAGAAATGGCAAATCCAAACAACAAGAAATAACATTTCACAGATGAGAAGTTATCTCGTAAAATTTAATTAAAATTTAAAATGTAAAATTTGTACCAACATGCTGATTTTGATATGTTAAATGTTAAAATAAGTAATCCTTCTCTTAAGCTGACATTTAGTGACCGCCAATACTAAGGTATGCTAACTATCAGGTGAAGAAAACTGCTTTATATCTTCAGAAGAAAAATGGTATATAAGATGCTCAGAGTTCTATTTATCAATCAGCAGTGTCACTGTCATAGAGAAAAGAAGATGAAGTTAAATCACAGGCACTAAGAAAATCTGATTGTGAATAATTATAATTATAATTATTATTATTATTAAAATATAATACAAATACATAATTAGGTAGTGGGAGTTAATCTTGAGTATCATATGATAGATACAGTATGTCAATGTCTCTATGCCTGAAGGACAACATTCTGCCTCCATACATCTACATGCACTAGGAGGTGCAAATCTCCTGATCCATCATTGTGGCCAAGTTGATGTTAACCAACTGACAGAAGCAGTGTACATATCTGTGGCAGTTCTGACATGTCACCTTTGGGGACCTGCTATTGGCTGAACTAGTGTTTGAGAGTGAGCATTGTAGGAAGACATAGTTCTATTTATTTTTTGACAGTGAGGAGTCACTGCAGTCAGCACTGAACTCGCTGTGGTCAAAGGTACTTTCTTAATGCCAACTTCGTGTTGGCTTGGCTTTGACTGACTTTTATTCTCTTTGAGGTTTTCTATGTTCCTGCCCAGATGGAACTTTCTGAAACTAAATCTTTGTGTGTGTGTGTATTCTGGTTTCCTATAATGCTCCAGAGCAGTTTGAGTCATATTGCACATTTGCATCTCTCTGTTTGTCCAGCTGCTTATCATGTAGGGGTCCAGATAAATGAGTCTAAATTTATCCAAGTAGCTCATCAGCACTGATTGGTTGAATACTTAAGCCTCAATGATTCTTTATGGCTCGAGTGAGCTGTTGGTGATCACAGCTGCAGCTCATTATCCTCACAGTGTGCTGAAGGGAATTTGTAAATGTCATGATGTGATACAGAGGGATGCAGCAGAGGTTAAGGTGCAGCTGCAGAGCAGCAACATCAGCTCTGACATAGTATCATTATCATATGTTAGGTGTTAACATTGCCCACTGGATAGCTTGCTCTAATCACAGTGTATACATACCGCATACGCTCAGCTTAATGTAGTAGATGTGTGTGTGATTGTAGAAACTCCATCACTGAAACCCAAAGTCTTTGTTTGGCAGGCATGCTGCTAGTATGTGGAGGTCTAGTCAATGGACCATACTCACTCATCACAACTGCAGTATCTGCAGATTTGGTAAGCATGTTTAACTCTCATCTGATTCCTATTAAAATGTGTTTCTTTGGAACAGACCCCTCTCTCATCTCTCATTCTTTGTCTTTGTAATCTTTGACTCTAGGGGACCCACAAGAGCCTCAAGGGAAACGCCAAAGCACTGTCTACTGTCACTGCCATCATTGATGGCACAGGATCTGTAGGTCAGTACCACTGAGCAACACATTCAGTGCTGTGAATAAGTATTTGCCCCCTTCCTGATTTTTATGTTTTGGTATATTTGTCACACTTAAAAAAACATTTTAATATTAGACAAAGATAACCAAAGTAAACACAAAACGCAGTTTTTAAATGGAGATTTTATTTATTAAGGAAGAAAAACTATCCAAACCTACATGGTCCTATGTGACAAAGTAATTGCCCCTAAACCTAATAACTGGTTGGGCCACCCTTAGCAGCAACATCTAAAATCAAGTATCTGCAAACTCTGCCAATGAGTCTTTCACATCATTGTGGAGGAATTTTGGCCCACTCTTCTTTGTAGAATTGTTTTAATTCAGCGACATTGGAGGGTTTCCGAGCATGAACCTCCTGTTTAAAAATCTGAAACATTTAAGTGTGACAAATATGCAAAAACAAAAAAAATCAGGAAGGTGACAGATACTTTTTCAGAGAACTGAACTGAAATGAATTTGTTATCAAACACAATACAAAGCTAGCACAAGATTAAAGTTTTGAAAATACAGAAATACCTGACTGCTGGACAATATGATAGATTTTTGTCATTTACAAGTATTCACATCCGTAATTCAGTATTTTGTTGAAGCCGTTCTAAACCTGTCTTGGCTGTATGCTTTGGATCATGGTTGTGCTGAAAGGTGAACTGTCAACCCAGGGTGGTTTCACTCTGAAGTAGCCCCCCCCCCAAAAAAGAGCACAACAGATTCAAATGGAGCCCTTCTACACTACAGGGGAATGTTGAGAGAAGCTCAGTTTTATGCAAATATCCTTAACACCACATGTCACAAAGCAAGCTGCAGCCAGGTGAGAGTCAGTCATTTTGATTCAAGTAGAAGCAGAAGTCATTTACTACCTGATGTGAATTATAAAAAAATTATATCTGTTGTGTTTTTAATATCTTACTTACTTACTTACTTAGTTACTGGGACAGAAAAAAGCAAGAACAATTTGTGAATTCATATAATCACCATCGTACAACAGAAAACCACAAAATTACCACAGCTTAAGTATTGCAAAAAAACAAAAAAAACAATGCAATGTAATTTAATGATTTGATAATTGATGTAAGAATAATCATTGCAAGAAACTTTGCAATAAAGTAGAAAACAGAAATGACCACAGCACAGCCCGAGAACTACAGACACGCTGAAGAGCAGCTACTGACAACTACTTTGTATCTATATGTGTGTATCTTTCTAAATAATGCGCAGTCAATGTAATGTGCCACAGGTGGACTCACAGTCTCATCTGAAGGAAATTTAAGGCAAACAGGATGCACGCGACAGAGCACATCAGAGGTGTGGAGCAGTGAGAATTTTCACTTCTCGCTTTCAGAGCTGTTCGGCTGCACCAGGCTGCACCAGGCCACCCCACTCATTATTACTCAGTGCTCAGCACAGATTGTATCCTGATCCACTCAGATCGCACCCTCTCACTCCAAAAAACTTTTAGCTTAAACAACAGCCTTACATACCAACAAAATAAATAACGACCACATTAAGGGATGTGTGAATACTTTAGTAAAGAAGAGATTGCAGTTTTTGATTTTTTTTAAAACTTTTTTGTAATAAATCTGTAAGGATAATCTACATACATGTTTGTGCTATCAGGTGCAGCACTGGGCCCCCTGCTGGCCGGCCTGTTGTCTGCAGGTGGCTGGGATCAGGTCTTCTACATGCTGATGACTGCTGACTTCCTTGCTTTGTTGGTGAGTGTTTTGAAAATCAACTAAAATATCATTACCACTAATAGATGTAGTTGTATGTAAGTGATTTTCACCAAGCTGCATGAAATAATGCCTTTATATTAACACTGCTTTAAATGACTCAACTGTGTCACTTAGCTTGAATGTTGCTTTACTCGTCGCTACATTCTCAAGACATTTTCCAGCAACAGCTGTTTTCAGAAAAAAACACTGTAAAAGCCACTGACAGAGTAGAGTGTGAACATTGTGAAGCATGCTGCATCTAAAGAGACACACTAAAACCAAAACTTAAAGGAGAGCGATGCTACATTTATTAAGTGGAAACAAATATCGCTGCAAATACAAAATGCAGTTTTTAATGATTTCAAGGGGAAAATGTTGCCCAAACCTGCCTGGCTCTATTTGAAAAAATAATTTCCTCATGAAAGAACTGTGATTAACCACATTTTTTAGAAAGTTCAGTTTCACTTGTCACACCCAGACCTGTAAAATCAAGAAATCACTTAAATAGAAGCTGTCTGACAAAGTGAAGCAGCTAAAAGATCTCCAACATCAACACGTGATTCTGCGATAAGATGAGAGATGACAGATGAGAAACAACAGAACTGACATGTAGCTGGAAAGTCTAGAAAGGGTTACAAAACACATTTCTAAGGCTTTGGGACTCCAGAGAACCACGTGGAGAACCATTATCCACAAATGGAGAAAACTTGGAACAGTGGTGACTGGTCTACCAAAATTACTCAAAGAGCACAACGACGACTCATACAGGAGGTTGTAAGAGAAGCCAGAACAACATGTAAAGAACAGCTTTTTTTCCCTAAATGAATGAAATCATCATTTAAAAGCAGCATTTTGTATTTACTCAGGTTATCTTTGTGTAATATTAAAATTAGTTTGATGATCTGAATCATTTGAGTGACAAATATACAGGCTGGTCACATTTTAATAAAAGTTTTGATGCTAACATCACACAATGAGATTATGTTTTGAATAGTTGAAAACTGAAAGCTGTAGCATCATAAATGTAGGAGCCACTGTGTTACATTTGTGTATCTGTGTGCAGCTTTTGTTACGACTTGTGACGAAGGAGCTGACCTCATCTAAATCCCGTCCCCTCTCCACTGTAGAGTAAGTCCTGCTTCCTGTCTTCACTTAACACCCTATTTCTCACATATATGCATTGTTGCTGCAGAAGTTTGAAAGGTTTAACAAACCTCAGTTCTTGTGTCAGTTGTTTCATACTTTAATTTTACTTACTCTTAAATGAACACTGTTCCCTCATGGACAGTTTTCATTCAGCGTATTGTTCTTGATTGTAAAATTAAACAATCAATAACAATAACACTTATTAACTTATTGGAATGGTGTTAATGTTTGTCTCTTCTTTACAGGTTGAAGGAGCATTGAGCACTTTGATCTCACACACACACACACACACACACACACACACACACAGTTGAAACCACTTGTCTGAGCTGAAAATGGACTGTGTCTCGAACGAATACTGAACTGTCCTGGACACTAAACGTACACTTGGGCAAGCAGACACATTAATAAAGTGGCATTCATGTATGTGTGCATACACACACACACACACACACTGCTAGTCTAGCTGTAGTGGCTCCCTGTGAATAAGAAGGAACTCCCATCTCTCAAGTTCCAACTAATGATGTAGAGCAGCAGGATTCATCTCAACACACGGTACATTTCCTCTTCTTCTTTTGACTTGTTTCCTGTTAGCCAGTTTACACTTGAACACAATACCTGTTCAGTCTACTCAAAGGATTGGCAGAAACATAACTAACCATCCTCTAACATGTGTATTAGGACTTTAGATAAGCTACAAGTAACATTAATATTTATTTAGGTAGCAGTCTTCCAAGACTGTTCTCATGGATGCTACTGTAGACACAGGCAGACACCTCCTGTTCTTATGGTTGTCAGATCAATAAGCCTTGATCAGCATCTGTAGCCCTGACAGTCAGGTTTATGTCTGAACTCAATCATCACAACTCTTCTAACTAAGGGAACATTTTTTCATTTTATACCTAAACTCAACCTTCCAGTGGCAGCATACTCTGGTTTGACTGCTGCCCCCTCACACACCTCTGAGCTGTGTTCAGGGCTTTCAGGAGGGATTAAGAACCATGATTTGTATTGTATGATTGCATGATTTGCCAGTATCAGAATTAATCTTTTAGTTCTTTCACACATGAAGGAGAACTTCAGTCATTTCAACAAGCATCCTACATACATCCAGTATCCATTCAAATAGTTGTGGTTTTATGTGTCCGGATCTGAGATTTGGGGGTGCAGCACCAACCCTACATCCTGTGTGTGTGTGTGTGTGTGTGTGTGTGTGTGAAAACAGGGCATATACTGAGACCATTACAACGCTCCTCTACTGTGTGGAAGTTGGTGTTTCTCTGTCACCTTTGCCTTATTGAACCAAAGAGACTGTGGGATCATATAGTAATTTAAACAAGAGACTACTATAAAATATGTAATTTATTTCTGTCAGTTTTGTGGTGGTTTCTGATTTTTGTTTGTTCGGAATTAGTTGTAATATGAAGGCACCAAAGTTGTATTTTTATATCGGATGATAATGTATGTTTTCTGTGTGGGGGTGGATGAGGGGCGTCTCACATAATATGAATGTAAAGTTCTTATCCAGTTAGATGATTAATGTGATTAACGTGTCTGAGTTTGATGTATTTTGCAGTGCAATGTTGATGTTTGTAGCATTGAGACAAGATCCTGCCTTCTGTAGAACAAGAGTGTGTATGCACTGTGTCAGTAGTAGGCCTAGCACTTGAAACATTGTGCCTTGTTTGTTCTTTGTCAGTTGATTTTGTAAAAATATTTCCTTATTCTTGACTTGGGGTTAGTTCACCTCTAAAGCATTGTGGGTAAAAAAATAAAGCATTTGTTTTCTTCACTGAAATGTTTCAGCCTATGTTTTTGACAGCTCTTTTTGCAGCGTACTGCTACAGGAGGGCTAAAATGGTCTGATTCATGGCATGGAGAGGCCTTAAGTCTCAGCTGGAGGTGGCAGGTGTCATCTGAAATGCTAAGCTCCTGACAGACACAATCCCACTCAATGACACCGACAGGCTAGAAATCATACACACACACACACAAGAATTGGGAATGGTGTCCCAATCCAAATGTCACCACCTCCTTTTTACAACCCAAATTTGTGTGTGAAAATAAAAAATTAATGTAAACAAATGTGTTAAAAAACAGCTCTTGTGTGACTCTAACAGTCTGATTTAACCAAATTAAGTATTTTGCTTTTTATGAAGTCTCTTCTGTGTTGTCTTACCGAGCAGCAGCACAAAGAAATGTTTGTACGAAAACATCTTAATTTGCCTTTGAGCTTCACCTTAGCTTTTGTAAATGTTAGAATGCACTGTACCACAGAAGCCTGTCTGCTCTTTTTGACTGCGTGTCAGAGGGTGGGATAGGTTTGAAAACCTGCTGCTTCCTCACATGGTCTGTGTCTGACGATTTCTGTAACGTCTACACATTTGCTCGAGTATAGATGAAACTGGGTGTGGTCATGATAGTGAGCTGCAGAGGTGTTGCTGAGGTGTGTTTTTGATCTAAGAGTGAGCCTGGCTGATTGTGTTTCCTTGCTTCCAGTCTTTTTGCTAAGCTAAGTGAATTAACTTCCTCCTCCAATTCCATACTAAACAGACTTAAGACTCGTATCCATTTTCTCATTTTGCTCCCAGCAAGATAGTGAGAGTGTAGTTTCCAAATGCTGGAACCAGCCTTTCATTCCCACTGCTGAGATTCACCATTGACTGTGTGCAGACAGCAAACAGATAGATTCAAGATTCAAAACACTATTAATCCCAGAGGGAAATTATTTTGGCATGTTACAGCAGCTCTCCGTTCAAACAG
>JAUMHL010000014.1:18466162-18485266 GCA_032362345.1 Sandelia bainsii
ATTTGACTTTTGAGTTTATCAACTTAATGTTTTTGAGGCAATCAGTTGCCTCAATTTTTTTGAGTTCTGCTAACTTCTTCGGGTTTACAGTGTGGACCAAAATTCCTCCACAGCGATGTGAAAGACTCAATGCAAGTTCACAACCAGTTAATTAGGTTTAGGGGCCAATTACTTTTTCACATAGAGCCAGGCAGGTTTGGAGCTTTTTTCCCTTAATAAATGTCATAAAACTGCATTTTGTATTTACTTGAACTATCTATGTGTTGTGTTAAAATGTATTTGATGATATGAATTAATTCATATCATCAATTCAATATCAATTGATTCAAATGATTTTCATATTCTTCAAACCATTAAGGGTTTTTCCGTTGTGTGCACTTGATTGAGTATTGTGTGTGACTGTATGCATGTACACATACTGTACAGGTCCTCTAGGATGGGGAGCAACACACTACAACCTGAGGACACAAACAGCAACAAATCTCTGACATAGATTTGGAAATGACATTTGCCATGAGAAGAAATAATTGTTTCATAAGCCATAGAACCACATTAAGTAGAGAGGTTTAAGTACATAGGAAGTTGTGGAAGAGTTTTTTCTTCAACAAGTTTTTGAATAGTGTGAGAGGCTAATGACTGAGCAGAGTTATGTCGCTTGTTCCACCATCTTAAGACCACAGAACTGAAATGTTTTGCTTGGGATTATTGTCTGTGTGGTGTAGAGAGCACCGGACACTGTTCATAGGCAGAGGGATTGTAGACCTGGATTAGGATGCTCAGGTAGGAAGGTGCTGTTCAGCTGACCACTCTGTAGGTGAGTGTCAGAGCTATGAACCTGATCCAGGCAGCCTCTGGAATCCAGTGCAGAGATATGAACAGTGGTGTGATGTGCCATTTTTGGTTGATCAAAAATGAGACATGTTGCTGCATTTTGAATCACCTGGAGAGGTTTAGTTGTGCATGATGGTAGCCCTGTCTGTAAGACATTGCAGAAGTCAAGTGACAAGTGCCTGCATAAAGAGCTGGGTAGCATATTCAGAGAAGTAGGGTCTGATTCTTCTGATGTTGTAGAGGACCAATCTGGAGATGCGGAGAATATGTGGTCAGAAAAGCTTAGTTGGTCATCAACGATGACAGCTGTGCTGTATGAAAGGTCTGGCTGGGAAGACCAGATCATCTGTCTTGGTGAGACTGAGTTAAAGATGTCTTTCTCTCATCCAAGTGGGGATGTCAGAGAGACAGGCAGAAATAAGTGATGAGACAGTTGAGTCATCTTGTGGAAAAGATAGGAGTTGTGTGTCATCAGCATAGCAATGAGAAATGCAAATCCTTTTTGATAAAGCTTAAAGTCAGAGTGGGCTTGGGTGACTCTGAACCGTCTGTTAGTTATGCTGCTATAGACTTAGATTGCTGGGGGACCTCCCTTGATTCACTGAGCTCTTCTCTCTTTACATTAATATGCCACCATTGCATGCCATTAATATTGTATCTTCTTTTTCTTGTAGTTGTGCCTTTTCCTCTCTGTCTCCGTCTATCTACAGTATACCTTTCCACAGATGTCCCTTTGCCCACTTTTCAGTCTGATGCTTGTTGTTCTCTCCACTTTTCCCCAACCGGTTGAGGCAGATGGCCACCCACCCTGAACTTAATTCTCCTGCATGTTTCTTCCACTAAAGGGAGTTTTGTTGGGTTTTCTATATAATTCTATATAGTTGTACCATATATCTTTTCCACATTATTCTGTAAGGGTTAACCTTGGTGCCTTGGAATGACATTTGTTATGATGTGGTGCTGTATAAATAAACTGGATTGAATTGAATAGGAAAAGCTGTGTAAGTAGATGACGTGGTATAGATGGAGAAGAAAAGAGGGTCAGAAACAGCCCTGCTGCACACCTTCGAGAGAGTGGGATACCTGACAAGATATCTTAAAGGTTCACCCAGACAAGTAAAACCTGAGCCAGCCCAGAGGTGTACCAGAGATGCCCAATTCAGACAGGTGACTTGAATGAAGACAGTAGGACCTAGTGATTTACAAAGTCAAAGACTGCAGACAGATCGAGTAGGATTAGGACCAAGGACCAAGGAGGGGACTGCACGACTGTCAAGAGGGCCGTTTCTGTTAAATGGCTGCCCCTCAAGCCAGACTGGTTGACATCAAGGAGGTTTCTCAGACATAGAAAAGTTGAGATTTGGTT
This sequence comes from Sandelia bainsii, assembly GCA_032362345.1. Classification (NCBI taxonomy): domain Eukaryota; kingdom Metazoa; phylum Chordata; class Actinopteri; order Anabantiformes; family Anabantidae; genus Sandelia; species Sandelia bainsii. The sequence goes on from JAUMHL010000014.1 coordinate 18,468,360, forward strand.
GAAGACTAGTCATTTATGGGTGTCAGGTCTGTAATTCTCCACAAGGGAGGGTTTGAGGGTGAGGTTCTTAAGTAGCGGGATAAGCTGCCTGCTTAAATGTGGACAGGTGGTAGGTGCTAGAGAAGGAGAATGGATGTGGTTTTTTCAGTCAGTGCAGAGAATCATTAAGTGATGTGCAGTTTGACGGAGGAAGCAGAGCCTCACCTTCTAGTGGAGAGAACTGGGAGCTTATGGCAGCCACCTTGTTTGTGAAGAAGCTGGCTAAGTCATTTGCTGTGAGAGGGTGATGAAGGAGGTGGAGGTGGGTGGGTGTGGTGTTGTCAACTTCATGGTAGTATAACTAAAAACGTATAAATATTATATTATCTGGAGCTCTGGATTTCTCAAAACCTGGTAACTCAAGCAGTGTTCTTCTTAATGGATCATAAATGATGAGCAAATGACTTCAAAAATAAACACTTCATCAAACAAAGCAAATATAAAGTGGACGGTGTAAGATAAGCAGAAACAATGTACTGTACAAAATGAAAAGATGGAATGGGAAAAGGAACAGTCCACAGCCGTCTTATCAGTCTGTACATGCTCATAATGGCCGTGCTAATGTGCGATTACTGCCTGTTAACCTGTTACACTAATGGCTTGTCCTACTGTAGCTGCAAAGTTTTATTGAGATGCAAACAATATGTAGGCTAATGGGTTTGAAATTTAGATTTTTCTAAAGACATTCCTCTTGGAATGCTGAATGTCTTTACCAAATTTTACAATCTGTCCAGCAGGCTATGATTTCAGAGTAATAGAATAAATACAGAGCCACGCCGTTAGAGTGAAAATCCAAAATAAATTAATCTGAACATGTTTAAAGCTACCAGAGATCAAACTTTCTTATATTTCATGTTCACCATTACTCTTAAAAAACATATTTTAGGAATCTATTAGATGTTGAAAATGAACATACAGTAAATGTGTGAGTGACTCATTCCAAGCTACTGACACAATCCAGCGGGACCAGTAGGAATCCAGGAGTGACATCACTCAGAGTTATCTGTGATTGGTGGAAACAGAGACGTTACAACAGTTCTTCCCCAGGGATGAGACACAGAAACAGACACAAAGTAGTGTTTATTGTATTATTATTGCGTGTTTGTGTGCGTGTGTCCGATGGGCAGCGTGCGTGTCGGTGAGCGCGCGTGGACCTCGGAGGTCTGTAGTGAGTGAAGGAGGCGGGGGCGCGCGTGGACAGTCTTTATGAGATGCGGTGTGATAGCGCGGCGACACAGTGGAGTGACACCGCGGACAGAAAGACTTTATATCCGAGTGTTTGATACTGACACTGACAGGTGGGATGTTGTCGCTGCGCTGACACACTTTTCATTCCCTCGGTTCGTTTAACGGCGGTGGGAGTAGTACCGGTAATAGGAACCGCACAACGACACACGGCCGCCGGGGAGAGGAGAGGGGACCATGGGCTCCGCTTCCTCCTCCTACCGGGTCATTTATCTGGACGTGGACGGCAGGATTCAGAAGGTACGACACACACTGTGTGAACAATATGTGTCAACACTAACAACGTGCTGCTAACAACTATTTAAAGTACAGCACAGCAGTTAAATGATGCACTTTCATGGAAAAGAGGTTCAAAATAAATGTAGAAGTTATGGGACAAAAAGGCTAATACTAAAGAAATTTTACTGCTGGTGAAATAATGCGTGGTTGAAAGGTGGTGGGGTATCAACATTATAATAACACAAACGCAAAAAGTGACGTCATGGATAAAAGTAATTGAAAAAAATTGTCTATGTAGAAATAAAAATAACCAATGGAAAGAGAAAACAATGAGAGTTAAGTCACCTTTCACATAAGGAATACTTATCTGTTAATAACAGTATCAGTATTGTCAGTATTATTGAGATTACATTGGTCCATTGATGTATTTATGTTGTTATTCATTGGTTATGCTAGTAATAGGTCAGGCTTTTAATTTGATAATAACTAATGAATTAATTTCATATTGCCTATTGTTGAGTTCCATAACAAGAGATAACACATAAGGTAAAGCCTGATTATACCACTATCATTGTGTTCTCATTACACTGGTCTTATATTAATATAGACAAATGTGGCAATTATAGTTAACATTACTTTAAAATATTGTAATGTAGGCAGAACCTTGACTGTACATGTCTCTGAGAATCTCTTTAGAGATCACAGTAGCGTAGTAGTAGCATAAAGTCACTTAAATTGTAATTGTGACTACTACAGAAAGAGAAAAGTTACTGTTATTGATTATTATAACACTGTTATAAATCATATGAGACTGAGAAAAATGATTGCAGAGAGATGTGAGCCAGCTGATTATCACATGGAGCACCAGGTCTGCTTTTATTGTGGTGTGCTGCTGTGTATAATGTTCAGTAAATTATACACAAATGCTGCTGTGGCCTTTAGGAGAAAGGTTATGTCTATTTATCACAGTGAATGCACAAATACCAAGCACTTTATTGGCTATAAATAGCGTGTATTATGATGATGTGTTATGTTGATCACCATTCACTGTCACCTAACCATTAGGGAGTGCTTTCATTGTGTGTGTGTGTGTGTGTGTGTATGTGTGTGAAGAGAGACATAGATTGCTAACTTTGTGTGAATTAGTGACTATTTACAGTAATTACAGGCAGTATCACTCACAGGTTTGTTTGGGTGTTAAATAGTGGTTTCTGCTCCACTACAGGCTACAGAACTGTGAGGTTGAAGAATAACCTACAGGCTCTGACCTCTGAATACACTACTACTACAATACTTTTGTGCACGAGTCTTGTTGGAGTGTTCGAGTCATCAAACTATCTTAACTGTACAGACTGACTAGTGCTATCTGTTCATGAGGAGCTGCGCCTCCTTGGGATTTGATCATTAATTCAATTCAATTCAATTCAACTTTATTTGTATAGTGCCAAATCACAACATAAGTCATCTCAAGGCACTGTACAGTGTAAGGTTTAAGACCTTTCACATTATATAAATATATACAGAATATTTGTAGAAAACCCAACAGTCCCACTTGAGCAAGCACTAGGCAACAGTGGAGAGGAAAAACTCCCTTTAACGGAAGAAACCTCCAGCAGAACCAGGCTCTGGGTGGGCGGTCATCTGCCTCGACCGGTTGGGGTGAGTGGACAGAGGAGAGAGAAAAGAACAGCAGGTAACAGAGAAACATTAGATAACAGAGAAACAGCAGGTAGCCGAGATTATTATCATAACCAGTGCTCCTAAAATTGCCATGTAAGGCTGTCTATTTTAATTGAATCCATTTCTGTGTCATATATAAACTCCACTATAATTCTTAAATCAAACAAGTATGTCTTTCTCCATGGAGACAGTCAGGCAGTCTGTCTGTTCATGATAGGCATGGCAGGTTTGGGCCACCTAAGAGAAAAAGCGAAACAAGAGAAAATTGATGAATGCCACAAATTCTTCAAAATGACTCATGTGGAATTGCTGACGATACTCAGTTATACCTGCCTTTGAGTCTGTGGATAGTAAGACAGTTAAGTGTTTCCTTGAGTTCTTCCAGGAAATTCTGGATGGCATGTCTGTGTTTGCCACCCCCAACATCACAGGGGGTAGAACTAGTCATTAAGGGCCCTTTGCACCTTATTGCCATGTCCTTGTCAAAAATCTCATCTTTGATTCGCCATTATAACAGATAAACTCAGTAGTGAGAAGATGCTTCTTTCAGCTATGGAATACTAGTCATAGTCATTCGTCTCCATCAGCAACCTGAAAGCTTTAACCACCACTTTAATCTCCTCACATCTGGACTACTGTAATTCACTGTACTACTAAAAGTGAGGTTATTTTTTCAGGCTTTTTCTTATTTTCTTAGCTTTCTGCTTTCAAGTGTTCCCCCTCCGTTAAAACTATTTATGTAATACCCAAGATGTGTTGTATTTGTTTTTAATGACCTTTGGATTCTCTTAATGACTTAGAATTTATTCATACCTTTATTATTATTAGTTTCTTTGTTTAATCACTAGTTTATGCTGTTTTATACTGTATTTGACGTTTGTGTATGCGTTGATATTACCTTGAATTGTATTACTTCCATTCACTGTCTTTATTAGTGCTTTATTTCCACTGCCTTTTCTTATAATTTGTACAGCACTTTGGTCAACTCCTGCTGCTTTTAAATGTGCTCTATAAATAAACTGAATAAACCAAGAGACTGTAAAACTGCAGTGATTCAGACCAAAAAAGTAAGAAGAGAGAAAACTGAAACTGTAAAAAAAAATTCCAATTCTTTCCTTTCTCCAAGTTCACCCTATAGGGGTCCTTTCAGCTGACTTTATTCTGTCTTTCATTTAACCATTCGTTTTATGAATCCCTTCATTCAGTTTAAGGCCACAGAGTCACTAAGTTCAGGTGAAAGCAAAACTTAACTGACTGTCAATCTCAATCCTACTAGAACATCCAGATTTATTGTGATCTGACTCACGGCTACACAGTAAAATGAAAAATATGAATCACTGCCCTAAAGATATCTATAGACTTCGAGATCTTAGTAATCTTATAATTTTAAAGCATAACATAACATAATTCTGTAAGTTCTTAAACCTTACACTGTAAAGTGTCTTGAGATGTCTTTTGCTGTGATTTGGCGCTATATAAATAAATGAATTGAAATCACTATGCGTGATCCATCTGTGCCACTACAGCTGTAAACAACTAAGTCTTGTGTCTCGATGATGAGTGCATCATTTCATGTGACATTCTGATTGGTTGGTTAGCAGACATACAGTACATAGGTTGTAGCAGCAGTCATATTGTGAGATGGTCATCCTAAATTTCTGGCACTGTCAGAATTTTGTCCCAGGCAGTCTTTGGTCACAGGATCGTGACAACATGAAATTCTTTCACAGATTGGGACATCCCAAAACCCTCCACTGTAAACCTGACTTAACAGAAAACATCATTACTTCTTTAGTGGGAGTATGAAACAAACTATAATTCCCCAGCCACAGTATGCACACTAAAATATTAGAAGACTGTAATATTCATTCAACACACTAAAGCACACTACCTTGGTTGAGGAGTCATTACACATATGCAGTTGGGGCAGAATAAATTTCAGTTGATTTGCTCCGTAATTGTTAATGCTAAAAGTTTGCATTGTCCATCTCCAGATTGAAGTGTTGAAGCAGAGAGAGTAGCCAGAACTCTGTTTACATTGACAAATCAATGGAGGTGAAACGACAGCTCATAAAAGGCCATATAACGAGGTTTATGCCTCAACGGCACTTTGCATTTATTGTTCGGTGTCTTCTTTCTGGAGTTCTGTTGGCTGCACAGAGCCCGACATTTACTCATGCAGACATTTTCACAATATCCAGGGTGAGAGGATTAGCTCTTGTTTGAAGCGTTGATATAAAAATGTGTTTGCTGCATTCCATGAGGATGTCTTAAGAAGTCCTCGTGGAATAGAAATGCAGTAGGAGAAACTAACTAGAGAAAACATTTCCTATGAATCAGTTTATGCCCAGCAGTGTTTCCGTTGTGTGTGTGTGTGTTCTGCAGTTTGTTTGTATTTGATGCCTCACTATTGGCCAAATCCTCTACATACAATGTTAATGATAATAATAAATGGTAAATGATCAAGAATTTGTATGGAAATCATCAGTGTTTATTTTGAAATAAATGTTTGTGTGCATGTTGCAAATCAACAGTCATTGTTCTTTCTTTGTTTAAATGTACATATCTGTTACATATTCAGCCAAGAGAACAACAGCTTGGATAACAAAGCTATGCTATTACAGCTCAGCTTTTGTTCCCTGCAGCCATTGTTCACTGTGGTTTTTGTTTTGTTTCTTTTTTGTCCCTATTCAGGTTAATGAGATTCTGGTCACTGTGTCCTCTTTGTGTGATCACATGTGTTTGAATATTGCATTATTTTATTGACATAATGATGTGATGGCTGGCCCCACAAAAAAGCTCAAAACATGTTTACCTTTTTTAATCAGTAAGAGGAGCACTAGAGCAGTAGACCTGCTGTTATCTCATATTTCATCAGAGATTTTACTGCTGAACTCTTATCTATATTCACCTGACTCTTTGCTCTTCATTCTGTTATTTCCCCATTTGTTTCCAATTAAGGACCATTTGACTTAAAATTGCAAATGAGCATTTTGTCTCTTTTTCTTGCGTTCAGCAGTGTTTTTGTCCTGAAATGGACAGTAAATGAAAACAGAACCAGTACACATACATGGAATTCAGTTTAATGTAATACACATAGCTACATTCATGTAAAATGAATGATCTCCAAATAGATGTATGCAGTATCTCACTTATGGAAATCTCAATAAATGGTTCTAAACAGAGTTGCAGTGGTTAGTAATAATCAGTGAACAGAAAAAGTTATGATAAGGAGCTAATGTGAGGATGTTCTGCACTTATGTTTTGCCATGTGATAGTTATGTCAATAACTTTGGGTGTCAGACAAAACAGGTTTCACCATCAGTTTTAGGAAATTGTGAACATGACTTTCTCTACTTCTAGTTTTCAGACTTTTTTTTTACACCAAATGATTAAAAACTGAATCAATTCTGGTCTAACTTTATCTAACAGGATGGGTTTTCTGCCTAAAGGTACAGATTCAGATGATTCCAATGTGAAATTCTGTGAATTAAACATTAAAATAAAACAAGCAGAATCTTCTCCTAGAAATAAAGATCAGTGGGGTGGAAGATTTCTGAAGTAGTGCTCTCTGCCCGCTCACCTCCACCAGTCCCTGTCTCTTCCACCTGTGACAGGCTGCCACTGCCAGATTGCTGAAGTGCTCTTTGACCTCTCTCCTCCTCCACAATCATCTCTTATTTCGCCCCCCCAACAGCAGTTGTTAAACCCGCCTCCACCCCTGCCTCTGCTCACAGAGCTATGCCTTCTCATGTTATCTATCGCTGCAAATTGGCTGCTTGTGGTCTTCGATGCCATCACATGTAAATGACTCCTTTATCTATGTCGGTCATCCATCTTTGTGTGACACAAATCATTTGTCGTGTTCAATGAGAGTGCTTGGCCTTATTTATGAAGCAGCAGGAAGTGATGGGATGAAAAACATTAAATATTTACTGCCGCTGAGCTGCACAGCGCACATTCTTTAATCAGAAGATGAGCCTTGAGCGTGGGAAGCCTGCACATCAGACTCAACAGTTCCTCCCCAGTGGCTGATTGCTCCACTTTCACATTACTGTAGTCAGAGGACGAAATATAACCAAAGTATCCAGCTGCACTTTAATCTGAAGTACAAAAACGTGTTTTAATGTGCTGGTATATGTATACTGTATATTCGAACAGAGTAATAAGAAAAATTCAAGACTAGAAGCATTACCACTAGAGGGCCAAAAGTTAGGCCTGAGACTGCAAGGAAAGACCGTGTTATGAACTAAATTAAAGGGAATATCCAGGGTATGCATCAAGTGTTCCTTCAGTTACTACAACCATCTGCCACAGAGCAACATTGTTTTCCAGAAACTGAATCAGTGAACCAGACTGTTGCACTGGCCAATATGTTCCTTCATTATCATGAACACATAATCCCACATACACCATCCTGCTGCCAGAAATACACAGCCACAGCAAATGTGAATTCAAAAATAATTCAAAACAAATTTCCTGTTCCCGGTCCAGAAGCAGTTGTTACTGTGACCAGCTGTGTAGTATTACTGAATTTTAGTTTTACTAAATTACAGATTAGGTAGATCTATATTTTCATTAAACAGTGGCCCTTTGGCTTTGTTTGAGCTGCAAGAGCAGGAGAGACAGAGGTTGAAAGCAGGTGTCTGATGCCAAAAGCTACAGACATTTAGAGAGAGCATGTATACATATGTATATATGTATATGTATATACAAATATATATACACACACACACACACATACATATATATATATATATATATATATATATATATTTATTTTTTAGTGTTACAGGAGAAGTACAGATAGCTGTCAAGTCATATACTACCCAGAGGACAAAGAAACTAATCAAGGCAGTGTTATTTCTTTGTTAACTAGTGGGTGATTATCTTCCTCTTTATTACTATAACAGACTTTTAAAAAGTAACAATAGAAATACAGTCAGTATGATTGACACACTGACACAGCTCTTCTTATGCATGGAGTGAGTGACACCTGCAGCAGTTGATTGATTTTAGAGAGAGCCTGTTCTTTTACAGTGAGTGCCACATGATGCACTTAGAGCTTGTCATTTCTAAAGTACTTTAGAAAGAAAACTGAGCTGACTTTTCTTTCTTTTACAATATGGTGTAATTACTAAAAGTGGGACCTTACTTTCTCTTACTTTCACAGTTATCAGTGACTGTGGGTAACATTTCCATGTTGTCCGCAGCAGGTCATCAATTCTAAATCATACCTTACTCATGTATCTGTGTTATTCTTGCTTAGGTGGTGTTCAGTAGATTCTGCAACCCATGTGACATCAAGGAGCTGTTTTGTACAGTCCTGGGAGTGCCAAGGTAAAACACACAGGCACACACAATCATACTTTTAAAGCTCTGTTAATTCTCTGTCAGCTTTGGTAGTTTGCAAACAGCACAGTGCTAATTAGCTCCCATGAAAATACTGCTCCTGGTTTATTTTATCCCGTAAAGAGACTAAAACCAACAAGGGTATGTGTCTACCCTCAGTGATCTGCACCTGGTTTAGCTTATTCGCGTGTGCCATAGAGCTCCATTGTTGCTATTGAAAATAGTTATCTCTAAACAGCTTCACAGACTAAAACTCCCTCACTTTCACAGTCTATTGTCATTCAGAATGACTGTTAACAGTCACCATTTATTCTTTATCTTTATGACTAGTACAAAATTACCATTAGAAAATGAAGTGGTCTGCACCTGGTTCTGTCTAGCACCATTCTAGTTCATTCAGTTGTCACATTCACTGTAACATCTAACTTAACGTTACTTATCTGCCTCAACTTTAATAACCACAGCTGCAGCACCACTCTCCTAAAGTTCTGTTTAGTCTATTCTCTTTGCCTCACCAGCAGTTGATGGGATTATGTTAGTATTGACATCCTCTGTGGCCCTTTACAGGACGTGCTGTGCAGGCACTGGGACAGTGATGGTTGGTTTTAGCATGTCATGCATGTGTGGAGCTTCTTCTTCACTCATCCGAGTGATGGCTACCAAAAGGTGCTGTTCTGTGGCAGCTGGACTTGCTTGACTTTTTGAAGACCTGACTTGTTTGTGGTAGCAGGCATATGAATTCTTTGGAATTGTTAAGGTGCTGTAACTCTGAAGACAGCTCCGTCCACACTCTGGACAGAGGAAGCTAATGGTTTGAAAGAGGAATAAAAGAGGCCAATTGTGTCATGTATGTGTATATGGACACTCTAGTTATTTATTTCCAAGCAGGAATGAGAAAAAGAATAGCACCTCTGGTAAGAATCACTGATTAAACTGTGCTTGTTATAGCTTTAAAAGTGTAATGTAACTTGTTGTCATCAAAAATCAATAAATTCAGTTACTCCTCTTGAATTTCTTATTTCTTATTTTTACAACAAAACCACTAATAGGAATTGCTAAAAGGTTGCTAGTGGTGTTGTGACACATTAGTTACTTTGTCAGGTCATTGATTATAAATTATGTCCTTGTTGTATGATGGTTTGTATATGTTGTTCTCCCTCTGGTGGTGTTCAGTAGATTCTGCAGCTCATTACTAACGCAGTACAAAAATCTCATTCCTGTTTTTGGTAATGGACAGTAATGAGGATTATAGTGACATGTGGGCTAGAGCTGAAAGGTAGTATTAGTAATGTATCTGTTTCTTTATCATGTCTGGTTTTGAAAATTTGAGATGTTATTGACAAATCTGGATAATAAATATAAGATTTTTTTCCTATTCCCTATGTGTAATATCAACATTCTCACATGTATCAGCACTGTCATTGCCCTGTCACACCATCAGATGGTGTTTTTTGGCAATAGAGAGAGTTTATTCTATTAAATAATGATGTATTTGTTTGTTTAAAACAAATTGTGTTTAAACAAGTATTGTCTTATCTCTTGAAAATTAATTAATTAATTAATTAATTAATATTATTATTGGCCGCCTGGTAGCTCAATGGAATAAGCATCAGACTGGGATGCAGAAGGTGGCAGGATCAAATCCCAGCCCAGAACGCCATCCCCCATACCAGGTGTATCCTTGCACAAGACACTCAGCACTAGCTCCCCGGGCACCTCCTGTGGCTGCCCACTGCTCCCCCCAAGTGGGGATGGGTTAAAATGCAGAAGTGAAATTTTGTTGTAACATGTAAATGTGATCAATGACAATAAAGCTGATTATCCTTATCCTTAAATACAAATTAGGTTTATCTGTAAAATGTAAAAGGCCATACAAAGTTGCCATAACCTACAAAAAAATACATTGTTCAGGTAAAGTAAATTTCAAAATAGCAAAGATGGCTCTGATTGCTGAACAAAGTTTTTGTTAATAACGCACATTCTTTTGCATCTGATGATGCTGACAAATCTAAAAACCTGTAATTTACTAAAAACATACTAGAACTGGGGGGTTGTTCCAAAACGCGGTCTGATAGCCAGGACCTAGCTTGTCAAATGTATATATTCAGCTTGTATTTAAATCCTGTTTTGTCCCACTTCTCAAAATGACTGATAGCAGAAAATGTTTGGATTTTATGTGAGAAATTGTGTTTGTCTTATTTTGATATCTTTTTTTTTATCCTTATGAATGTTTTTCTTTTCTGATAAAACATTTGCATTATTACAGAATTTAAAATCCTCGATTGTACAAATCTGTTGAAAATGAGCCTTTTAAATAAGCATTTAACATGTTGATGTGGTCATTGTGAGAATGTTAGTGCACTGACATTTTAGCATTTAGCTCAAAGCACTGCTGAGCCAAAGTACAGCATCACACAGTTGCCTGTGTGGATGTAGTCTTGTTAAACAAGCAAGTGAAAGGCAGATAAACCCTAACAAACCTCGTGTAATGTGGTACATGTGGTCATGTTATTAACTCCTCAAGAATTTTTACAATTTTTTATATTACTGTGTAAGTGTTTTGTACTCTGATACACGTGGAGAGGGTACAACTATGTTATTATACCCTTAATTATCCTTTATGTACTCTATATTACCCTTGCCAGTTCTACTGTCTGTCCATTTAGCATGACACATTCTTAGAAAACCTGTAGTAGTACAAGTAGTTTAGTGGCAGATGTAAATCATTAAAATGGATACATGTTTTGTGCTGATGGAAGATTGATACTGTGCCTTTGGGGTGTCCTAACTTAGAAATGTTAGCACTAGCCCAGACAATATGTTGTTTTGCATTTTGTAAGATAAGTTTATACAAGGCATAAATCTCTGATAGATGGGTAGACAGGATAGGACAGGATAGACGTACAGTAAATATGTATTTTTTGTTTTTGTGCAGGAACACTCATCTGTCCCTGCTGGATTCTTCTGGAGCCATGGTGTCCATTGACCCCACCATGCCACACAATACAGAGAGGTACTGGAACTGATATCTTTGAACATTTGTTCAGTCCAGCAGCTGGCTGTTTAATTGAAAGACACATTCACTGATTGACTCTAAATCCTAGTGTTTCCTGCTCTTGACTTCTGTGATTTGCGGGTTTGCATTAGAAGCCACACAACTGTAACTGTGTTTACTTAGAGCCGATTATTCAACCGGTAATCACAATAAAAGCCCCATCAGAGTAAAAAAGTCTCATCAGAATAAAAACATTTTTACAAATATTTTACAAAGTTTTCCCATCTATGAACATAGTATGAACTTTATTCTCATGAAGCTGTTGCTACTTCAGAAGCTTTTCAGTTAACTGCTAACACTGCCAGCAGTTGATGGAGGTCCTATTCCCTCAAATGTCCAGTGGTGGAGATCTGCGTCCTGTGAGTTGTGCTTGTAAGAATGCTTCTTTATGATTACTTATTGTGAAGGAGATAAAAAGGATGGTTTATCCCACCAGTTCATTACAGTTAATGCTGTTCTGGGAATCAGCAATCAACACACTTTATAATGAAAAAGATTTGCATCATGTAAGTGTAGCTGGTATTTCCCATCGAGAAGATTCCTGGCAGTGCACTTGTTGCTGACTTCCTGCTACGCAGGTAACATTTCTTAGATTTCACTTACGTAAACTGTTGTAGGTGTGATGCCACCTGCTACCAGCTGACATTAGTGACAAAAACAAGAAGGGCAAAGAACCATGAACAGAATTTGTGACAATGATGGCTTTGGGTCTCCTGCACTTGGAGAAGAGCTTTTATATACACCAGCAGTAGTGCATACTAACGATTAAACAATATATACTATAATATGCAGTACATAACCCAAAAAGTCATAAATCTGTTATGACAAAAAGAAATGTGATGCAGAAGTGTACTGTTGACATAAGAGCCATTTTCGTTCATTCATTCACTGGTTTAGTCTTCTGAGGTTGCCTCTGATTAAATAAGAGTTAAAAAAAAGGAGTATCACAGGATACAGCAACATAACTGAACGCCTATAAGTCAGAACCCCGCCTAGATGTAACGATACCGTAGCGCCGCGGAACCTCGGTTGGTCCCGGATAGCTGGCCTAGGCCAGTTAGTAGAACTGCTTGTGAAAGGCCCAGGGTCCGACCAACACAGTGGATGGGCAGTGATCTTAACTTTACTCCTGTACTGGTCGATTATCTTGTTAATAATGCTGCGTGCGTACTTGATACTGTTGCCCCTCTGAAAGAGAAGGTTGTGATCTGAGTATTCCTTTAACTCTCAGCACCAATGACTTTATGAATTTCTTTACAAATAAAATCATAACTATTAGAGAGAAAAAATGATCAGCTCCTCCTGGTTCTACTGGAGGTTTCTTCCGTTAAAGGGAGTTTTTCTCTCCACTGTCTCCTAGTGCTGCTCAGTGGGACTGTTGGGTTTTTCGTATTATTCTATATACAGTTATATTCTGTAAGGTCTTAAACCTTAAACACAGTAAAGTGCATTGAGATGACTTTTGTTGCGATTCGGCGCCATATAAATAAACACCTGATCCAGATTGCATGAAACCTAGGACGGGGATCATTGTTAACCTTTCAGCATAACAATGGCCCAAAGCAAACAACTAAGACAGTGGTTCAAAAAAACCTCAAAAAATATTTGGCTCTCCAAGTACCACCATTATGATCAGAGGTCGGTAGTAACGAGTTACATTTACTCGGTTACATTTACTTAAGTAACCTTTTGAAAATAAATGTCCTTCTAGGAGTAGTTTTACTGCACCATACGTTTTACTTTTACTTGAGCAGATTTGTGAAGAAGAAACGCTTCTTACTCCGCTACATTGGACAACACTCGACTCGTTACTTTTTTTTTTACCATTTATTCTACTCATCAGTTTCACCAATCAGACGTAGCAACAATGATCACATGACTCCGTTTCACCACCGGTAATAAGGTCGCTACATTGATTGAAGTTGGTTCCCGCTGACACGCAGAAGGCAGACAGCTGTACAGCTGTGCGCAAATGTGCAAACTTCACCCATGAGATTACCTGTTAGCTTACTCTGGATTCAGAAATAGGTGATTTACCATCACATCCTGATCAACCAACAGACTTCAGCGACTAGATTCAGCGATGTCTGTGAATAAAGCTGTTTCTGTCCATGTGACCGTGCGTAAAAACAGCCTGAGAGATCAAATGGGTGAAGTGTGCGCACCCAGCTGTCTGGCTTCTGCGTGTCAGTGGGAACCAACTTCAATCAATTTAACGTCGTTATTACCGACCTTTTTGATTGTCTGCTCATGTGTCTGAATTAAACGTCCCTAACAAAACTGGACATGGTTCTAATTTATGACAGACATTCAGACACCAGATTTCTGGTGTACCATAGTTTGAGAACCACTGAACTAAGACAATGTGGAAACTTGTAGAGACTTAACCAAGAGACTTGGAGTTGCAATTTCTGCCAAAGGGGTTCTACACAGAAGTGTAAATGAGAAATTTCGATGTTTGATTTTTAATTATTTTTAAAAAATATCTTTTCACCTTCTTATTTTGGGTTATTTTGTAAGAATTGATGGGCAAAAATCACAATCTTTTCGATTTCAAAATAAATTCACATCGAGGTAAAATGTGCAGAAAGTCCCAGGACAGAATTATGATTCCTTGTTTATATTAATATTTAGGTCCGAGCTACACCGCTGCAGCCTCCCATTTGCCCATTAAAATATTGTCTGGATTAGCTTTAAGGAAGTAACTGCACCTTTAACCCTTTTAAACTATTTATAGCTCAGAGATGACACATGCAGTTTATGTTTTGCAGTGGAATTTTCCAAAGCAGCTGTTTCATAGTTTACAGTGAAAGGCAACATTATCATCCAGTTCTTCCACTTCAGCCAGAAAAAAGGATGGACTGGCCTATACTTCCTACCACTGTTATATGAAGTCTGAAACTTGATGTCACTTTGTTAAAGCTGAATGGCCCTCCATATAGATGATAATTCCCTCCATCTCAAAACACTCTTAAATCCAATAATACAATCTGTCTTCTTAGTTTTTTTTAGTTTACACCACATCTGCTCTTTAAACTAACCTGTACCTGTGTGTGTCCTGTTGTGTTGAAGGTCACCGTACCACGTGGTGCCTATGTCTGGGGGACAGCTTGCTGGTGAGTTCCAGAACACACTCAGATAGGGCCATCAAATAACATAACAACAGAGCATGAATGTATAGGAACAGTTCAATTGTCATCCCATTAAATACACTCTGTGTATGGTCACTAATAGTCACTGTGTTTAACTGCTACATGTTCACTCGAGATCTTGGGCAAAATTTAACTTAATGATGTGATTCAGCAGCTGGTTGATGGAAGTTTGTTAATTTCACTTACTAGTTTAAAATCCTAGAGGAGGAATCTTTGTACTTTTGCTCTTCACTATGTAATTGAACCATCACCCGCAGCTATGTGAATGTATGTTCACAGGATGGCTATGTACAACTGACATGAATAACGTTTTCCTCCATAAATAGGAGAGATAAGATAAGAAAAGATAAGAGATTCACATAATTTAAATTTGTCTGAATCTCTTGGAAGTACCTATAAAAACTAATGACTCTGAAGTATTTTGTTCAGAACTTTCATTGGTTATATATGTTTCCTGTCTGCCTCTCTCATTGTCAAATAAAGGCTGAAATACCATAAAATAAACTTTAAAAACTTAAATCTCTAATTTACAAAACTATTCACACCCTTTGTTGAAGCGTTAACAATTAGAGAATCTTCTTGGTTAAGTCTCTACAAGCAGTTCATCCTATTCTTCCTGACAGATCCTATCAAGCTCCATAAGATTAGATGTGTGATAGATAGTGTCTGTGACCTGTCATCTCCAGGTCTCTCCACAGATGTTCTGTGGGATTTAAGTCTGGACTTTGTTTGGGTCCACTGAAGAAGTGTAAGAGACAAGACACCTCAGTGCTGTCTTGACTGTTTGTTTCTGTTGATTGCCATACTGAAAGGTGAACAATCACCTCAGTTTCACATCTCATGCACTCGATTTGGCTGCATGTATATTTCTCTAAATTCTGATCAGTTTTGCTGTCCCTCCTGCTGACAAGCCCTGCATAGTGTGATGCTGCTACCACCATGCTTCACTGCAGGGATGAGTTTAGCAGGATGATGAGCATGCTACCTGACATATTGCTTGGAGTTCTGAGTTTGATTTTTGTCTCAGACCACAGTTTCTTTGTCCTTAAGCTCTCGTAGTCGTAGTTATTCCCTGAAAAGTATCATTTGTTTCAGTCACATTGTTTTAATTTATTTTATCTTAGATTTAGTAATGATTTAGTCAGTGAAGCCAAGTATTCATTTTCATCATGTTTAGTCAGTGTTTTAGTTATAGTTTATCTTTCATGATGTTGTTATGAACTTTATGAGGCTTTAATCATTTGTAACAGGTAAATTCTTCATATTGAATACGCAGGTATGGCCACAGTTAAAACTTGACTAAATGTGGCTGGTAGTGTGTGAAATAACAATGAGAATGAAAACAACACAGCCAACAGCCAAAACAGTAACACGACGTGGTGGTTGGATCTTGTGGATTAATTGTAATGCTGTTATGATCAACAGGTGTCAGAACAACAACACAGCATCACAGCTGCTGCGTATGAGGCTGTGTAGCTGCAGACCTGCCACACTGCCCATGCTGACACCGGTCCACCTCAACATTGAAAGCACCGAGTAGTGTTAATATTGTTGCTGATTGGTGGATGTGTTTAACTGTAGTGAGCAGGTAGGCTGCAGGTTTGAGTTGTGGGGGATAAATGTAGGTTCTGGTAACAAGCTTTACGTTTGCAAGATTTGCAAAACGGGACCTATGTAAAAGATGACAAAGATGCATGGACACAGAGAGAATTTATGCGTTAAAATGGATCCGTGAAAATGGTTAAAAAATAAAACAACCTTGCGTGTTTTCAGAAGGGACTGTGATTGATACTGTCTGCCAAAAATAAGCCACTGAATTTGTCTCATCTTTATTCCTTATGGTGTGCTCATCAGAGATTTTGTTATAATTTTTGTTATGATATTTTTTAAAATGATCATTGTCATTACAATTTAGTCATTAAATAAACCTTCATCAACAAATACTTAAATGAATAAATAAACATTTTTGCTGGCAAAATTGGCACTGTCCTTTAAATGCTGTTTTGCAAACTCCAAACAGGCTGCAGCCTCCATCTATCCACTCTACATAAAGAGCTAACTGATGGAATATTAATGAGTCCCATTACTATAGGATGTCCCAATAACTCACTCAAAAGCCTCCAGTTAATCCAGAATGCTGCAGCCAGAGTTCTGACTGGAATTAG
>JAUMHL010000014.1:18506498-18521504 GCA_032362345.1 Sandelia bainsii
TTTTGACACCCAGATTTGTAACAGAGGGTGACAGGGTAATCGTGTGGCCAGAGAAGGAGATGCAATTTATTGAGGAATGAAGCTGGTGGGGGGTACCAATTAAATATTATTCAACCTTTATTGCCTGTCTTTAAAAAGTGTGCTGCTGTACAGCAGACAGTGAGGTGACATTTAAGAACTGATCATCTGAGTCATGAGGACAGTAAATGCACAGTGTGTGATTAGAGAGTAGTCAGGTTTGGAGAGCTGATGGTTTGAACAACTCAAACACACAGTGACTGTCCAGACCAACAGACCACGTTTGACTTTTTGACTTATCAAAGCCGGAAAAGCAAATAAACAACTGATGATGGCTGTGATCCATTAGATGATCTGCTATGGTGTATGTTCAAAAACTGGCTACAGTTAGCTGCTAATATGTAGAAAATCATTTGAATATGAGTCCAAACTTGTAGAAGTGTATCACACTGTACCTCCCAGAAGCCCTGTCTGTGTATGTAGATCTGCAGCGGTGCATCATCACAGTCCATCAGCACCCAGAGCCGGCCTTCTGGGTCAAAGGTCACGTCCAGCGGACAGTGTGGCAGGGTGAGTCTGCTGTGCAGCATGAGCCTCTCTCCACCCCCCTGATCCACAGTGAAAAACTGAACCGTGGACACTCTGAGGACACACAGGAAGGAGATAAACACTGAGTGGTTCCACGTGTTGACATTTATTATACAGGGACACCTGAACAGTCCTGGATCTGTGATGAAGTTGTCTAACAAGCCAGTTGGACCACACACTGTAGCTCAACATGAACATCCTGCTGCCAGGTATCTGCTGTTTGCTCGTGTGGGGACAGGATTCAAAAAGGCTTCAAAGGTGCACAAGGTCAGGGTGTTATAACCTTCTGATATAACCAGTAACTAGCAGGACTAGTGGAGGGAGATATGAAGCAATAATGACTGGAATACTGAGCAGAGATAATGAGGCCACAGCAGATAGAGGCTGGATCAAGCTGCTGAGTATTTACTCTGTGTTTGGGTGAGGGAAGGAATTAAAATCATATTATGTTAGATCAGATTAAAGGTGCTGTAGGTTCAGCCTAGAGATGGTGTCACAGCAGCAGATTTACTGCAGTAACACCCGATACGTTTAACACTGATGAGCTCAATGACACGTCAAACATGTGACCTGAACCGTGTACTGCACGATGAGAAACCAGCTAACTTCTAGTCCACACAGTGACTGACAGATGTCATGTTTTCATTTTTGAAACTATTATATTTTAAACTCCATTTATCTGACTCCTGTATTGACTAGTTACATGATGAAGATTGCAGACATGCGATAAACTGATGAGACTCTACTTTAAGTTAAACTACTCAAGTGTATTTAAAGTAGTGGTGACCTGATGTGTGAGGTCAACAGTGAAATGTAGAGTGTGGGCAGAACATCACCAGAGCTGATGGTCAGTTGAAATATGCTACCAGCTGTCTCTGATAAATCCTCCTTCATGAAGGTGACAATGTTCCGTTTTAGCTCAAACTGTTTTGACTCTATTCACCTTCCAAGTTCATTTCAAATAACCTGCTCACTACACGTCCACGGGATGATTTCCTCCATCAGGTTTAAGTCAAACACTTTGCTCTTTCAACTGTTTTTTTTTACTACTTTCAGGCATTTCACAGACTAAACATTTACCATGAAAACAACTGCTGAATTTTTAGATAATAAAAATATTCAATAGCTGCATAAAGTTTAAACTAATTTAAGGGATATTTATTAAAAGCATCTGGACTGTGTGTTGGACATTAAGTGAATGTTGGCTAATACACTGGCTGGAGGAATGTTCATGTGAAGAAACTATGCACTTCAGGCACCTGCATGAGGAACATGTTAATACACAGTCGGTTTCAACACCTTTAAACGCTTTTTGATAAACTAGTGCATTAAGTGTCCAGCGAAAAAGAAGCTACAGAAACAGGCTTCAGGTTGAAGGTCAGGTGTTGGTGATTCTACACATTAAGGTAACACAGACACTAACTGTTGTTAAGGTCCAAGTGTAAATGTGTGTGTCCAGTTCTGTGCTTACAGAGTCAAGGAAATGATTCTCTCTCACACACACAGACATTCACTCACCTTTCACACTGCACAGCTATGTGGTGACCATCAGGGGAGCTGGTCATACGACACACGGTTAGCTTCTGTGCAATAAGACAAAAAGAGAGCGGGAGAGTCACCACAGGCTTTCTAACGTTTCTTGCTTAACGTTCTACCAGCTGAACATCAGCAAGTTAGTCATTCTGTCACTGTGATGCTGACATTCACACCACTGTACAACAGTGTAGCATCCCAATGTTTTCCTAAGGTCTGGCAATAATAGTGATTTTTAAAGCTGAACCTCCCACATTTATTGTACAGTTGTCCAGCTGTGACCAGCTCCTCTGTGCTGTGTGCACTGTGTGATGGGAGAGCAGAACAACAACACAACACTAACAGTACTTAGATATGCTCCAGATCTACTCAGAATGAGGATGTAGGATGGAATCAGGACACAGCGTCATGTTTTTCTAGTGTTGCAGGATGAACCATGCTGTAGTCACCTTCTCCTTGTCATCCTCAGAGCTCTGTGTTTCTTCAAGCTCATTGAGATCCCAGCTCTGCAGCCTACGGCCGGACTCATACTCCCACAGCTTCACCGTCCCGTCCTGATGCACACAAAGATGACATAAACACAACATGACACTCAATCTACTGGATGCTGATTTTTACTGCATTTAACAACAAACATTAGTTCCAGAAAGATGAATGGTCCATGACAATTGAAAAACACATTTGTGTGTAATGATAGAGTAGATATGAAAAACTTTTTTTCTGTACCATTAGTTTCTGTAGCTCTTAAACAGAAAATAAAACATTTCAAACAAGTGTTTTGCCAACACTCAAAATCTTTTCCATAATCAGCTCATTCTTTTTTAATATTCATTTTAAGACAAAATAGCAGCTGCTCAGTTAAATTGAGAATATAAAGCTCAGAATATTGAAAGATGGTGTGTGTGTGTGTGTGTATTTGTTTGCGTGTGTTAATGAACCCTTAGGTACACACACATACCCCTGATCCAGACAGCAGACAACGTGGACAAGCTGATAGGACCAGCAAGGCACTGACAAACCTGAGACAAAGCAGGACAAAAAAACAGCAACAATAAAGATAAAACTTTGAGACACTGAGCAACAAACAAGCACTGTACTGCAGTACTGTAGTACTGTAGTATTGTAGTACTGTAGTGTGCCTGCTTGATTTTGGGGGTATTTGTTTCCTCCTTTAGGTTCAGTTACTCACTCTTCATGTCCCAGACAGAAGGACTGGATGTTGTACGGACACCTGAGGTGGCTCACTCTGATCTTCTCATCACGGTCGGCTGTGATGATGTACCTGTCGTCCAGCGACATGGTCTGAAAGACAGCAGAGAAGAAGCATTTAGTCAGTCGGCTGCAGCAGACACATCCTGAGAAACTGCGATAATTCAGCACAAAGTCAGTAAAAAGTCAACATTCCCCCCCCCAAATCACATCATGGGGGGAGGGGGCAGGGGGGCACATCAGCACAAATACTGTATATGATGGACCGGCATACAGCACGTATTTCTATTGTTATCATTTGCCTGGTTGTGATAGTGTCGGTGTTCCTTACTAAAGCTAGCAGCATGGACAGGTGGCCCATCTTTAGCTCGCCCTCCCTCTGTGGATCCGCCACTGAGAAGGAGTACACATCTCCTGATTTGTCTGCCACCAGCAAATCATCCTCAACGTGGCTGAACACCAGAGATGTGCACCTCCTGACCACCCACCTTTGCAACACACACACACGCCAGTGAACATCATTATCATCAGAACATGACGCTCCTGCTGCTGGAGGATAGAGTTCAGTTGTACCTGACACTGACACACTGCCATGAAGGCTCACACTGAAACAGAACCAGTCTCTTGGTGTCATCAGTCAGTGCCACCAGCTTTCCAGAAGGAGATGCAGCCAAGGCCAGGATTCTGTCACTTCCTGTTTCCTCCAAGCCACAATCACTGATGACAAACAAGACAAAGTACAGATGTTTAAATGACTCCTGATATTCCAACTGTTCTTATCTGTTTCCATTCTCCAGAAAACTATGTATTACTCTGAACTGTTGTTAACCTTTATTTATTCAGCGTAGTTTCACTAAGCGCAGATCCACTGCTCTCAGTCAAACAGACAAGTGCAGGTTTTTTCACTGTCCCACTCAGACTGCCAAACCTTCACACCACACTTTTCTGTCTACTTACCCTGATGTATACATCTTCCTATATAAAACATAAAGTCATATCAAATGCAGTTTCTTACTGATCAAACAGGAATCATGACGCTGCTTTTACCTGGTGTTGTCATCTTTGGGGTTTGGTTTCTTGGGCTTCTCAGCAGTGCTGCAGTCAAACACAAACGGTTCTCTGCAATCCATTACAAAAGATGATAATGTATTACATGCACATGAGTTCCTGCATGTTGCCATTTCATTTTAAGCATTATATTCTTTTCAGACAATATTTGAACAAAAACTTTCCCACTGAGGTCTGTGTTGTGAATTTTAGTTTGACACAGACCATTTTTACTTAATTCAGCAAAGATGGAAAGAAACCAACTGTTTAATTAAAACAGGTTTAATCTGAAATTCTGCTTCACTTTACTAACTTACTGAGGAACCATTTTATTTATATTTATTTCTTGGTGGCAGTTCAGGTGTTACAGACCAATTGTGGCAAAACTGATCGGATACTGATTAGTCAAAATTAATCAACCTATGTATGAAGCATGTTTGCCAAGTGTTCTCTGTGATTTTCCACTTTAAGTCATATGACATGCAATAGGCTACAGGTTTTCAGTCTTTTGATGTTTGCTTAATAATGAAAACAATAAAACAGATTATAAGAGCTATTACCTGTTAGAGCTAGAGAATACTTGTTCTCCATGGTATCTAGTTTCCTAGATAAAGCATCCTCACAATGACATGGCTTTCATCAAGCAACTATCAAATACTGAAAGCTGACTGATTAATCTGTAGTTTATTTATCAGACTAGTTGATTAATTGTGTGTATAGGATGTCAGAAAATAGTGAAAAAGCCATCATAATTTTCCACAGCCCAAAGTAACATCTTAGATTATCCAATCAAATTTCAGAGATTTAAAAATGATTCTGATTTGATTATTTAAATTGTTGCAGGTTATATTGATAGCTACATCAGATCATCTGTGATTACCATAAACACTTCAAATTGTATTTTATTGTGACAAATGTCTTGTTCAGTTCCTTGTATTTACACAACAGTTTTAGCTTTAGTGTAAAATCCAGTTACGTGTTGTTAACATGTTTTTTTAAACCGGTGCACGAACGTTAGTCATAATTTGGCAGCTAGCTAACACAGCTGGCCACCAAAGATAACATGACCTATCTGCTAACAACTCGTAAATAACTAAAAATATTTTTAAAACGTTTCAAACCTGGTCTGTTTAATGTGAATTGCTACGAGTTTCTTGTCGCAGGTGGCAATAAACCACTCTCCACCGACACAGACAGCAGACATGACTGTTGTGTGTATCAGGCGACGGTGGCACACGCGGAGACGTACTTTGTCGCGCAAAATATGCGTCACGAATCACGCAACACGCCCCCTCGAGCGAGAGAGCGAGAGAGAGAGAGAGTACAGAATGTACACAAAGGCAGATATTGATGGGACCGGCTGCTTTCTATTAGATGACTCGTGTTTAGCCTTTCAAATATTAATATAAATATAAGTTATTTAATTTAAAGTAAGTTATGTCGCTATAACCACAATACATGACGACAAAAACACTAAAATCAGATAATTCAGTTGGGAAAGGTGAGTGAGCGAGCAGACCCCAGAGATAACTGTCATTCAGCGTTCAGACATTCAGAGTATTAAGTTAACACTGTATATGTCAACATGGCCGCATATTTCCCACAGACAAGAGTAAATGAGAGATTGATAAGGAGCAGCACGTGAAGGGGGCGTTCCCTGTCACGTTCCTGTGTTACATAAAAGCTGCTAAAGTTTGTCTGAGCCATGTCCTCGCTGCTGTGAGCTGCGTCCCGAGCCTCTCACCACAACAACTGCTTATTATTCTTATTTAGCAAAAGGTAACATGCAGTCATACGTTTATTTCATTTTCATACCTCACAATACTTTGTATGGACACTTTGTTGCAGCAGCTTTTTAAATTGATATTGTTTTTTGTGGGATGCTAATGAGGCTAATTGCAGTTTGAATATGTTTCAGTGATATTACGTTATTATTATAGCCTTGATTTACCGTTGTGTGTTCATTAATTACCAGCATAGGCTGCACAGGAAGATGGCGGCTTCCCTGCTGAGGATAGGACGACTGGGATGTGATAAGGTAATAACTTAAAATGACAGCAGAATTAACTCGGTAACATAGATGGGGACACTTTGTGAGGCTGGCAGCTGTTTGTCTGTGTTGTCTCCACGTTTGTCTGACCTCACAGCTGCGGTGTTAACGTTAGCTAGCTGCTCTCCACAGTGGATCAGACACAGAGCTGCCTGCTGAAGCGGCGACACTGAGAGTAGACTTTCTAAATGCTTGTCATGGCTGTTGTGGATGACATTTACATGGAACAGGTTGTGTAAGCATGGGCATGTATAAGCAAGGTTAGTGAGTCTTCACCAGAACAGAGCCTGTAATTACACTTGAAGTTGTCCATCCATAAAAATGTTTCTTGACATGTTTACTTGTGTGTGAAGAGAAGACTGGATTAAAGTCAGTTTGTTTTAACCTGTTCCACCCCACTACTTAGCAGTGGCACAGTGAGAACAAAGTCCAGCTGTGACATTAACCCTGAGAACTTTAGCTCAAATTCTACTTGACATCAGTGTTAATTTTGGTGTCATGTTAAAAATTATGCAGAAGACATTTAGAAATGAGTCATAAAAACATTTTCAGTTTAGCATAAACATTATAGACTGTAGGTTCAACAGGAGCTGGAGCATGCAGATATGTGTGATGCTACTTTGTAGGAAACATACTTGATAAACTGGATGGTCCATAAAATCTCATCAGAACAATATGCCATTGACTTCACCGGCAGCCTTCCACTGAGATGTAGTATCAAATAAAATTCAGTCCATTCTTCATGTGAATGGGTTAAAGTCTATATTAGGACAGAGACACACTAGGTGTTGCTGTTCTGTCCTTGCAGGTTAAGGACAGGTTTGGAACAAATGCTGTCTGGAACAAATCACCTGGTGTCACTGTTCCTAAGTCACAAAAACACCACTAGAGGTCATTATAATACAAATGTAAGTTAAAGCTTCTGGCTAAATGCAAAGCAGCTTTCTGCAGTTCAAGTCTAAAATCCGATCATGTAAAAAGTATCATGTCAAACTAAAGTCACTTCTATCACAGACGGAAAGCTTCTAATGTTTTGGATCATGTACTAATGTTTTGGAACATGTACTAATGTTTTGGAACATTCCTCCTGCTGTTTGTATTTGGGCTAATATAGTGTATATAATATATTCCATATGTTGATACCTGAGTATACTGTAAGGAGGCATTTGTAAAATTATTGCAGGGTAACATTTTGGTAGGATAAGAAAATAACTGAACCTAATGGTGTGTGTGTGTTGTCAGTGTTTGCAGGCTCGGAGCTGGAATACACTGAGCAGAGCACCTGCTGCTGTAGCCTTTAGTACAAAATCTGGGGGTTCCAAGAAGTCGTCTCAAAAGAGAACCTTCGGTAGGTTTCAGAGAGTCCCTGCTGATGTCACAACTTGTGGCTGATTCTTGATCAACTCTTGATTGACACTCAGATCATTAGTTTGTATCATTTTATCTTATTTTGTGTTTGTTCAGAAAAACTGATTTACTGAAGATAACACTTTATTGATCAACAGGGGGAAGTTCAAGTGCTATAGTAAAACTGACTGCTGAGCAAAACTTTTAACAGTAAAAGTTAAAATATATAGTTAATGGTAGGTGAGACAAATTAAAACAGAGAGGCATCATTTACATTCAAGTGACCAGTTCATTAAGCTGTGCTACCAGGGAAGTGATAGAGACTCATCAGACCATTTTCCGACTGTTCCTGTGGACGCTGGCCCCCACTGCACCACAGGCCTGCAGACAGGCAAGAGGTGCACCAGGCCATGGTGATCCTCCAAGTGAAGGAAAGGGTGAGGAGCTACATGGACCGTCCACACTGGCATAAGACAAGTCCAAAATTCCATGGTCTCTGGAGCTACACCTAACACACTGTCCACACACACTGGCAGAGTGGTCAGCGGTCATTTCATTGCCAAACTTAACAAAATAAACAGAAATTATTAAATTTCTCTGATGAGTTAGAAGTGTGAGCTCTGCTACCAGGCTGTTCTGTGTGTCGGGGTCACAGGAGACTTCAAAAGCACCTTTTGATCTGGTTGAGCAAGAAACAGGATATGTTTTTGAACTTACTGGAACTTTCCATGGGGTACATTCACCAAAATGGAAACGGATTTAGCTAGAGGGGAAAAAGGGATCAGGTGTGGCCACAGATACCTTGCTGCATGACAACATTACACTTCCTGTTTACCTCATTTAAAATGAGATGGCAGAAACACTGAAATTTTTTACTTTTACTTTTTTACTGTTAGTGTAAGTTTTTTGAAAGTGTGAAGACTGACAGAAGAACAGAGACCCTGGTGTCTACAGAAATGCATTCTACTTTTAAAATATGTACACAAAAATTCAAACAGTTTTCATGAAGAAACTGTAGTAAAACATATAGTACTATTAATGTGGAGTAGAGTACTATTATTATATAGTACCATTGTCACATGTCAAATTATGGGTAGCCCCACTTATTCTAGAAATGTATGCCGATAAAACATGTAGTGCCTCTGCTAAACACCTTGAACTACAGATATAGTTTAGATGCTACATGCATTAGTAAGCCGTGAAAGAATTAACATCTTTAAATGAACATCCATCACGGCCCATTTCATCATACTGTCACACTGGTGAAGATACTCTACTGTCATTGGCTTGTATGACTGCACTGACAGTTTTTGAGGTTAGACCTAGAAATGCTAGACTACAACATGAATTAGCATTGCTAAATGTATGGTTGTTGTAAATATCGCATACAAAGGTTTAGCTTTTGTGTTTGACATGATGTTGTGTGAAGATGATGCAACAGCATGAAGTGCAGCAAAGGTCAGGGGTAAGATTCCAACCCACATGTCCCACGTCATGGTTGAATCTTTAACAGATAACATACAGCAGCTGCAAGGCATTTGTAAATAAAAAGCCTATTAAACCTGTTAGTACTAGAGACCCAGCTGCTTTTGTTAATGTCAGCATTTGCTGGACCAGTTAAACTGCACATGGCAGATTTGTATGGGTGTTTTGCTCACCCCATCAGAAGATCAGCATAAATGGTGAATGCTTAGGTGTTGTGGTGGATGACTTAAGTTATCAGATATCAGAAATGAATTAGAATTAATATTTCATGATGCTTGCTCCACAGTTAGCCATTTTCGCTCCTGGCTTCCCTTCCGCAGGTTTTAAAGAGTAGTTCACTAACATCACTACCACCTGAGGAGCAGCAAAAGTCGCTTTTCACTGCAAAATAATCAGTTTTTCTTGGTATAAAGCTGTTATGGTCAAAGTTACAGTTTAAAAAGACTTAAGAATTGTCTTGTTATCTATCAGATATAGCCTTTCAGGATATACTCTGTTTTAAATGTTGGGATTTTGTTAAATGTGGCATTACAGTGGACATGTTGTCATTCAACCATATGTTTAAGAAAATAATTGTATTTTCTCTGCTTGCCCTCCTCCTTCCTCCTAGATAAAAAACAGGCTAAAACATACTTCGATATAGAGAAACTTGTCCAGCACAAGCCTTATGAAGTTTCTCCAGCAACAGCTGCAGCTGCTGCAGTAGCAGCAGCAGCAGCGAGACCAACTGCACAGCCCATGCCCTCTGGTGCTTCACCCAAGTCTGTGGCAACCACCTCTGCGGTAGAAGCTAGTGGGACAGTGGTTGAGGCCTCTTTCAGTCCACAAGATGTCTGTGACCCTGCTTCAGCAGCTGAAGCCACACCTGTTGTTGAAGTGCCTCCAGCTGTTGAAGCACTCTTTGAATCTGCCACAACAGCAGGAGCTGTACCTGTTGTTGAAGCTCCTGCTGAATCTGCAACTATTGCTGCTGTTGCTGAAGCCGTACCTTTGGTTGAAGCAGTCGCCGACGCTGCTGCTGCAACACCAACTGAAGATTTTGCAGAAGCCACTGTCACTACCACTGAAACCGCTGCTCCCATTGGTAAAGATCCTGTTGAAGCTGCAACTAAAGCCCCTGACGAAGTGGCCCCCGTCCCAGCCACAGATGCTGGAGCTGCACCAGTCGTGGAAGCTGCCCCTGAAGTTGTGCTTGTTGAAGCTGCTCCTGTAGATGCGGCGGCCCCGGAGCCTGTGGCCGAAGCTGCTCCTGTAGATGCGGCGGCCCCGGAGCCTGTGGCCGAAGCGGCCCCCGTTGAAGCGGCGGCCCCAGAGCCTGTGGCCGAAGCGGCCCCCGTTGAAGCGGCGGCCCCGGAGCCTGTGGCCGAAGCGGCCCCCGTTGAAGCGGCCCCCGCGCCTGTGGCCGAAGCGGCTCCCGTAGAAGCGGCCCCGGAGCCTGTGGCCGAAGCTGCTCCCGTAGAAGCGGCTCCGGAGCCAGTCGCTCAAGTGGTGCCTGTAGAAGTGGCCCTTGAGCCTCTCATAGCTGCCTACACCCCTGTAGACAGCGCAGAGGAGCTGGTGGACCTTGCCCCAGTCATAACTGAAACTGCAGGAGAGGAACTGCAGGAGGTCCCAGCTGAACCATCTGAGGGTACACAACTCCCCTCCCCCACAATCCTTCTCTTTTCCTCTGTGGACCCTGCAGTATTCCAGCAGTTATTGTCATCGCCATTTACACAACTTTAGAGGAACTGTTTGTGATGAGTGTAGGGATAAACTGTAAAGATACTCAACATCACAATCACACCTTTTTTTTTTTCTAGCCTTGCACAACATATTTTAATTGTCTCCTATAGGCTACTTAATGCATTTTAGCCCATAACCCTATCACACCATGCTATATCCACCAACCACATACACCCCTGCCCCATCTTTCATTTTATATGTAGTGATAGTTCAAGTCATTGTCTAGTGTGTTTGTGCTGCCTTATATAAAGACCCCTGACTTATATCCACACCCCTTCACCTTTTGCACACTTTACTGTGTTATAGATTTAATTTGAAATGGAAAAAATATTTTGGCTCAAGACGCAGGGAAGAAAAAAATAAAGATGTTCTGGATAAAGTATTCAGACCCTTTGATCTAGCACCCCAAAATTATAGTTGCATGATTTTTTTTTTTTTTATGATTTCCTTCCTACTTGGAAAACAACTAGTCCATCTGTTGCATTCAAACTGATGGGACATGGTTTAGAAAAACCTTTATATATAAGGTACCACACTTCACACTACATGTGAAGACAACAACCGGGCCGTGAAGTCCAAGGAACTTTTTGTAGACCTTCACAATAACATTTGAGGTAAAAGGATAAGGGTATTGCTAAAGCTCAAGTTGTAAAATGGAAGAGGTCTAGAACCATCTGGACTCTTAGAGTTAGGAATCTAGCTAAACTAAGTAACTGTACAACAATGACCTTGGTCATGGAGGTGACTAGGTACTCAGTGGTCACTGTAGCAGAGCTTCAGAAGTCCTCTGAACCTGGTGGAAGGACAACCATCTCAGCAGCATTTCACCAGCCAGGCATTTAAAGTACAGTTGATGGATAAATGTTGTCAAACAACATTTAAAGTACTCCGAGAGCACAAGGACAAAGATTCTCTGGCTTTGCTCACCATCTGGCTAATATCGAACTTACAGTGAAGCTTGGTGGTGGCAGCATCATGCTATGGTGGAGCTTCTCAGCAGCAGGGACAGGGCGACTGGTTAGAGTTGAAGTAAGAATAAATTCTTAGAGCTGTAATTACTGTCAAAGGGATTCTACACAGTACTAAACTGGGGGTCTGAATACTTAAGTGAATTATATGTTTTTTAATTTAAATTAATTTGCAAAAAAAATGAATTATGGATTTGTATGTAGACTGATGTCAAATATTTTTTCAGTTTAAAATTTAATTTACAATGCAGTAAAATATGCAAGAAGTGAAGAGGTCTGAATACTTTGTAAGCAGCTGTATGATGCATGAGTTTACTGTTTAACATTCTGCTTTGAGATTTTTGTCTCTTGTACATGTTATTTTCCTGCTTACTAACATCGGTCTGCTAACTGCACTCATTGCCTTTGTTTACTAGATTTACTTCCCAACATTTTGCATAAGTCACTGTAATCTGTTTTTCCCATTGTTTACTTAGGGAGTTTTTAGTTTCTAGTTGTCTTACCTAAGATGTTGAAACATGACAAAATCATTTTCAGGACATTTCCAAGTTTTGTGTTGACCTTTTAGATCTGTCGTTCTTGATTTTATATTTGTGATTGTTGAAAACTAAATATAAAGGTACAGTTACTGTACAGCTGTAGAACTGTTCCACTTTCCACTCTTTCCTCCTTCCTTCCCTATGCTCTTCATGTTTTCTTGGCAGTCATATTGTAAAAGTAATATGTAACCAATCCCCGTGTGTGCGTTATCTGAACGTTGGGTGCATTATATTGTTAATGGGTGAAGTGTGAATGTAAACTATCCTGCTACTTTCTTCTGTGGTAAAAGCACTTGTTGAGGTTTTTCCCTGGTTGCTGTGTATGGAGTTAAAGTAGATTTGAAACCAGTTCTTCAGACTCCACTGTTACATGCTTCGAATGCCTTGACCGTCATAAGTCTGTGTCTTACAGCGGTGCTGTAAATGTGTAGCCTAGCATGACCTATCACAGCAACTTTTAAAACTGTCAGCTGGACTGACCTTTCACATGTTCTTTTCCATCTCACCCCTGTAGCTGCCTACTTCTGTCTACCATTGCCCAGGTGCAGTTATGTGCATGAGGGTTACACATAAAATTGGATTTATGTGTTCTATCCTCATGGACAGATGATCCAAAACATGAGCATTCTTCTGTGAAGAGTAATTGACTCTCTTTGTGACTTCCAGCTCATATGGACCCAATTCAGAAGCTTTTCCTGGACTCCATACGCGAGTACTCATCAAGAAGCCAGTGAGTCTCACTATCTCAACCTGTTTATCACGTTACCTCAAGAACGTCACACGGCTGCTGCTCTGTCATTTTATTAATTTTTGTTTCATCATTCCACCGAGCAGCTTTCTTTTCATGTGTTTTTGTCAGCTGCAGCCTACTGCAGTCTGGTAGAAATGAACTGATATGTTGCTGATGTACTGTAGGGCTACTGGTGGGCTAGTCGATGCGGGTTCAGAGTATGAGAAGGCTTTGGCAGAAGAAATAGCAAAGCTTCAGAGACTCTACGGCGGTGGAGACCTCACATCTTTCCCTGAGTTCAAATTTGCAGGTGAGTAAAGTTGATAAACTAAACAATTCCAAGTCCAGACTCTCCCAGTGTATGTTATGCACATTTAGCCTGAAAAGAAAGCTGACAATTGTGAGGTAAACATGGTTAAATATATTGTGGTCATCAGAAAACTGTAAAAAAAAAGAAAAAAAAAAGAAGATGCATGCACAAAGTTAACAGCTCTGCTGTGTGTTTTCTAGAGCCCAAGTTGGATGAAGTGTCCCAGAAGTGAACATCAACACTTTGTACTGGTGGAACATTAACAAAACCTTGTGCACCTTGTGCTTGTGTATCTTTGTATGTGAGAATAGAGTAGTTCCAGTAGTTAGGGAAGGTAAAGCATTTGATATTTGACAAAGTAACCTCAGCACTGTGATATAAGCTTTGTGTAGACTGATTGCACATTCAGTGTGGACTAAATAAAATCAGCTTCAGATTTGTTGTGTGTGTGTGCCTCTTTCTGCTGGTGAAGGCAGCCTAAAAAGAAATGGAAATGAACAGTTAACATTTTGGTTTCACAAACACTGAAACCATAGTGCACCTACCATATTTAATATATAGAGAGAGCTAACTGAAAGAAACCATTAAGTGATTTGTAATTTACAGTAGAGAGCAAAATTATTTCTCCAACCAATTAAAATATTCAAACCCACATCAGTGAGTATGCAGGAGTGTAATGTATTTGAAATTGTTCCGTTAGGCAAAATAAATCGTACTACTCTAGGTACAGTGTGAGTTCAGATGTCAGCTTACAATTTAGTAGTGCTGATAGGCAATGTACTGTTGTCTATCGGCAGACTCATAGAAGATACACAAATAGAAAGCTATCAACAGTGCACATAGACCAGTGTTCACAGGTGAAATGTGTGTGCAAAAGCAATTGTGTCGTTTCCTGATATTCTATAGTTCAGAGAGCATGTATAGGTATATATGCATAATAACATTAATCAATGACCATATGAACATATTATAAAATAGAACATAATTCCAAGGACCAAAATAACATGAACTTGCTCAATTTCAGTGTCTTGTTTTTGGCACAGGTGATGAATTTAGGTTTAGTGCACCATCAGGCTGAAATGACTGAACGTGTTTCAGACTGAGGTAACATTATGTATCCATACACATTCCATATTACCCCTCATGAAATAAAGTCACGTATACTTAAGTATAATTCGAGTATACTTGCCAAGTATACTTAATGTAGTAAGTATACTAATGGCAATGTACTTTTAGTATATTTATAACAGGGTGTCCGCGGGGTTTTAAAAAGTATTAAAAGGTCAGAAGGCTGCGCACCCTGAAGGCAAAGACCACCAGACTGAGAAACAGCTTCTACCCTGACACAGTCAGGATAGTAAACTGTGGTATCCTGCCTTAAAAAAACTGGATTTGCACTACACCCACACACATACTGACTCATTGCACATTGCACATATACATCCTTGCACTATTAC
>JAUMHL010000014.1:18521604-18536939 GCA_032362345.1 Sandelia bainsii
TGTAAGGTCTTAAACCTTACACTGTAAAGTGCCTTGAGATGATTTATGTTGTGATTTGGCGCTATATAAATAAAGTTGAATTGAATTGACGCGACTTATTTTCCGCTCTCTGACCGCTGGTGTGCGCGCGCACGTGTCACAGTCGGGCAGAGCTCCGCCGCGCGTGACAGAGATCAGAGAATAGTAAAGGTGACCGTGTAGAGACAGAAATGACATATGATAAATAACATGAGGCTGTTTAGTTAGTTTAGTAAAACTACAGGGTTCAGACCTGTTCTATAGGAAAGAGAACCTTAAATTACTTCTGTTGTGATCGGGTGCTATATAGAAAATACAATTAACACACACACCTCCACCTGACAGAGCGACAGAGTGACCAGGAATAAGTGGGGGAGATATGGAAAGATAAAGAGTGGGAGAAAGAGAGGCATTAAAAGACTGGATCCGACCTCAAAGACATTCTGCAGATTTATCAGCTCATCATGCAGATTTAATACAGCAGATGAACAACAGGGGAGGATGGGTTATAGGCGGGTCGGGCCGGCTCTGGTCAGGACTGAAACATCAGTGCAGATGTTATTTTAGTGATGTTAAAAGAATCTGGAACAGTCTAGTTAAATACTGCAATCAGCGTTTCTGATAAGTCACATCATTTATTCTGTAAAATAATTTTCATAGTGAAAACTCTGACTCCTGTTTTTGATCCAGCTCCTGAACCAGATCTTAGATCAGGTGAGAGCCAGGTGTTTCCCGTCATGTCCTGAGGTCTTACAGTCTTACAGTGACTCCAAAATCTGCGACAGCCTTGGTCTCATGAGATTATTGTTGCTGGAATCTGTACAGAATTTGCTCATCTCTGCTTTCTGTGCTGCTGACACCGTTACACTCCAAACCAAACACCACGGCTGCATCGATGGCAGATCTCCAGGTGACCATGCAGTCCCTCCGGGGAGTTGCAGTGTAGCAAATCTTTCCAAAAACGTGCCACACCAACACTGTGTGTGGAGTTTTGTGGTGCCTAGACACTAAAACCAGGTACATCATCAGATTTGTATTAGCCCCCGTTCTTCAAAAAACTGCTTGTTGATAGCGTCAGTTAAATAAATGCAAGATATTTTCAAATCACAGAGTCTCTAAATTAAATTAAAGTCTCTATTCAGTTGACTTTTTAAATTGTGTTGTACTGGAAAAGAGTGTGTATAAATCTGAAAATCAGTTTAAAAGTTAGAAAAGTTGTCGATTAAAACAGTTACAGCACAATCTCGTGTTGGTTTTAAAAAATATCGAGGAGGTATTGAAAAAGGTATTAAAAAGTATTAAATTCAACTTCAGGATTCATGAATATACTCTGTATAAGTATACTTTTTCAATACTTCTTGGGACTAAATTGTCCCACTTTTTAGTTTATGAAAGTATACTTCAAGTATACTACAACTAAACGTTTATATATACTGTTAGTTCACTAAGGGTGTACTACTAGTATACTTTCTAGTTTCTAAAAAATGTACTGCTAAATACAAATACTGAACATACAGTTATGTTTAACTTACCTATTACTTATTTACTATATTTTTTTCCTACTTTTGAGTTGATCATAGTGTACTGGACTATGGTTAATAAGGACTATTGACTTCTCACGCTGCTTACTAACGGTTATAAGTTTATAAAACAACACTGACCAACCAGACCCTCCACACTTACTCTGTTCAAAAGGGAAAACACAATATTACACAAGTTGTGACAGATTCTTAATTTATAACATCAATTATTTGTTTTTAGTTGTTTGTTTACACAGTTTAACTGCTGAAAGGTATGCTGGGTATATACTTGTCAGTATACTCCAAATATTACATGTAATTTTATCTAGTATATCTCTGATAGTACACTCAAAGAACACTTGCTTATTTTCACTTTAAAGAAGTATACTAATTATTGCAGTTTGTTTAAAAACTGGTCGATTGAACATAAAGTCGAGCGGTGTGTCAAACTTTAGCGAAGCGTGGAAGAGTGGAAAAGAAAAAAAGAAAAAACAGAAGACAGCGCCCGTGGTTCGAACCCTCGGCCCGAGGACCGGCTGGGTTAGAGTATAACTACTTGGGTTTTACGAAGTAACCACTGAGCTAAACCTCTGCGATGCAATAGATGACAGCAGTGTATTAAATAACTGAACAAGTGGACGTGCACACCTGAAGTGTACTAAATAACATTTATATAAGTCGTTCGTTGAACGTGGGGCTCTGTATTCTGCAGCGGACTGACCTTACGTTAGGTAATTTAATCACCTGTTGGTAATTTTTGATTCCATTATGTGACGTCACTATTGCCCAAGGATAAAGGCTATACCCCCCCCCCCCCCCCCGCCCGGTTATAATACATTATTAATAGTTAATAATTACTAAATGTTTCTTGAATAAAAAAGACGATCTGACGCGTCATTTTTAGGGTGACACTAAAGTTACTAGTTAGAGGACACACGTCCGATTAAGTTAGACCTCTCTCCTTCTACATGTGTGATCCAAGTGAGCTCCATCCGCCATCAAGCGGATTTAATGAGTTATTAAAAGCATACAAAAGACATACAAGTAACATTATAAGTTTTAGTTCAGACCACAGTGACACTAAATGTGTGTAACAATTAAGTAATGCACTATATATTAGGATTTCACATGATTTCCATCTTAGCTATATTTGGATGTCCTTGGTGAAAACCTCAAAAACAAACGTTAAACGGATGTTTCTGCAGAAACAGCTGAAATGCAAACAAAAAATTGAAGGAAAGTTAAGTAATTTCCTTGTCTGTGGGTGAAGCAGTATCACTGCGGAACCATTGTTTCCTCCCCATGTTTCCGAGCGGAACATTGCATTGGGAACACGAAATGGCGTCCTCCTTGCTGCGGTTCGGGCGGATACGTCCTCTCAAGGTAAAAACAGTGGAAACATTTGAACGTGGTCTGTTTGGACACATTCATGGGGAACATCATACTACTTCTACTTCACTACGTATGTGAAATATTTCACAGTAAAGGGCAAGTCTGTAGTTCTCTAACAGCACCTGACTCAGTTACGTCTGAGCTACGAACTTTTCTCCATCTGACGAACATTACTTTACAACCATTTTTAACATAACACGTTTTATTAAATGTCCAAAGCCAACGCCACCGGTGTTAGGCGGCTAAAGACGTCAGGTACAAGCTGTAAGTGTCTTTTATTTAAAGTTGTTCGTGAATCTGTACCCCCACGAACCCGGAGCAGGATAAGCTGTATATGTAATGGATGATTGTAAATTAGTTTGACATCATTAAAGTCACCCTGTCCGGGGCGATATGGTGATATGACATATATATATAAGGATATAAGGATTAGCAGCCTCGGTAGAAAACGTGTGACAGCTGACAGTTTGTGTCCTCTCACATTAGAAATCATGCAAGTCACCACAACAGAAGTATTCAACTAACCGACATTCCCCTGAACTGTAACATGTAACACTGGTACTGAGACTAAATAAAAACCCCAGTATAGTCAGGTTAGATCAGTTGTGTGTGTGTGTGTGTATATATATATATATATATGCATGCATGTATGTATGTATGTATGTATGTATGTATGTATGTATATATGTATATGTATACACGTTTGATGATGGGTATGGATGTTGGTGTTGGCTAAATTTATACTTTGGGTGGTGGGTATTACTGCTGATGAAGCAGAAACAAATTACAGAAATAGCTGAGTGCTGATTGTTATTGTCTTACAGTATGTTGGGGACTGATACCTAAAGTTGTCTGTGCTCCTCTGCAGTGTTTCCAGGTGGAGAGCTGGGGCATCCTGAGGAGCAACTCAGTTGCTTCATTCTGCACTCAGACTGGGGATCCAGCGAAGCCAGCGAAAAAGACAAAGACAGTGAGCAAGAGTAAGACCATACTAATGTTCCCTGTATATTGTTTGCTAGTTGATAATGTGCATTAATTATATATTTTTCCCTTGTTTTTATTTATGTCTGCAGCATTATATGTTGTGTGTTTGTAGGGTTTATGATTTAAAGTGTTGATTTAAAAGCCTAACCTGTCACTTTTTTACAGTACAGTAAATGTGCCATGAGGTGTTAAGGCAGGTGTACACTGTGCGATTTTGGGCTGTCCCAGACAAAAGATGACTAAATGTGGTGAGATATTATTGTGGCTCTAAAATGTTGGTGCTTTGTAGCACTGTGATAGAGGTTCAAGGAGACTGACGTCATGGTCCTGTTACTGAAGATGGCCTCGGACAAAATTCTGACTGTCAGAAATTTAGGATGACCGTCTCACAATATGACTGCTGCTACAGCCTGTGTCTACTCTAATCCAATCTGAACATTGCATGAAATAACACACTGATCAACACAACACAAGACTTCCTTGTTTACAACTGTAGTGGTGCAGGTGGATCATGCACACTGATTTATTATTTTTATTTATTCTTGTATATCGACTTGCGTCGAAGCTCACGGTGTTATTGTCGCAAAGTCTAAGTACTTGATGTCATACTCAGAACCATGTCGCACAGTGTGGCTGCAGTGAACATATAACATTGCTGTTTTCTCAAAGCCTTTACATTATGTCATCTTTCTATTCATCACTTCAACCCAGAATAAATCAGAGTTGATATTCAGTTTGTAATTGCTGATTGTGTGTAGTTATGAATAGAAATTCTTTAACAGGAAAAGAGCACATATATGTGTTTTTCTAATTTTGTGCTGTTAAAAAAAACAAAAACAAGAAATTCCAGGAAATATTTTGAGTGAAAGGTATTATAATTAACTACACTTGTCCCATTTACCATTTTCCTCAGCAGCAGAGGCTCCAGATGAGAGAGCAACCCTGCTAGCCTACAAGACTGCAGTTGCCTTCCCAGTTAGACTTTCACACTCTGGAGCTTTCCCAGCACAGTCTTTAGGTGTAGCTGAGCCAGTAGCCAGCTCCACTGCTGCTGCAGAAACAGTAGTAGCTGTAGCAGCTACAGCTTCCACCCCAGATGATGCAGTGCCACCTGCCACAGGCTCCTCTGAGCCCTGTAATCTAGCAGCTGATGGATCATCCTCCTCATCATCCAGCGATTCAGATTCAGACTCTGACTCTGACTCTGAGGACGAGAAGTCAGACGTTAACACTGAAACCAAGACCTCACAACCACAACTCTCAGAATCAACTGTGAAAAAAGAAGCTGAAAACCAGGAGGTCACATCAAAAGTGACAGAAGACAATCATAAAGATGAGAAGGAAGTTCCATCAGAACCTGAAGATAATCCCGTTAGAGCTGCTGAGGCTGTAAAGGAGGCTGCTCCAGCATCAGTTGTGGCAACAACAGAAACAACTCGAGCTACTGTGGAGACACCCAGTGTTAGATCTGAGGAGTCAGTAGACTCTGCCCCTGAGATCTGTTCTGCAACTGAAGACACTCTAGAGGTCCCCAGCATCAAAGTGTCAGCTGAAGCTCCAGTGAAACTCTCTTTAGATGTAAGAGAAGATGCTGCATTTCCAGCTGTCCCTGATGCTCAAACACATATTCCAACTGAAGTTGTGACTGAGCCTGTCACTCCTGAAAAAGGCCCAACTGATGTACCTACTGGAACCACACAGCCTGCCTCTGCTGAAGCTCCTGCACAAGCTGAAGCCGCCACCGCTGAAGTGACTGCAAAGACTGCAGCTGAGGTTTCCGAGCCTGTAGAGAGCACAGAGGCACTGATGGACCGTGCTCCAGTTGTAGCTGAAGCTGCAGAAGAGAAGCTGGCAGAGGCTGGAGTTGAACAATCTGAGGGTACACACTACACCACCCTACCCCCAAATTTCTTTCTCCCTTTTGCTTTGAGGACCATAAGCCCCTACAGATGAAAATACTTTCTCTACCTCTCTTTGTGTACTTTTAACGTGTTAACCAGATCTCAGCTCCCTCACACACTGTAGTTGCTGTTGCATACACAGATTTTAAAATATCATCTCTGGAAACCGCCTCTTTTTTGCTTTGTACTTTGACAGCTAACTTCTCATTGCATTGGTTTCCAGTGTGGTTATTTTGCATGACATCGGTGTAGCCTACTTGATTTATAACTATGCTTGCAGGGCTTTTGGTGCATTCTTTTTCCTTATACATTTTCTGCATTTTGTTTTATTGGACTTTATCCTTGCTTGCATTGTGCAAATTGTAATTTAGACTTTAACCCACCTGCATAACTATGTTGTTGCTGTCAGTGTATGATTAAGGTGATATCGCTTATTGCTTACTGTGACATTAATCCTGCTCACGTTTTGGCTTTCTTCCTCTTCTTTTAAATAGGGAATCAACAACATATATCTTTCTTTAATCTCTCTCACTTAACCAATCCTCACAGTTGCCAAACCTGTCGCCACTCTCTCTCCTAGTTGTTTTGTTCATTTTGGTAAATAGCTTGATTTTGCTCCTTCTTGTTGATTTTAATATCTCTGTTTGTATGAAATGTGGGTTTCAGCTTTTCTGAGGAAATGTAAAGTTACAGGAAATGTTTTTATTTGGTTTCATTATAATTAATGCTATTGCTAACAGTGATGTTAGTGTGCAAAAGGTAGTGCTGTGGTTAGAGTGAAGGTGTGTCCCTGAGAACAGATGGACGAACAGAGCTGGGAGTAACTGGAGTCAGCAGAATTATTTCAGAGAGCAAGATCACACAGTTCCCAAAATTCATTAGATCTTGGTCGTAATATGAATTTCAAACGGGTACCAAACAGTGCTGACCAATGGATTTCACAGACTGGAATACAGCCCATTGTTAGTGATTTTGCCAAACACTTGTCTGTCTGGGTAATTGTTCTTGCTAGAACAGCCCCCTCCTCACCATAAATGTTAATTTAACCTCTTTCTCATTTCTTTTTTTTAAATTAATTTTTATTAATTGTATTTAACCTTTGCTAACCTGGTCTTTAGTCAGAAGTCTTTGGGATGAGCACTGTCTCGATTAATGAAAAAATATAGATGTGTTTAAATGTATTTTTGTCTTGTGATAGATGTGTGTGATTCTGTTTTATGTGGTTTGTAACTTTGCTGTCACAGTGTGCTGAGGGATTTTCCAGACAGATTTAGAGTAAATGTAGAAGTACACTGAGAACATCATGCGCCTCTGTTTAAATCAAAAGCATCAAAGCCTTGTTTCCATAAACTATGATTTTGGCTTGTTGCCCTTTTTAAAAATCCATTTCATTCACACCTCTGGCAGTGTTATTATTTTCCTAGACTGGGCTGTCTTTACTGTCTGCAAGCACATTTACCTCCACATGCTGCCTCTCACAAACATGTTCCTTGAGATTTTTCACACCAGTGTGTCTCCTCACTCTGTTGGGGGTACTGTAGGTCGCCACCATGGGAAATGCCTCACTTTAAACCACCTTTGTCAACATGTGTGAATATGTAAATGCCTTGTTCTTTCAACAATCTTTGAAACAAGCAAGCCCCATTTTTGTTCTCATTTTGTAGTTTAATCAGTAATACCTGCAGCCTTTGTTACCTGAGAATCAGTAATACTATTGCATTTGACTACATTTGAGCTATGTCCGTTTTAATACATGAACAGCAGGAAGATATGAGATACTAATCTTTGTACCAGACTCAACTTTCTTATGTGGCTTTTGTTTTTCCCCCTCATTCTGCAGAGGCTCCAGCAGCGGCACCTCCAGAGCCTGAGGAGCCTTTTGACAACAGCACTTATAAAAACTACCAGCACCACAACTACACCCCATACACATTTGTTGACCTGGATGTAGAGATGGCTAAGTTTCGTCTCCCTCAGCCCTCCTCTGGCAGACCCTCACCCAGACACTAGAGGAGCTGGCCTGGCTGCAAATCTTCATAAATGCTTGCAATGATGATGATGGTGTTGTCCCTCTTTACATATGATCACCACCCACAAACACTTGTCAGACCTACATGAAAATCAGCTGTTAAAATGTTATGTTATTAAAGTACATAAATCTGAAATGAAGTCTGTTTTTGCCTGGTGTGATTCTGTTATGTCTTATATAAAGTAACAGGCATATAAAGGGATAGGCAGAGATCAAAAGCTTCTTTTATGCTGCTTTTCTGCCTTAGGGGGGTCATTTGAATAGAGCTGAATGTGCAAGTCGTTTATCTGTTTCTATTTTAATGATTACAATTTTGACTCTCTTAGCCTGCCTGCTTGCACACACTGTCCTAATTATCCTGGCTACATGCCTTCTTTTAGGAGTAAACAATCCGCATCTGTTATGTTTGTGTTTTAGTGTGCGGCTGGTGAGAGAATATGCATAAAGCAGTGTAAAGCTGGAGATATACATAGAAAATGTTTTGTGTAAATGAGGGTAGTGTAGAGCGTTTGCCAAGCAAAAAAAACAGCAGGGTGCAGAGGGACTGGAAGGCAGCAGGACGTCATATCTCCGCCCATCTTTTAAATATTCATGAGCTCAGCGCCCCTGCGTGCCCTTACGCGATGACGTAACGCGACAACTGCGGGTCCCGATTGCTGCAGCCGCTTGTCAGTGTGACGAAGATTGGCACTCAGGTAAGCTGTCACTCAAAATCCCTCTTTTTCCGTTCCCTATCAATCAAACAATCTGGGCCGCACGCAAAAATGCCCCGGGGCGAGGAGCGCGGACCTAGTCAGGGCAGCGGAGGGTGTTTTTGGAAGGAAAGCACAAGCGTCAGAGCTCCGGGAAGAATAAAAAAATCTGTATACAAGGGAGGGGGGGGGGGGGTGTAAAAAAATATGTCGGCGTTTTGGGGGCAGAGGAGGACTGTGGAAAAGCAAAGGGCGAGAGGCGAGAGAGCCAGAAACTAGGCCCGACAGTTGTATAGTTAGCGCGGAGGGGAGGGGAAGGAGAGGGCAGCTGTCCCCGCTTGATTGATTGACTGATGTGGGAAGGATTTGAGGATCAACCGTGCTAGCCTGGCGTGCAATCACTGCTTCTTAATATCACTGTAGTCGAATTACTGTACACAGCTGACAAGAATTACATATTCATTCATAATATTTATTCAAAAACTCTAAAGTGAGCGAAGCTGTCCTGGTATTTTGGCAAGCGGCTTGCTGCGTATCAATCCGCAGCGGGGTCTTTTTTTGTACCTGGCTAGCTAGGTTAGCTTGTCTTTTGGCAGTGATTCCCCTTGCTAAATATGGCGCTTTGCGTTTGGGTTGTACCGTACCAGCATGAGAAACACTTATTAGTTATCACTTAGCCTCCTTGCTAATGTTAGCTATAGCTGGACCATACGGTTGCTCTTCTGGAGTAGCCTCTCGAACTATCGTAAACGTAGCGTTAACATTACAGGCTAGCTGGCAGAATATTGTGGACAAACAAGGCATAGCATTACTCAGATCGAGCTGCTTTGTCAGCGAGTAACACTAACATTATCGCAGTCATAGGATAGGTGCTAATGTTAGCACAAAGGTTTGCTTCAAATTTAATCTGTTCTTGCCGCCACAAACGATGTCCCAGCAGCTAACACATTGCTAAAAGCTAACTTCATCGTGGTGGGTGTGTTAAAAGCAGTTCCAGGATATCGCTAACATAAACTTACTGTTATAACAACGCACTACAAGGTTTCTAACTTTATAACAACACTTTTTGTTTTATAATAGTGGTGTGAAAAGAAATGTTTATGAATATGGACCGGAAATATTTAAATAAATTGGTAAACGCTGTCCCTTCATATAACGTTAACATTACTTCTCTGTGCTTATTCCCTTGTGTTACCCGGATGTGTTAATATACCTACACAGAACATTTAAGATTTGAGTTTTCCATGATATGTTTTATTTCTGCTGTTGTCCTACAATGACACGCTTCGCGTAATTTTTGTCTTATTTTTAGTGAATATTTCACCATAAAATATTAGGTTTTAATGCTTAACTAATTTGCATTAATCATGTTCAGAAATTATTTGTAGAAAGTCATGATATTAAGCTTGTTCATTTTCCCATAACCATCAGTCCAGTTTAGAAGGCTGTTACATTGTTACAAGCTTTTGTGACTACACTTTGAGCATTACAGGTAGTCTAACTGAAACTGTGTGCATTGTGTAGGTTGGCCACCTGTCCCCGCTCTCTATAATGCCCCAGTGTTTGCATCATCTGCAGTGAACGTGATGGCAGCCCAGTCGGTTTCCATAGACAAATACCCTAAGGGAGAGCAGCAGGTGGGTGAGGGAGAATTTTGTTTTGGGACCTACACAACCTTCTCCCACTGGCTGAACTACACTTTCTTGCTTATTGGCCAAAGATAATCAACCACAATACTATAAAAAACCATATTTGCACATACGCTTACATATTTCAGGCTACAACTTTCAGTACTCTTCACTCGTTCCCCATGGATCATCCAGTTATTCTTAGTGGTGATAAGTCAGCCTGAATAGCCAGACAGGGAAACACTTTATGAAACAGAACACAAGCAATTTCAATGCTCTTAGATCAGTTTAACTAAGCTGTTGGCCATGTGTCTCTCAAAAAGTGATTTATTTGTGGTGGCCACAAGTTGCTTTTTGATACACTGATTCAAAACAAAACCCATTTTTGCCTAGTATGCCTGTGTATGTGCTTAGGTAAATTGTTTATAAGTACGTTTAGTAAGTAAGTATTTTTATTCATGTGCCAAATTT
Source organism: Sandelia bainsii (assembly GCA_032362345.1). Classification (NCBI taxonomy): domain Eukaryota; kingdom Metazoa; phylum Chordata; class Actinopteri; order Anabantiformes; family Anabantidae; genus Sandelia; species Sandelia bainsii. Next base: position 18,532,240 of record JAUMHL010000014.1, read on the forward strand.
GGGGGTGTCAAGAGCTGAGATTAATCTATGATTAATGAGAATTTTACACCCCTGGTTATTTAAGCCACTTTGTACACTATCTAAGTTAATGTCTGAGTCACATGGCTGAGGATGGGATTTATGCTTTGCCAGTAGGCAGGCAAGGTGTGAAAATGTATGGAGCACAGATTCTGCTCTTAATCAGTGAGCAAAATTAAATGGAGCTTTGCAGACGGAACAATTGGTTTTAATTTGTTCTTTAATTCCCATCAGGCAGGTGTGTACACACAGCACTGGGATTATATTTTAAATTGTAATCAGGTCATAATCGCAGATATTGTAGTGGTTTGCTCTGCGTTGCAGGGGTAACACAGGCCTGTCTGGATGCAGTCTGACCATGCTGTGTTCACCAAGCAAAGTCAAGAGACCAGGGGACATTTCGGTGTATCTGTCCATTGGAAGTTAATAATATCAATTCAATTCAGTTTATTTATATAGCGCCATATCACAACAAAAGTTATCTGAATGCACTTTACAGGGTAAGGTGTAAATGCATAAATAAATGTAACAGTGATTTCCAAATGAAAAGCATTATAATGTCTTCAAGTGCAAACACAAAAATAAATTCTCTCAAATCAGAGAACAAACAGTGCTGGTGATCAGCAGTGAGTTATTCAGGACTGACAAACCATTATGGTAATAATGTCTTTCTGCCTTGTTGGTGATCACAGTAAAATTCTTCATATTTAGTTTTTTTTACAGTGTTTTCATGTCCTCATGACTTCCTAAAGGGTTCACATTGAAGTAGTGCTCTGTGTCAAGCTTTGCCCTCCAGCTACTCTGGCTTTTCACATGATGTTTTTATGCTTTTTCTATTGCCTCTCTCTTCACCTCTTCTGTTTCTGTCTTATTGTTTTTGTCTCTCTACTGCAACCTTTTGCTACTTGGTTTTTCTGTTTTTCTGCAGATGCAAGGCGTGGTAAAGATAGACAGTGATTCAGAGCAGAAGTTTATTGAGGGGACACTGGAAGGGGCGCCCAGCCCATCACCAACAGAACCACAGACACCCATGGACGCAGCCAAAGCCTCCATATATCGGTAGAGCAAATTCAATGTGCTTGTTTAGTGAGAGAGGACCAGAACAAACCCCTCGATTTGTGTATCTGTTTCCATGTTTGAACTTCGTTAGTTTTAGATTGACCAGAATCTAACCTGTCACTAGAGAACCTCACATGATGTCCATGACAACCCACCCTTTGTTCACATGACTTTTCAATTGTTCTCAGGCCTTTGAATTTCACAAGGATGTGTAAGCATGTGCTGATGTTTACTTTATGAAAGTCTAGCTTGGAGAGTCATACTACTGTAGTCAGTTGTGTGTTTATAATAAACATACAGTAGATGAAGAAAAAGATGGTCAGCCTGTAGACGATATGCTGATATGCTAAAGTATCTATGTCATCATTTGTTTAGAAATACCTTTAACATCTTTTAGGGGAGTTTTTGAAATTATTTCTATTACTGGGGGAAAAGTATTTCCTTTCAAATCACTGTTCTATTTTATAACTATTTTGTGTGTTTGTGTGTGTGTGCGCACGCATGCACATTTTACAGGCATCCCCTGTTCCCCCTGTTGGCCCTGCTGTTTGAAAAGTGTGAACAGTCCACACTGAGCTCTGACTGCATTACCTCAGCAAGCTTTGATGTGGACATTGAGAACTTTGTTCGCAATCAGGAGAAAGAAGGCAAACCCTTCTTCAGTGAGGACCCTGAACTTGACAACTTGGTGAGCTGCCTCTGCACTTCAGGAGTAGAGAATCTCAGATGTCTGGTTGTTCAGCTCAATATCTGATGCATCCTTTTACTGTATATGTTGAAGATTACTAATAAGCATTCAATAATAGTAACAGCTATGTAAACATCCTGTACATGGAGGTATATAAAGAAGAAAAGTAAAATGCTGAATGAAATAATCAGATTGAAATTGTGAAATTAATTAGGACACACATGGGAAAAATACAAAGTGAGAGCGTGAGAAAGATAATTTTCCTTTCTCATGAAACTCTTTTTGTATTTTTTCCCTCAGATGGTGAAAGCCATCCAGGTACTGCGGATCCACCTGCTGGAGCTGGAGAAGGTGAGCGACCTGTGCAAGGACTTCTGTAGCCGCTACATTGCCTGCCTCAAGACTAAGATGAACAGCGAGACTCTGTTGAGTGGGGAGCCAGGAAGTCCATACTCCCCTGTACAAGGCCAGGTCCAGAGCTTCTCACCCACCAAGACTCAGGTGTGGACTGTAGATGGACTGCACACATCACCACTAAACAAATGGGTGCCACAATCATCCACCACTGCTAGTTGGATTTTCAAAGTCAAAATGTCATACTAGACATGGTTTTGTTTTGTATTACAATTTGGATAATTTCCCACTACAAACTATGAACTATCAATAATATCCTTTAAATGTAAGTCTAAAATCGCTACCAACAAGAAGAATATGAATGTGACTCAGGCACATTTTGTATGTTCATGCAGACTCCCAGCTCTCTCGCAGGAACGCTCAGTCCCCAGGGTCAAATTGTGGTGCCAGCATCAGCACTGCAGCAAGGGAATGTTACCGTGACAGCCGTCAACCCCACACAGGTGGTTGCAGGTATGTCGCCATGGCATACAACCCCTCCCTCAGGTACTGTACTGTTGTATCATATATGTAAAATATTGTCATGTACCAGTGGGACACTTAAGTTCAGAGTTCTCTTTGCAGCCTGCTCTCCACAGCTCAGCAGATTAATTCTTATTGTGTGTGTGTGTGTTTGTTAATTTCAGGTGGCACAGTGTATCAGCCTGTTACAGTCGTCACTCCTCAGGGACAGGTGGTAACACAGGCTCTTTCTCCTGGGACAATACGTGTTCAAAACAATCAGGTAGTATCTGTTATAATCTCTCATGTGATCCTCCTGAAAAGTCTCTAGAAGTAAATGGGGATGTGGACACATTGCAGGGAATGTACATGACTATGGTCTGGACATTTGTTTCATTGGTTTTGAAATGGGCCCTGACAGAGAAAAACCTGATTAGAATCATTAGACCAATACACAAAGACAGTGCAGCCTTTTATGGTTTTCACCTTTTTCAACTGTGGCTATGTACAGTAATCTGTTCTATGTCATTTTGAATGTATTAGAGACTGATCAAAGACATTCTCAAATTACACAGAGGTCTGAAAAAGCCCTAGGGAACATCATTAACCTACATATGAATACTTTGTTCTGTTGTGTAAAAGCTGCTGCTGTTTCAGATGCCACATACTTTAAAGTTTCAAATTGAAATTAATATTTAAAGAGTTTGAACCAGGGCTGGAATATGAACAGAACAATATTTTTGTAGGTGACAAAGAAATTACTGGCTGAATGAATGTCTGTTTGTTTAGCTCCAGCTGCAGTTTCACCAGGATTTGAATCTCTTTAATCACGATGACAATTCAACCAAGAACAAGCGTGGCGTTCTACCCAAACATGCCACCAATGTCATGCGCTCATGGCTCTTCCAGCACATCGGGGTGAGTCTATGTGCATCAAGTCTTTGACTGTGTAATACTAGAGACACTTACAGCACTGAAATATTTTTCCCTGTTCTTTTCTGTAGCACCCATATCCCACAGAGGACGAAAAGAAACAGATTGCCACTCAGACAAACCTGACACTTCTGCAGGTCAACAACTGGTGAGTTTTGTTGCTTTGGTGGCTAACAAAGCAACTGTCCTATACCACGAAACTGCCCCACCCAAAATTGGGGCAGTGTTGTGTTATTCCCTGTTCTACATACTTGAAAAAACTCATTTCTAGCTCATTGTCTTTCATGCCAGCACACCCAAATGCATTAGTATTCAGGTGTGTGTTTACTTGCTGTCTTTTAAAATGAATCACTTTTCCTGCTTCTACTTGTTGCATCAGATCCAAAATTCTCATGAAATGCAACACACTCTAGTTTGTTTGTGAAGCTGTTTTAATGGATAGTAGACATCCTGTCCAAATACTTTCTGCAAATTAAAATATGTGGTGTAGAATACAGTATCCCGAGAACAGGTTTCTTTATATAGTACATATTCCATAATTAAATGAGAGTACTAATAATGAACTTAGAGGGGTGGCAGTGCCAAGGAAGACCTCCACAGCTGATGACAGAAGAATATTCTCCATAAATAAAAAACAAATCCTGCATGATAGATTTAAGGTGTCAGGTGTGGGTTAGACACAGAAACAGGATGGCCATGTTACAGGTTGCCTGAGGTGATTAGGGGAACAACCAGAGTTGTGGAAAAGATTCTTGTGGACAAATGAGACCAACATGAACTTACACTTGGAAGAAAAAGTAAAGCAAATTCCTGTTTGTTTGTTGTTGTTTTTTTGCATAAATTGGTCATGAAATGTGAAATGATCTTTACCACAGCACTGCTAACGCTCAGGTACAGTCTTAGGACGTCTGGTTTGTACAGCTCTCCTGTGATCATTTCACAGCATCTCTACTGGGTTTAGATCTGGACTCTGGCTGGGCTATTCCAAAAGGTGGATTTTGTGACTCCAATGTCATCCTGTAGTAGACTTACAGATGAGGGCAGAACTAATAGCCCCCCTATGAAACTGTTATTTTTTAAAGTATTTCCCAAGTGCTGTTAAACAGAGCAAGGAATTTTTAACACAGCTTTTCCAAACACCCTAGTT
>JAUMHL010000014.1:18558899-18571387 GCA_032362345.1 Sandelia bainsii
GTATGTATGTATGTATGTATGTACGTATGTACGTATGTATGTATGTACGTATGTACGTATGTATGTTTGTATGTACGTATGTACGTATGTATGTTTGTATGTACGTTTGTATGTATGTATGTTTGTATGTACGTTTGTATGTATGTATGTATGTTTGTATGTATGTTTGTATGTATGTTTGTATGTATGTATGTATGTTTGTATGTATGTATGTATGTATGTATGTATGTATGTTTGTATGTATGTATGTATGTATGTATGTATGTATGTTTGTATGTATGTATGTACGTATGTACGTATGTACGTATGTACGTTTGTATGTACGTATGTATGTTTGTATGTATGTATGTATGTATGTATGTATGTTTGTATGTATGTATGTTTGTATGTTTGTATGTATGTATGTTTGTATGTATGTATGTATGTATGTATGTTTGTATGTATGTTTGTATGTATGTATGTTTGTATGTATGTATGTATGTATGTTTGTATGTATGTTTGTATGTATGTATGTATGTATGTACGTATGTACGTATGTTTGCATGCATACCATATATCATCAATATCATTTATTCATTTCTGTTTTTGTTGTCCAATTAAAAATCTATTTCCTGTTTACAGTCCTCCAGCTCAGGGGGCACTAATGAACCAGTCACTGTTTGGCCAAGAAGAATGTAAATGAAGATACTGCATTCAGAATGTCTATATTAGCCTAGGATACGCTGCATGTAAGATAAAGCTCCATGTATACTTTGTGCATCTGTTTTTAGATCAGTTCAATTTGCAAAATGTCAACAATGCCACATGGACCAGTGGGACTGTACAAAAACTGAACATGTGGAACACATGCTATGTACTGGATAGTGAACTTTAACTACTGCTAACAATGTTCACATTAAGTCTTGAACAACACACACACAGTAACAGGACTACCTGCTAAAAACATATTGTCTACAGCTTATGAACAAAGCTGGACTAGGCTTCATTCTACACTTTGGGCTCATAATAAATGAAGAGAAGCAACACACACACACACACACACACAGTTGGAGTGGAACTGCTTTGAATGATTCATATTCTTGTGTGTGTCACTGATCACTTGCACTGTTAGTTTGCATAGTTTGTCAGTCATTCAAATGGAGATGTGCTTTGTACCTCAAGGTTGCAGTATCCTGCAGCTTAATGATCTGTGACTGACTTGGGTTGATGGACACCAGGTTGTACTGAAGGTCCTTCTCAATGGAGGTCAGAGAGACAAAAAAAGACTCCACATACCTGACAGACACACAGCAACACAATAAGAATGCACACTAGTGATGGAGGTGCTCACACATGTAACAACAGTTGTAAACCTAAAGGTGTGTGTCCTCTGTTTGAAGTAATCATTAAATTCTTCACTTAGAAACAGCAACCTTGTTACTATGGATGCTGTGGGCAGCACAACCTGAAGCCTGTTGAACTACTAGGACCAATGGAGGGAAAATAATCTTCTGATTCCTACTGCCTGCAAATTTGGAAAACCTTGAATGTCGAAGTTTGTTTAGGTTAGTTTAGCCTTTAGTATTTGTTAGTGTTCTTGAGATTATAATTTGCCAGTTTTATGTAGCTCACAGCTTCATATAAGTATAATGAAGCATACATGTTGTGTGTGTCCTGCAGCCTGAAAGGAGCATGTTATCATCATTTATCATTTAAATTAGCATTAGCATTAGCATTAGCGAGAAGCTGAGGCTATAGTGTCATGAACTTGTTGGGGATTAACAATGTGGGAGAGTGCAGATCAAGACAACAGGCTGAATGAAAAGGGGACATAGACACAAATCTGCCATCACACTATGACAAACAGACATAGCTGAAAGCTAAACAAAGGAAAAGAAAACAACTGTGAGAGATGAGTCACGGTCAAGACCTGGAGTATCCCAGCTGTTTGCAGGCAGAGAGCCCCAGCAGGTTGGTCCAGTCCTCTGAGCAGACCGTCCTCCATACTCCTCCTTTCTGGACCTGTAGCACTGAGCTCTTCCCACTCAGACGCACTGACAGAAAGACAAAGTGACAGAGACAAAGACAGACACACACACACATGAACTGTAAAGTACAGTTTGCTGATAAATGTGTCATTTAGAACACATGTGGAGATGTTGAAGTGACTGTTGTGAAATACATCAAGCCTTTAGTAAAAGGTGTAATCTTCATCACATTTTGACCTCATTTTCCAAGATCTGCAGTTTTCACATGTTAAGACTGAGAAGTTGTCACACTGTATATGTCTTTGTCTCTAGTTCAGGAAGATACAGGAATTTTTAAATCCTACTATATTTGTATTCTAATATATATTCACTATTTCCCTAAATAACAGGATACTGGAAATGTTTTATCAACTGCAGATCCAGCCATCAGTCACGGTGTGTACACGTGTCGATGTGTGCGAGTGTGTCTCACCACAACCAAGTTCGTCCTCTCCACTGTGACATTGCAGCTCGCCATCACACCGAGCAGAGAAACTGATGCACTGAGCTGACGAGCCGCAGCGAAACCTCCCCATACATCTCAGACCCACTGCACACAGACAAAGAAGCAAACCAACTGCTGTTATATAATCATTTCACACTATGGCAAGAGATGAAAATAAAAATAGGTGGAGTGGTCCTTTAATATCAGATCCATGTTGGTGGATTGTAGCATTTAAAGTGTCTAATCACAGCAGAAGCTGAGCGATGTGATTTCAGCAAAGCGTTTGCTCAGATAATAATCTGATCTGTATGTTAGCCGTGACCTGCAATTGACAGTGAGCCTGCTCCATTTGGCACCTGTTATTTCTTAACACCGTCTGGGTGAGCACTGCCCCTGCATCTCCAGAAGTCTCTTAGAAAGGATCAGAGCAGTGAGAGGTTGTTTAGTGTTTTTACACATTGAAGACAGTGATCAGGGGCCTGTCTGTGAGCTAGTGAAGGGGGGAGGTGGTGAACCATTAGAAAGAAGCAAAATGACTTTAGAACATGTTGTTGTTGTTAAAACATGTTGAAACATATTGAGTGTTGATGAGTTTTATAGGTATAAAATAAGAAATATTGGCTCTGATTTGTCTAAAAAAATGAAACCACAAGATCATGCTTAATTTTTCACAAAGCCTTCAGTGAAAAGAATTAAAGCAAAGAATGACAAAGGAACAGAGCCTAGTTTGTATGTGACATGTAAAGAAATTACTGACATTTACTGTACAGTACATGGTATTTCATGTTGCTCAGTTGTGTTAATACAGGTTATAATATATATTGCACGTAAAAACACATTTTCTGATCCAAACTAGTTTTTGTTTTTCTTTCTCTACTCTGAAATCCTAAAGATCCTGTTTAGGATACTGACTGTCAAAAACTAAATGAAATGAAATAATATAATAACTATATTTAGCACACACTTGTAGGTGTACATATCTTTATTTTATTTTAATTATTTTACTATATTATGAAACTATCAACAGAGCATGATTTGATTGATTTTTTCTTTATTCTTCTTCTGTATAATTCTTTATTCTGTTTTTTTTTTCTGGTCTTTGTCTTTCCTTCAGGTTTTTCAGAATCATGCAAATAATCAACAGTTTATATTGTTTAATGCTTGTAATGGAAAATCCATGAATAAAGTGAATTTTTGTGTGTTTTCTATGACATTTTCTCAACAATGATTAAATGAGCAAATAGCAGCAGTACCAGCACACCCCCACCAACACATGACCATTTGCATAACATACTGGGTAACTAGTAACCAGTTACCAGTAACAGATAAGCAGTGAGAGTTTTAGGTCAGTGATCAGGTCTGTTTGTCTGAACCCAGCTGATGATGTCTTTTACCTCTGAAGCCAGACTGAAGCCAAACGTCTGGAAACCAGCACAATGTGAAGAAGACTGCAGCACAGCTGTAAACTGTCTAATGCCTGATGTCCAGTGTTAAATGTGACTTTTTTCATGGTAATTCTTTTCCCTCCTGTGATGTGTTTGATGATCAAACTACAGCTGGAAATGGAAGAAAATGTGTCATTGAGCTCATACTTTCTAACTTCACTGTGTGGGAGAAAACTAAACTGTATAAAAAGTAAGGACAACATCAAATATTGATTGAGCAAAGACAGCTCATGTTACAGTGGCTCCATTATTGCTTATTGGACAAAGTTCACATAACACTGAGCTCCTCACCTCCAAGGCCAATGCCGAGAGCGAGAGTGATGACCAAGACGAGACACAAAGTGATGAGCAGCTCCACTGGATGGGACAGCAGCCTGCTCTTCCAGCTTTTCTCCATGTCATCCTCTGCTGACACAAAAGAGTTCATGAACATCTACAGGGTCTAGAAATGATACAATATGTGCTGCCAACAGTTTTACTTCCAATGCCACTTGTTCTTACTCAAGAGATTCAGGCAGATTCTACAGTACTACATGTTCTACCATGACCTCAGAGACATCACAGGCTCTCACCGTGGATAAATGGCTGCACCTTGGTGACGGGCATGGTTGGGCTGGGTGCGGCTGCAGGTTGGGGTTGTTCAGGTTTGGCAGAATCACTCTCTGATTGAGGGTCAGCAGCAAAGCTGTTCAGAGGGCTGATGTAGAATGTGTTGGGGGTCTCAACAGTGGGGAGGTCTTCCTCCGTCACAGAGACCAACTCTATCTTGGAGGGGTCTGGTTGCTCAGGTCCCTCTGCTTTAAATTCCTAAAGGGGGACATTATAGACAGAAATGATTCATACACAACTATGACATCTGTTGAGTTCTCTGCTCGGTGGTTTTTCACTTCTGAGACACAAATATTCATACTTGAATCCGTCGACTACAGAGGCCTCACACACACTGACACCCTGGCAACTGAACCAACATCCTCTCTGCATTTGTTGTACACATTTTACAAACTGTCATCAATTGGAAAGCAAATAAAAGTTGTGTTCACTGGACAAAGGATAATAATAATTGTGTTTGACAACTCTCAGACAGAGACAAACCTAAACCTACTGAGACAAATAAGAAAAAGACTGTGTCACGTCTCCCCCAGTACCAACTCAATCTCTGTTCACCCCACCACAACGTAACCTCACCCCCAACCCTCTAACTACCCTATCTACCTTAACTATTTTGTTGCCCCCCCGCCTTCTCCCTACAACCCTCTCACCCCACCCTAAACACAAACACACATATCCATTTACAAATTTACCCCCATCCTCACACACTAAACACCACTACACTGAATCTTACTGTTTTTATGTTAGGGTGTTACCATGTTCAGTCTGTAAAAGAAGACTTTTCCATTATTTTCCATCAGAAAATAACACCAGGAGATGTCCTGTGTCTTATTTTGTCCTAACCTAAAATACATTTAATTGACATAAAAGAAAGACTTTCCTGTCAGTTATTAGCTACTTGTTTGAGCACTAGTTTCACTGACTGTATTTTGTCCACTTACTGATACTGAGGCTGATGTGTCAGCAGCAGCAGTGTTGGCAGCAGGATCTGCAAAAAGAGTTTAAACAGTGGGATAAGTGGAGATAATAGTGAAAAATGGAGAAAAGGTTGTAAAGGAAGAGGAGAAGGTGAAGGTGGGGAAAGAAAAACAACCAGGAATCTTCTAGAAAAAGACTGGACGAGCTGTATTCCTGAGTTTGATCAAATTATGTCCAACGTACTGATCTCCACTAAGCTCTTCATCGTCGTGCCATTGTCCACACACAGCAGAGCTTGATCTACGACCATATCTGCCAACTCCCCGTCTTTCTCTTCTTCCTCCTTTCTTTCCCCCTTTTCTCTCCCCGCTCTCCTCTTGTGCCTACACTTTGGTACAAAGGGACACCTGAGCAGGTGAGTGCTGAGAGTGGGGATCAGGTGACCTCCCACACTGTGGGTAGGATTACATACGTGTGTGTCCCCTAAGTGTCCAGGGAGACAGGTGGAGAAATGAAGCTGCTGATCACAGCCTGGACACTGCTCAGTGACTTCACTGTCCAGCTGCTTTATGGAAATACACCCACACACAGGTACTTTTATGTTTGGAATGTAATATTTGTCATTTGAATTTCTTTACTAAAAGTAAGGGGTAACTAACATCATGTTAATTGGAATTAAAGTACAGTATTTGCCTCTGAAATGTGGCAAAGTCAAAGTGTGAAGTAGCAGGACATGGGTTTCCCGAGTAAAGAAGAAATACCTCAAAATTTTACCTACAGTACTTGGTTACTTTTCACCACTGGTTATTCAATGACACAAGCACCACAAGTGAAAATCTATTCCCCTCTATTCTATTGATGTTGAGACAGAATTGACAGAACTCATTTACTGGTCAACAAAACCAAACCTTTATTACTTTCATGACTGTGTTCAATCTGCTTTATGGTTCAATGTAATGTGTCAGATTTATGATCAGCTCGGTTGCTGAAGATTGTTCATGAGCTAAAGTAAAACTGATTGAGTCTAGTAGCAATGGAGGGAGCCTAAGAGCAAGTTTTCTCATAATAAACATAGGCAGAAATCTGCTTATTTTCTGCCAGGTTATCTAAGTGAGCTAATTAGCCATAACTTCAAAGATTATTATGGTTAGCTAGTTTCTTTATTGCACTCATTTAAATCTTGACATTAAGTAATAATAAGTTACCCTGTTCTGAAACTGTGGAAAGTTTGTAGATCCAGATCTACTTCAACACAATGTGACTATAAACAATACATTTTATTTAACAAGACAAAAATAAATTAAACTGCACAACCATAACAAATACATGTCTGTGAAGATTCTTTCTCAACTTGAGAAAGTCCTCTGGAATGGAGGGCGAAACATCGTCAAGGAACTAAAACAAGTCCAGTTGCCACTGAATAACCTTTTTTGGCATAACAAATACAGTTAATGAGGTTGATAATTACACACTTGATCATTTTATGTGAACAGTGGTTAACTCAGTATGGAACTACAGATCCATCCATCTGTCATCCTGACCGCTTGTCATCTTAAGGGTTCTCTTAAGGAGACTATCCCAGCTGCAGTTCCCCCTGGACAGGTCACCAGTCTATCACAGTGTTGAAATACAGAGACAGACAAACATTCACACTCACACCTATGGGCAATGTAGAGTCACCAGTTAACCCTCCCCCCCTCAACCCACTGCATGTCTTTGGATGGAGGGAGGAAACTGGAGTACCCGGCAAAAACCAACAGACACAGGGAGAACATGAAAACACCACACAGAAAGACACCCGGCCGACATGTGGATTCAAACCCAGGTCCTTCTGGTGATGCAACAGTGTTACCCACTACATCAATGTGCCACCGGATCATGAAAATCAGTTCATAAGATGTTCAGTGTATTAACTGATAACACTGACATCACCTCATGAAGTTACATAGCTTCCAGTTAGCTACACAGCGGCAGACACAACATCACCATTCACTGCAGTCATGTTTCTGATCACTTGGTCAATCTTTGACCAATTCTCTTCCAGCTGCTGAGTGGAATATTTGACTCTGAAGCTGCTAAATGGTCCAGTCTATCTGCTGTTCACTGCTGAGCAGTTTACCAGTGCACAGCTACAGAGTAGCTTAACACTGATGTGAAAAGTAGTGTTTTGCTGTTCTCTCTGTTTTGCTCATTTGCACCTTAAACCCTAACAGTTCTATGGTGTGATGTGCAGTGGCATCACGGTGTAGTGACATCATGTGGAGTTACAGTAAGCCAGGTAGCTGGGTTGAGTGGGCTAGTGTTCAGTCAGGTAGTGAGGCGAAGGCAACACCCACAGCTCTTTTTCTGGTCCTGGCTGTGAGCTGCAACTGTGGACAAGCTGAACAAAGCGGGCTCGGAGTGAGTCCTGATCACTGTGTTCTCCGAGGTAGGAAGTGGGTGCAGGTTTGGTGGCGGCCCACACTGTTGCCCTTTCTGAGGTCTCCCTTGTTGGAAAGAGCCAGGTAGATGCCTGGGTGAGATAGAGACGAGTAAGTGGTGTAGTGATTCTCCTCCAGGTTCTCCTTCAGCAGACAGTCGTCAGTAAAGTGCTCCTGGAAGAAAAAAAACATTTATCACATTGTGTTGTTTTATAATACCATCATTAAGCAAAATGCTCTTTACTCCAGGTCTGGGAGAGTACACACGTTCTCTCACATGCATGACATCTTTATACCAAGCTGTATTGTTGGTGTGAGCAGTGCAATGTACTTACTGCTCCATATGCCAGTCCTTCACCACTCATGCAGAGGTACAAGCCACTCTTGACTCCTCTGATTCCCACCACTCCTTGCTTCATAGCAAACACCTTGAGCCAAGCTTGTGGTGATGGACAAATGCAGGGAGAGCAACGCATAAAGGTTTGGCTGTTTTCTGGGACATATCACACATGACTGGATCTAAAACATCCAGCTAGTGAATATAAAGAAAGTGAACTAGACATAGACATGTGGTCATGGTGAGGGAATCTGAACATGTGGACTGAACTCACAGTACTCAGTGGTTTTGTGGACTCCTCCCACGGAGCCACTGGGCAGAATCTGGAGATGGAAGCCGATCCCAACACGGCAGTAGAGCAGCTGCTGTTTGAACCCTTCTCTGACTGGATGAGAAATAGATCCTGTGTTGTAAAGAGATGATTGTGTTTTTGCAGACAGGGGACACTCTACTCAACTAGTTGTTCCTCTGGATGATGTCACCAAGGAGGAAGTAACACACAACTGACTGCTTCTCTTCTTACAAAGTCCATACTTCATAAGTGAAAGACGCTGAGTGGTGATAACACCTCATGTTAGCCTCAGCAGACCTACAATACTTTGAGTGAAGGGGTTTAGCTACAGTGCAGTCACAGTGATGAAGAGCTCAGGACTCCCTGAGAGCACATGTCACACATGCACTGCAAATCAGAAACATGTGAACCTGTGCAGTAATACATACTCCCAGTTCCAAAGAGGTGTATCAGGTTGACTAGAGCTGCTCTGTAAACTAAACCACAAGTTAAAGAAGAGCAAAGAAGACAGTCAACAGTATGGTAACACTGACAAGACTGCATGTTGTCTTCTACACTCACTATGTGCAATACACACACTGTCTATAAACACTTCACATTCAACATTTGACTTGTTTAAGAGACAAGTCACAGGTATAAGTGATGGGATTTACTGACTCTGTTCCACATGGTTGTTCCAGTAAGCGAGCGTGCACAGTGCTGTTCCACAGGATGACTACACACTGTGTATGAGACACACCAAGCTAAAACTAAATCAATGTAATCCAATAGTGCTGCAGTAGATTCTCCTTCATGGAGGTGATAATGTTCAGTTTGTGTTCAATATTGTTTTAGACGCAGTATTCCATTTTACAGACAGGTCTTTCTGTTAGCCACTGATGGACTGTGCTGTATATATGAGCCGGATAAAATAACAGAAATGTTTTTCTTCATATAATTTCATATGTATCAGGTAAATATATGACAACTCGTCATCTGTTTGTTTTCTGCTCATGTCAATTAAAAAATACATATTGTTTAATATATATTTTGCAGGTTTTTGTTTTACTTTGCAAAAAAGCACAAAACGGCTAAATAAACATTACAAAATGCTACATGAAAGATTTCTTAGTTTAAAATTTGTGTTTTTACTGTTTTGGATTTTTAATGTGTCTAAATATGATAATTTACCCTCAATAATTAATAAGGTTTAGTTAATCTGGAGACAATCTGAAAATGACCATTAGACAGAAAGAACAGAAGTTATTGTCTAAAACTAAGTAAACTAACTGGAGCATTAAAGAATGACACAGACAGCAGAGATAGAGATTTGTCTAAGAAATGTTGACTTCCTGTTTCCTAGCAGCTTTTTTTCCACAGCCTCACCTGTCATGTGATGTCATCATTTATGTCATGTTTTCATCTTGTCAGGTGTACTGAAAATTGTGTTGTTTTGTAACACTAGATAACTGAGATTCTGGCAACTTGAAACAAAAAAAATGAAACAAAACATTTGTGAGAAATTCTGGTTCTCTCTCACCTTTTCCTTTCAGCACAGAATCCCTCATGTGGATCTTCCAAAGATCCCTGAAGTGGGCCCCACGGTCTTCAGGTGAAGCCAGAGTTTTTTGTGTTTCTTCTCCCACTGAGCGATCACACAAACATGAAACCAGGAGCAGCAGGAAGCCAGGCAGGAGCCAGGACACGTTCATATTGAAACACATCATACACCTGTCAGCAGACCACACAGTGAGGTCCTCCACACAGTCATAGCCACTAACAAGCGTGTGCCTGTCCAGCAGGTCCAGCTTAGACCTCTCTTCTTCTTCTTCTTCTGAACTTGAATCCACTGCCTCCAACACTCATCTCCTCTACACCCACTTCCTGCTTTTATCTCCTCGCCGCCTCTGCTACACTGGAACACTGACTGACCGGGACACAGTGAGATACTCAACTGTACACAATCGTTATCAGACGCATATCAGTAATCCTGCTGCAGCCTTCACACACATGATGTTCTCTGAAGCTGCTGCACAAAACAGCTGCTTCTGTTTTCACTGACACAGCATCTCCACTGTTAACCTGCTGTAAATCACCCAGTTCACAGCTTTACTTCAATCACTGAACAATGTGGAAAGTACAGATCAACTCTGGCACTTTACTGTTTGGGTGTAGCCTGCGTACATGAACGTGTTTTTATGTCCCCCAATCAGACAGGGTGAGAGACATGCAAACTGTCTGTTCAGTATCAAAATCACAGATTGGAGAGAAGCTGAGCTGATAGCGGAGAGCAGCAGAATAACACAAATACACAGTGTTGGATCTTAAGCCTCAAATTAGGCAAAGTTTCACAGTGTTTTTCCAGCCTGACAATTTGAGATAGCTGAACATGTCATATAATAACCTGATCCAGTGTAAAAGCAGCCTCCAGTCTTTTGGGTTTGATCTTTGAACCACATGCTGAACCTGGCTACAGGGATTTGTATTTCTTTATGCAGCTGAAACAGGAACAGGGCACACACCTGATTACATAGTGTGGATCTGTTATGAAATCATGGGACGCATACAATCCCCTCCAAATCTATTGGAACAGCAAGGGTATTCCAGTTGTTTTTGCTGTGCACTGAAGACATTTGGGTTTCAAATGAAAAAAATTAGTTTGAAGCTATGAACAACTTGATATACATAGATACATACTTGATAGAACAGATCACCCATATTTTAAGTGAGTAAGTGAGACAGGTGTTTCTTGTTATTCAGGTGTTCTGTGAGATTAATTGGTCAGTAATAACTAGCTCTAAAGGATTTGGCTTTAACCGTGTGATTTATCTGTGAAATAAACATGAAAACTAGAGAGCTGTCTGTGGGAGAAAAGCAGCCATCTTGAATGTGAGGAAAGAGGGAACATCAGTCAGATGCATTTGACAAACAACAGACACAGACAATACAACACTTTAGAATGTGTTCAGTAATCTTTACTGATGAAATATCTCATGATTGTAGCAATAGGATTAATTCAGAGGTGAACTGAAACATTTGTCTATTTACAGAGAAATGCATCAAAAAAATCAAGAGGAGCTTCATCATGCAGCAACGATCCAAAACACTCAACAGAGGACTTCATCAGAGGGAAAAAGAAAAAAGAAGTCAATCACCAGACATTAACCCAAGTGAACATGTATTTCACTTGCTGAAGAGACTGAAGGGAGAAACACTCCAAAACAGACAACCGAAGGAGACTTCATTAAAACCTCGAAAATGTCAATGAGTCACTGGCTTGTGCTGTTATTGCAAACAACTATTAGGTTTTATTGACTTTAATTTACTTTAAAATGATCAAATTCTATATTTTTGTTCACTCAAAATTTGGTTGATGTGATCTGATCCAAAAAGTGTTTTATGTTGTTTAATATATCAATGTGTAAATACTGTCAAATAAACACAAAACTTTGGTCTCATATGCATCTTTTGATCTTAAACCCAAAGTATGAATTAGCCTTGTCGTTCCAATACTTTTGGAGAGAGCTGTAGGGAGAAACCCTTACACAGGTTACACAGCATATTCTGAAGCGATAAAAAAATGAAGTAAGCTATGCTGTTAAAAAATTATGCTGAGGTGGAATGGTAGAAAACTGTAGTTCATGTAGGAATCCAGCTCTAAGATATATTCAGTAGCAAGATTGATCTTTTAATCCAGTGACATGTACCTACACCGAGGAGAGCAGTGATCCTAACTTTACTCCTGTACAGGTCGAATATATTGTTGATAATGCTGCAGCTTCATTGCGCACTATACTTGATACTGTTGCCCCACTGAAAAAGAAGATAGTTAATCAGAAGAGGCTAACTCCTTGGTACAGTTCACAAATCTGTAGCTTAAAGCAGACATTGCGAAAGCTTGAAAGGAGGTGGCGCTCCACAAATTCAGATGAATCTTGCTTAGCCTGGAAAGACAGTTTAGTAAAGCTAGAACCACATATTATTCCTCATTAATTGAGGCAAATAAGAACAACCCCAGGTTTCTTTTCAGCACTGTA
>JAUMHL010000014.1:18576000-18628889 GCA_032362345.1 Sandelia bainsii
CTTAACCTTGCTATGTAAAGTGCCTTGAGATGATTTTTGTTATGATTTGGCGCTATACAAATAAAGATGAATTGAATCGAATTGAATTGATTGTATTAATTATTGCAGTTCTTTAACCCAGTAACTTAGTTTTAAGTGCTTTATAAAATATGTTTTTTATTTTTATATTATTATAATATCACTGATTGATGTTTTTCCTAGAGGTCAAGTACTACTATTCAATTACTATAAAATGTATACATATACTGTGTAGTATCAGCATTAGAAACTTAAAGTAGGTTTAAATGTTCTAATTCTACATTAACAAATTTGTTTCTGTTATAATATAAAACAATGAGTATCAACTGGTTTTGGGTAGTTGGTCTAACAATATTTGCCACATTTTTTCATAAATAATTAATATAAATTTAAAATGATTTGGTTACTATTAAGTGAAAATTCAGCTTTTAGATTGTTTCCTAAACCTGTATCAGTTCATTATTTTACATACTTGGGAACAATGAAACAGAAAACACAACTTTGACACATTAAGTTGATGTGGTTTAAATGTTGGATTTCCACATCCAGCAGTTAAAGAGCAACATGATGATTCATTAGAGCCGTCTGTCCACCTGATGAATCTTTCTCTCTTTTAGCTGTGGTTTTTGGTCTTTATCAACTCATGCAGGAACTATCTGGTGACTATTGCCCTTTAACTGCTAAATGCTGAGCTATGTTTACCAGCTAGCCTCTGCCTAGTCTAATGGTTGGTATTGAGCAGGTAGTGAAGGTTTTCGCTGCTCAAACTGGTTATGAGCTGAAAAGTTAAAATGAGGTCAAAAACATTAAAGTACTAAGAGAACCAGCAGAGTTGGTGAGTTGTTAACATAAAACATTGATTAGTACCACTTTAAGTAAAAGCAGAAAAGTATTATGAGAGAAAAATGTGATCTAATGTAAAATTACTGACTATGCACAATGCTCCCTTTCAGAGTGTTCCATTTTTTCCTATTGTCTTTCAGATTATTATTACTGATGAATTAGAATGACAGTAGCTTTTTCATCATGATTAATAGTTGAAATTGTTTGATCTATTTCATGTACAGTTGGTAGGTTCTGATCTTGTGAAGAACTACTGATCTGCACATCAGTAGGAAACCTCACAGTGAATAAGCTGTTTATTTACTGCATTATTTTCAGTGCTTTTAATTTGACTCATTCTTATCTGTGGTGTGTTATCTGCTGCTGTGACCTAACTGCCTCACACACACATCACTCCAGCTCCATCTTATCTTGTGTTATGTTTTATGAAGTAGTTACCATGAGCAGACGGATCTTCTGCAGTTTCTCTCTGTCTGTGTTGTACTGTTTGTCTATCAGCTGGTTCCTCTCCTGACAAAGGAAAAAGGAGGACAGTTAAAAGAAATATTTATATATATAATATTTAATACAAATATGGTCAATGAATGGTTTTAAAAGTTGAAAATGTTAACATATGTTGTAAATACGACCAAACCATGGCAAAAAACCTGTATGTGACTATTTTCAGCAATAGGAAGGTGTGTATCTCAACAATTAGAGAACTACATTACAGGCTTTGTATTCCCAGAATACTGGGCTCCCCAAGTAATGCAAATATAACATAAAAGATAACATTGAGACAAAAGCAGGTTTTCAGGTGTTTTATGGTTCCCATTTAGTGCAAAAGTATACTGTGAACAGCTAAAATCACACTATATACAATTTTTCACAACAAAAATCAGGTGTTGTTTTTATTCTTCTTCTGTACCACTCCTTAAAACAGTTTCTGTCCAAAATGACACAGGCCTTACATTTTCTTTTTATGTCCACTTAATGGCTGGCGTGACCGTAGAGTCTTAAGTATTAATGTGTAACACAAGTGTACACAGCATTAAAAAAAAGCTGAAATTCTGAAATTTGTTATATATCTTTTGATCTTCAGTGTACAGCAAAAAACAAAAGAATCTGCCATTCCAATACTTAAGGAGAGGACTGTAAGTCCTTTAAATCATCTTCCATGTTTATGAAAGACTACAGGTACCAATCTGTAACTAAATTGTCATCACTGTCATCTGATCATATTGGAGACAAGTTCCAGGATCTAAAGTTCAACCATCTGCAGGCACATTTTTAGAAAGAACAATAAAATTATGATGGAAAGGCATCACGTTTGCAGCCCTAATACCTTATTAAACAAATGCTACAAAATAAGATGTGTTTGTTAGTGTACCTTCTCCTCCTCTGTGTCATGCCCTGATGCCATCTTCAACTCCTCAATGTTCTGCTGCAGACGGGACATCTCTTCCTGGACACAACATGCACACATGAAAAGAGAAATTCACACTAATGTACCAGGATTTTAAAACACACATTCTGTTGCATGCTGTTCACAACCAGCAGCATTAAAGGATAGAATATCAGTGAACGTGTGCGTTGATGTACTCACTCTGCAGTGTGCACGGAATTCCTGCTCCTGCTGCTTCAGGTTCTCATTCATCGTTACCAGAGCCTGCAGCTTCTCCAGCAAGCTGATCCATACAACAGAACATTATCAGACGGACTGTATTTACTACTCAATTTCAATTCAATTCAATTTTATTTATATAGCGTCAAATCACAAGAGTCATCTCAAGGCACTTTACATTTAAAGGTTTAAGACCTTACACAGAATATAACTATATACAAAATTATGTGGAAAACCCAACGTGTTACAGCGCACAGTAGCTCAGATGCTGTTGATTTTGTTTCATTTCCATATAAAGAACAAGTAAGTAGGATCAATCATGCAGCAGCACAGCTAGGGCCGCACAATTAATCGAAACGCAATCGTGATTACATAAAGGCAAAATGCTGCGATTTATATTATGAGTACGTGGATTGAAGCGACAATCTATTATCTCTCATTTACTTGAAGTTTACCAGCTGACTAACGTCAGACTGGCTGCTCAGTTTTGGTAGCTTAAAAAAACTGTTGTATAAAATATTTTCTGTAACCTATAAAAAATATAAAATCAATTTACCCTACCGATGGCCAGGTGAAGCCTGTGTCCACTTATTTAGCTCGACTGTTTTGATAATGTTGGTACTGTAGGTTGTGATAATGACCTGACGCTCCTCACAGAGCCTCTCTCACTCCTGAGGATATCGGCAGGTGCCTTTTCTGGCACAACACCTGTTTGCTCTTCGGTCAAATATGACGTTTGCAAGCAGCGTCTTTTTAGTTCAGACTCCTCGTCAACATAGTGCACAGTTAAACTAATGTATGGTTCAGTCGTCCTGCTTGACCACAGTGCTCAGCACAGACCACATCAACAGTAGTCAAGCTTCCACTCACCCCAACTGGTTGAGGCAGATGACCGCCCACCCTGAGCCTGGTTCTGCTGGAGGTTTCTTCCATTAAAGGGAGTTTTTCCTCTCCACTGTTGCCTAAGTGCTTGCTCAAGTGGGACTGTTGGGTTTTCCACATTATTCTGTATATATTTATATAATGTGTAAGGTCTTAAACCGTTATTTACAGTCTTTATTACAGGTTTCATACAGAACTAGACTATGTTGTTATTTCTATCATCACACTGACGTTGATGGATTCATTATTTTTTTCCTCTTGATACTGAAACATAATTACTGGTTTATTTGCTTCTTGTCCTTTATCCAAAAGGATCAAGTGTATCAGTCACTTTCACAGATAAATAATTACATGAATTTAAAATACCTGAGGCAAAGGTAAGTCTGGAGATTCTGTAGTGAAAAAGAAAACTCGTTGTGTCATGAGGGTTAATTAAGTCAAAGATAATTAATCTCCTCCACTCACCTGCTGTCAGCTTGCTCCTCCATCTCTTCTAAAGACTTCAGCTCCTTTTCCAGCTTCTCTGATTGCTCTGTAGCCTAGGAAAATAAATAATAAATCCCCCTTATTAGCAATTATTTTGTATGCTCTAAAAAAATTATAAATAATATTTATATAAAAAAGTAAATGTCACTGATCATAACTAATTGTAATATAATCAATGTTCATTTATAATGTTACAACTTTCTTCTGAGCTATTTGTCACACTGTGATGACAGCTGCCAGTTTGTGCTGAAAACCACACTGACGCATGTTGTATGAGGAGTTTTGTTTCATGAGCACAAAGCACAAAATCAAGACTCATAAAAGTTAATATCAGACACCAAATATCTGTGTAATTCATCTACATTTCATACAGTTTAGTGAATGAACAATACATTTACAATAACATAACACATGCTAACAAAGAAAGCTTAACTTCTTAGTCAGCAGCAGGTATTTAAGTCTTGTCTCACCTCCATCAGTTTTCTCTTGGCTTCATCACAGCCTGTCTTCACCTCTACATGCTTGGCTTGCAGCTGTCACAACATCAATGAATACATATTACATTCCCTCATAACTAAATAATGGTACACTTGTACACTTGCGTGAATCAGTAACTATGTAAAAAAATAAAAGCACACAGCTTTTGATTAGCTTTAAACCAGTAAAGTTCAGACCTTTTGGTACAGAAAACATAAACGTTCTAGATTTACTACAAATGATTATTTTCATTGTTCAAATAATTTAAAAGACTGATTTTTGGATAAAACACAAATAAAAAAATAACAAACATAACATTTTGTATGTTTTAGGATCGTTGTAATAAAGTGTAGTGACACAGTGGAGGGCACAACATGGAGTAATGTAAAAATAAAGTAAGTAAAAGTGCAGTGAGCCACAAGAGCTGCTAACCTCCTCCAACTGTTTTGTTTTCTGCTGGATCTGTTTATTGAGTGAAGCGACCACCCTGCGGTGTTGCTGCAATGGGCCAAAGCGCTCTGAACGCTCCTCTGAGGTCAACTCCGACTGCTACACAGACATATGGGACATACAGTATATTACAACACAGAAATGCTAGTAGAGAGGAAACAGCAACACAAATGTTTTCATCACAGTGCTGAGCTATGACAGGCAGCTGTGTTCTGAAGATGTCAGCAGCAGTAACCAATATACTTCTCCATTGTTCACCCTGCTAACATGATACAACAGAAATGTAAATGGAGCTGCTCAGTACAATTGGCTACAAATGCTCTATATTTCATCGAATTATTCCATCTTCCCACTCATGATGATCAGTGTTGGACACAATCGTATTACTTAACACATGTTACAAATGTGATGACTTTTGTCATTAATGATTAGTATAAATTCAGTTATTATTACAGTACCTAATCCCAGGAATGCTTGGTTACTTAGACATTTGGAGTTGGCTTGTTAGGTGTCTGACTGGGACTTTGATGCAGACACCCCACCCTGCTGAAAGTCAATTCAGGGAGATGACAAGTCTATAGGTCTGAGTGTGGATGTGCTATGTGGTACAGTGATAACAGCACTCTGTATCACTGTGCTCCAGTTGAATCCCTTTGACATAGTGCAGGAGAATGTAAACACATAGGACATCACTGCTGGTGTGATTGTTGCTCACCTTCTCAGCATACTCAGAGGAGATCTGTTTGATCTCTTCAGACTGTAGTCCCACTATCTGACCCACAGCACTTGCAGTCAGCTTCCCCTGCAGATGTACACAGTCACTGACAACCACACACAGTTTACATCGAATGTATTTATGAAGACAAAGAGAACAAGACAGAACACAGGTTTTTGTTGTTTACCTCTTCATTCGCCATCACAGCCATGCTGGTCATCAGGGTTTTGATGCGCATCTAAGACAAAAAAACAAAACAGTCAAATCACATGTAATACACCCACACATCTTCATTTTAATCTCTATCAGCTGGTTTCTTACATAGAAATTCAAACTATATTTACTGAGCACTGAATAAAGCACAGTAAGTATTTGACATGACAGTTTCTGGGTCCACAGCAACTAAATACAAATATACTGCTCTGAAATATGTACTGATTTTGTCCAGCCTGGTTTCTTTACCATACATCACATTTATTTTCTGCATGACAACAAATACTACAACTTTTATCTGCAATTAACATTTGCCCTTTTTAGTGCATTCAAATTATTTCATTGCTTATAGGTTTTGTCTCTACTTATATTTATTTCTGCCATTTCTAATACAGATATTTATACTCTCCATGAACAAAACAGTGTAGTGTATACAGTGTGCACCTCTTCTGCTGCCTGCAGGTCCTCTTCCTCTGACACCTCTGCCATACCAGGAGGTGCTGCCTGAGAGCCTGGGGCCAGTGCAGCCTTCCCCCCATCCACCTACAGGAGGGAGCCGTGAATCTTAATGTGATGGTCTAATTACTGAAAACCTTCTCTCTGCAAAGCAGTGTTCTGACTGAAAGAAAAGTGTTCTGTTGTAAAAGCTACATCTTGTAACACCTACCTTGTCCTGTTTGGTCTGTTTGCTGAATCCATATCGTCTGGAGAAAAAAATACAAAAGTGAAAATAAAGTAGGGATTTTCTTTGCTCCTACCCCCAAAATAAAAGAAATTTTCAAAAACAACATGCCGCACTACAACATCAGCACATTAAAAGGCAGAATCCAGAAGGAAGACAAACACCTCCCTGGGGGCAAGACTGTGTGATTAAACAAATAATCACATATAAAAGCAGCACCACAGTTTGCATCCATCATGCCTAAAATCTGTGAGAACTGTTCAACCACAAAACAAAGTGCTGTGAGTAGAACCTTGCAGAAAAAATAAGGCTTCACATGTTCATTCAGTACTTACAGGAAGAAATCTGACATTCTAGTACAGAAGTGGAGATGATAAATGGATAAAAAAAACGTGTCAGACAGACAAGAGATGAGTGGATTAAAAACTACCATAACGCATGATGGGAATTCAGGTAAAAGGTCAACAAGGCATTATCACATTATTACATGTGAAGCTGGTTTAAATGGACATTACATACATTTCAAGCTGTTTTATTCAAATGTTATTTATTTTAAATGTGTGAATTAGAATAGCTTGTGTAACAACTCCCTCTCTTAGTACATACAAACGTGTAAAGTTTGTCTAAAGCAGAAATGTGCTTTGTCCAGTTGGCAACGTCGATGGAGAAGAAACACAGAGTTTGTAATAGACACATAGATACACGTGGCCAGTACCTATAAAATGGATTGTGTTGACACTGGTGATGTGTGGAGATGCAATAAATTATGTCCTGTCCTGCATTCTCTGCACATATAGAGCCAAGACAGTGTAAATGTCGGCACTAAAAACAAGACCTGAGTAATAAGTGTATTGAAAACAGTTTTATTGACATTGAACCAAACTATTAGTACTGAATAAAGCTACACTAAAAAAAGAGAAAAGAAAAAAAGAAATTGAAGAATTCAATAAAAAACATAATCTTATCTCACATTGCTTTTATATAGTAAATTTTAAATTCTTATGTGTTTTACAGTTATAATCCCAATATCTGAAAAGTTGCTAAGTTCTGTAAAAGCTACATAAAATACATTTGAGACATGTTGCTGCCATCAATTTCAAAATGGTTCATTTTCTCAGTGTAAACATTGCATGTGTTTTCTATGTTCTATTGTGAATAAACTATGGGTTTATGAGATTTATAAATCACTCATTCAAAATATCATTCAAATAAAATTGAATAACACCCGCAAAAAACAAAAAACGAGCTGATCTAAGAGTGCACACTGAGGACTGCGTCTTTGAAATTAGTAAAATAGGGCACGCTGTGGATTTTGCACCTTTGCCTTAATAAATATGCAAAGTGATACATTTTTGCCCAAGTGCGCAAGTGCCAAGTACAGGGAGGAGAAAATGCAAATACACACACAATGTGATTTATCAAGCCTGTGGTGGCTGGGAATGCGTCTGACTTTAACACCTTTGAAAGTCAAGTGCAACCTGCTTGAGCACAGAAGGCTAACAGTGTTAGTCTGGTGCAGTAGGGTGTAAAGTAGAAATTAAATAATGTGTCTAAAATGTGTGTTTACCACTGGTGTTAAGATATTTGATATGATTAAGAAAAAAATACAAACATATCGTCTGTCTAATGATCCAGTTTTAAAGTTGTTAGGTGAGCTATGGGCTATAATGTTATGGGGAGGCATTCGCAGACCATACCCCCCAAATGAGTTACTGTGCCCCCTCAACCACAGGCCGAACATTTGGGGCTGAACTTTTATTAATTAATTACCAGACATGCAATACTCCACAAAACAAAGTTCTATTTTGTTCAGCTAGAGGTTGAGAAGAACTTCACCTTAAAATGCACAACTAAGTTCAAGGACACCATTTTTAGGAGATGGGACATCGGATGTGAAATCTTACCTGCCATATTCCAGAAGAGTGGAGTGAACCCTGGACTCCTCATCCAGCAGTTCTCCTGCATCCCTCTGCCTCCTGTACTTCCTCTGTGGTTTGTACATCTCCTGGAAAACACCACAGGGTTCATTTAAACCACAAGAAATGATTTTCAGTCTATAAAAAAGAAAAATAAGAGCTGGAAAACATATCAGACTACTTATTCATTTTGACATAAACAGTCAGCTTGATATTAGTATATGCTTTATTTAGTTTACTGGGTAGATTACATTCAATGTGTGATGGTGTAGTAACTCACCAGTACAACCAGGACTGCGCTCACAGCTTTGTCTTTCCTTTGCAGAAACTCTTCATCCTAGACCACAGGGGTTCCCAGCACATGTGAACACCAACTCTTATTTAAAGGGACAGTTTGAGCATCATAGCACAGGTTGAGAAATCTCTGACTCACTATTTTCACCTTCTTACATAATCAGAGGTCTGACTAATTTGTATTCATTTTTATAAATATAGATATATATTCAAATATACATTCATATAGATAGTGCTTTAAGATAGTAAATCAATTTTAATTAAAAAACATATTTCTAAATTAATCATAGTTTTGACATTTAAGGTTGTATATTTTTACTTAGTATCTTGTAATTTTGAGTAAATATTCTGATGTATTATTATATCATTATGACTGTGCAGTGTTTGTAAATGGTAATTTGTTGTTTGCAGTGTCTTAGTTTTATTCTGTAATTATTCTGTTTTTTGGAGGACCTTAACATCTGCTCTTTGACTGACAGTGTTACCTCTGGGAGGCTGTGGGTCTTCTGAAACTGAGAAACAGAGTAGGCTCTCACATAGTCACCCATCTCTTCCCTGGTCTCTATAGCTCGTTTCACCAACCACTGGCAGGAGACAACACACCACTGATCAGACACAAGCAGAAACCAGGACCTACTCTGAACAGTCCAAACCTCCACAAACACTAAGGAGTAGGGCTCCAACTGGTCCTGTTGTTTGGACTGGGTTTTCGTGCAAAGCTGCTGATGAAGGCAACACATTTATGAACTAATACTCTTATTGTTACCATAAATCCATACAAACACCATTCATATTTGACACAAATAAACAGCAGTGGTAAAACAAAGACTAGACTGATAACAACATGAGAAAAACAGTCGAAAAACAGTAAATTCCTTTGACATTATCACTATTACTAACTTTAAATGCATTATGCAAATGGAAAATTTTAAGATTTAGTATAAGTAATGAATGAGTCTGTGTCTCCGTTTATGATCAATTCTCTTACTTGTATCACTGGAAAAATGTGGATAAAATCCAGCCCTTGGATTTGATGGGGCTCCAGGTGATGGGGACATTTCATCTTTGGGAGAACAGAAACTATTTTCTCTGTCAGAGCTCTACAATGACACAGAAAACACCCTTCACCATTAGAATTTAATTATTCTGCAGGAAATCCACTTACCGACTGTGAAACAGTGCCCAAAACTAAAATCAAAAAATGTCCCTCTAAGATCTACTGTCAAGCCACAATAACTTTAGCATTCCAGACATCTCAGTTCATGTCTGGAATGAACAATTAACACTTCCAAGGGCTTATAAAGACTAAGTTAAGAAAAGTAAGAATATTCAGTGCTTGTTACATTTCAGTAACTAACTGAGTTAGTCAAATGGCTTGTTGAATTGTAGTGGTATGATGTACATAGGAAGAAAAATGCAAGCAGAGACTAATCATCAATTAACATCATCCATCTGTTATGGTTTAGAAATGAGCTGGACAGTCTCACACTGTGGTTTAGGAACACTGTTTTAGATCGATGACCATCACAGAACTTGATCTAGCGAAGCACAAAAATTACACAATGACCAGCCAGCTTACATTTTCTGACCGATGGTTGAGTTTTCTTGGAAAAGAAGATCCACGTCGATTTCAAAGTTACATGTAGTGATGCACCAGGTCATACCCCCCACCACCTGATGAAGAGAGGAGCAGGAAACAAGCTGTGTGAGGGTGAGGGTAACATACAACATTTATAGGATTGTAAAGGTGGTATGAATATCAACTAAACAAGCAAGAGGGTCTATTTTAGAAGGAATCAGAAGTTTTTCTGATGATGGGACCAGCATGGAGACTGTTTAAACAGATCAAGTGTGTACCTTATCAAAAGGTGACAGTCCCTTGATCCTGGCTCTGAAGTATCCAGCTGCCAGCAGGAGCTCCAGGATCTCCGCCAGCTTGACCCTCTGCTCCTCGTCCTCTCGTGTTTCCACCTGATGGCATGATGATGTACATCATTATCATTATGATGTTCCTCTGTAGAAAACCAATCCGTAGTACCCGCGCTGCTGAAGTGCTCTCGAGCCAGGCAATCAACCCCACACAGCTACACTTTTACAGTTCAGCTAATGTTAGCTATCACTGAGGAAAGTCACACTTTCACTGACATTCCTCCGTATTTGTTCTCTTGACACTGTTCCTGACTTTACTGTTGACGCCTTAAACCGTGAAATGACATTTAAATAACGTTAACTTCAACTCCCCCATTATAACATTAAGCCTACTTTTCGACCGTCAGTTCCACCGTCAGCTAACCAGGTTCCCTGTTGTTTGTTGGCATTTAATGCTATGTGCTGTTGATACAGAACAGTCATCGCTGCAGTGTTAAATAGGTTGATTAAAGTTGTATTTACCTGAATGAGGTTGCCTTCTTGGTCATACTGGGCGCCTATTTTTGACCCAGTTCTCACTCTGTGGAAGACAGAAGCAGCCGCCGCCATGTTGAACAGAGCTTGTTGATGGCAGGTCACATGACCGCAACATATGACAGACAGGTTGTTTCGTTGTTATTCTCTCACTAAGTTAGAATTTGACTTCCTACTTGTGAAGATGACACTCTGAGAGGCACTAAAACACGTTTTCCCTTGTGTGGGTTTCTAAACAACACTTTTGTTCTTCTAATCAAAACAGTAAACCACACAACGAGCACGCGCACTTTCAGCCAGCAGAGGGAGCACGTGGTTAGGCTATTACAAAGCAGCTAAGTAGATCGGAAGTGATGAAAGAAATTAGTATTTTTATTACATTTATTTTAGAAATTATAAAGTGATACATGTATTAAAAATGATTAAACGACGATTTAAAAATAGAATTTCCTCAGACTAATCATTTTACAGGATATTTGCTACTATTGAAATGATCAGTCGTCGCTGTCTTAACTAATACGTACCTCTTTATTATTTATTTTAATTATTTATTTTTTATTGTAGTACAGGAAACGCTTTAGTTAAAAAGCACCTATAACATCCCCAATTTTTAAATAATATGTGCTCTTCAAAATATAAAATATATTTTAGTTTCATGTCGTGTTTCTTTGTTTAATGTAAATATAAGTGTCAGTAAATTATATATTCCACTTTTTATTTTAATTTCTTTAAATTACTATTTTGTATTATCACTGTTGTTTCCCCTCACATATTTATATTCTTTCACTGATTTAATTTAGAACAAGAAGAAAACAGAAAAGCACTGCAATTTATTGGAAAGTGTCCAAGAGGTGGTAGTACTACACAAACTAGTAGGCTACAAGCCAAAACTGCACAAGTACCACTTCAGAAGCAAATGCCGGGGACTGAACCAGAGAAATATAAAATAGGAACAGATGCTTCTTTATATTTTCTGTTATGTGTAGGCAGATAAATGTAGTAGAGTCAAAAACAGAATATATCCCTCTGAACTGTAGTGGAGTAAAGGGAACATTTAAACAGAATGGAAAGAGTCAGTAAAAGTACAAAAACCTTCACCGTAGTCCCTAATGCCTAACATGAAGACAACATTACTCATCTCTGACTTGCAGTTACTAAATCAACTCCTAGGACTTGGGAAATAACGTTTACCTTAAAACGTTCGCGAGAATGAAGAAGATATTTTTGCGACAGTGCTTCTCACATTGCGGCGACTATTTTGCGACAACGGCTCCGTTTACGACACACGTGTATACAGTCCAGTCCGGTGGTGTTTACTCCAGCATGGCTAAAGTTTCGAAGAAGAAAACGAGTAAAAAAAGAGTCAGGAAGATTTCCAAAGTGCCAGATAAGAGCGCAGCGGTGAAACCTGATGTGGTCTACGACGACGACGACGAAGAGGAGGAGGATTTAAATGAAGCCGAGGAAAATATTACCAGCGAGGAGGAGGATGACGGCGAGGATGAACGAAAACGCCAAAAGCTTCTGGAGGCCATCAGTGCTCTCGGAGGTAAAAAGAAGAAAAGGCTGGGAGAGAGATCCGAGGCGGCTGTCCAGATGTCTGAGTTTACGGTCAACGCGCAGGGGGAAGGCGACAAAATCGACCTGTCTGACCTAATCGGGACCATGGAGAAAACTCCCGCTGTTCCAGACAAGGCCAAGAGGCAGCTGAAGAACCTTCAGCAGGGGAAAAGGACGATTGAGTGTCCTGTCAGCAAGCAGGAGAGTGAGAGGATCCAGAGAGATGTGGCTTTTCAGAAGGCAGCTGCAGAGGTGTCCCGCTGGAATGGTATCATCAAACAGAATGAGAGAGCAGAGCAGCTCGTCTTCCCCCTGAACCAGGAGCCCTCTGGTCCCAAACCCATGGAGAGAGTGGTGACTGGCTGGAAGGCGCAAACCCCACTTGAGCAGGAAGTCTTCGCCCTCCTGTCTGCCAACAAGCAGCCCATCAATGACCCCATTCTGACCCCTGCTGAGGAGTCTTCCCTGAGGGCGATGAGCCTGGAGGAGGCCAAGATCCGCCGCGCAGAGCTGCAAAAAGCCCGAGCTCTGCAGTCCTACTATGAAGCTAAGGCTCGGAGGGAGAGGAAGATCAAGAGCAAGAAATACCACAAGGTGCACAATAAGGCCAAGCGTAAAGAGTTCCTGAAGAAGTTTGAAGAGATGGTAAAGACAGACCCGGCCACCGCCTTAGACGAGCTGAATAAGATGGAGCTTTCCAGGATGCAGGAGAGGATGTCACTGAAGCACCAGAACAGTGGCAAGTGGGCAAAGTCCAAGGCAATAATGGCCAAATATGATGAGGGGGCTCGCAAAGCCATGCAGCAGCAGCTAGAGGTGAACAAAGAGCTGACTCAGAAGCTGGTGACATCATTGAATAAGGAGGAAGAGGAGAAGGAAGAAGAAGGCTGTGAAGCAGAGATGCTGCCTGATTTTGTGAACGATGCAGAGCAGGTCCTGGATTCATCAAATCCCTGGATGAGAGGGAAGCTCTCTGAAGAGAAAGAGATGATTGTGGATCTTACAGCAGAGGAGGCTGGAACAGCAGGCAATGCAGCTGAGGAGGAAGAAGAGGATGAGGATGAGGAGGAGGTTGAGGAAACCGAAGAGCAAAAACTGCTCAGAGAGTTTGACGGCAGAAGGAAACTGCGTCATGCTCAAGAGGCTGACACAGGCCCTGTAATATGTGTGGATGATGAAGAGGAGAATGAAGCTGCAGCAGAGGACCTAGATGTTTCAGATAAAGAGGAAGAGGAGCTCTCTGAGTTCACAAGCCTTTTCAGAGGATTAGCACAAAGCCATCAAGACGCTGAAGCAGAGCAGGCTGAGGCTGTTGCCAGCCACGGTGACACTCAGCTGGAGGAAGGACTGATGAGGATCAGGACTGTGGAGGATGTGGAGCTCCTCACTCAGGAGGAGTCAGCCACAGATAAAGAACCTGTTGAGCCCCAGCCTCCACCAGCCACAGAGAACCTGTCTAGTACTGAGAAGGCAGGCAAAAATAGAAAAAGGAAGAGAGGGATTGAGCTGACAAAGGTTCTCACCAAAGAGACAAAGACCATCCAAGTTCCACTCGCTCAAACAATTGAGGACACAGAGGACTCAGATGAGAAGCTGGACCAGAGGGGGCTCATTAAAGAGGCCTTTGCCGGAGATGATGTGGTCTCAGACTTCCTCAAGGACAAGAGGAAGCAGGAGGAGGCAGGGAAGCCTAAGGTGGTGGACCTGACACTGCCTGGGTGGGGGGAGTGGGGAGGGACGGGCCTCAAACCGTCTCGCAACAAACGCAAGAGGTTCAGGATCAAGGCGGCGCCACCCCCGCCCAGGAAAGACCAGCGTCTGCCCAGCGTCATCATCTCAGAGAAGAGAAACAGTTCCATCAGCCTCCACCAGGTGAACTCGCTGCCCTTTCCCTTTGAGAACCACGCGCAGTTTGAGAGCACCATCCGCTCTCCGCTGGGCCGCACCTGGAACACAGAGCGCACTGTTAAAAAGATCACCAAGCGCAAGGTGGTCACCAAGCTGGGCGCCATCATCGAGCCCATGGCTCGGGAGGAGCTGATGAAGGACAAGAAGCAGGCGACTGCTGGGAGTGAAAGTAGTGTGGACTCAAGAAAAAGAAAACATTAGCAACAAAAAATAATAATAATCAAATGAATATAGCTGCTGTAGTATTTGTCTACAAAGCAGAGACTGTAGTCGTTAAATAGTGTGTGGTGTGGTGATCAGTCGTGACAATATTTCTGAATTTTGATAACCTTTTCTGCAATATGTTGTATATTTGATATTAAATGTGTTAAATCAAATATATAAAGTCAACTGAGCAGCAAAGCAAATGTGAAATAAATTCCACTTTTGGACATAGTAGATATTGGAACTCATGATTATTAAGAACAGTCAGTTAATTATTTGACATGTGTCCATATAATTATATATCTTACACAGTGTGGATGAGAAGGCTGAGAGGCAGTTTCACTGTTTCTACTTGCATGTTACTGTCAGTACTGTACAGTGGAGATGTTAAGACCCAGAGTTTGAAAAGTGGTTCAGTATTTATACCTGTAAGTGTAAAAGCTGCTTCACACATGCACGTCCAGAACAACAAGTTGTCTTGTAGCTTGAATGTTTACAACTGATGATGTCTTCAACATCACAAACCCTGTGCGTGTTCTAGGTGGAACATGCTTCCAGAATGTTAATGTATGAGTGTAATAACAGCCATATGTCACCAAAGTAGCAAAAATAAAACTCATTATTAATCAGAATAACTGTTTTAAATGTTAAGTTATTGTAAGTGTAGATATTCTGTTGTTGAAGTATCATTTTTTATACAATCTAAGTCTAAACAGCATTTTAATGTGGTTGCTGGTAGAGGCGCCATCTTTATGTAATTATTTATAAATATAATAAACTTAATAATAATTGAAGTAGTTCAAATTAAAATGTCCAAAATGTGATAGAGCTGATGTGTAGAATAGGTAATTGAATTGTATAGCACCGCTGTTCAGGCTGACTGTGTGTGACGCATGTTAAAATGTGCTGATGAAAGCTAGTAACTGATGATAAAAGTTTAACCCAGCTATGATCTTCACTGGGCAAAGGTGGATATAGTGAGAGCCTCAAAGTTACAGTCCAGAGAAACAGGTGTGTGGGGCATTGGATGAGATTATGGAGCGATGATGGCTGCAGATCTAACCTCTATGTGTACATCTGAGTTGTACTGTTGTTTTCCTAAGCTCCTATTTTTTTAGACAGCACTGGCTCAGCTGCAGGTTTTTACACTTAACATTCGACAATCGTTTGTTCAATTGCCACTAAAACAAATGCTGTATTTGCACTGATAAAACATTTCAGTCAACAGCCATCCTCTTGTACTGCTGAGGGGAGCTTTTCATTAGAATATTTTATGACTATGAAGCAGCTGGTATTAATACTGTATGTACATTTTATAATACAACATTGATTTCAGTTCACATGTTAGGCACCTACAGAGAGAGAGGAGATGATATCAGTGTGGCGATTTTAAAAGTTGTTATTTCCTGTGGTGGAAAGTAACTAAGTAAATTTTTTAGGTACTGTACCTTAGTATAATTTTAAAGTAGTTCTACTTGAGTATTTCCATTTTCCACTACTTCGATATACTTCGATTTCACCACACCAGAGTCTTTGGAGTACTTTTACTCCACTACATTTATTTTATAACTATAATTACTTGGTACTTCTCAGATTTAGATTAATAATCATAATTGTAAGACTTTAACAAGCCACAGTGTGATAATAACAAGTGTCATTTATAATTATTAGATTTAAATCATGATCAGAACATATGTGATGAACATATTAAAATATCAATCATTCTATTTCAATAATATCATATAACTTATAGAATATAACACTTTTACTTAAGTGCCATTTTCAATGTATCACTTTTACTTGTAACAGAGTATTTCGACATTGTGGTACTGCTGAAGTAAATGATCAGAGCACATCATCTACCACTGGTCATTCCAGCAGCAAACATCTGGATTTAGAGCTGCTCCCTTTATCAGAATGTCTGGATTTGATGCATGGTGACATCACTGACACTACTTTAATTTCAGAGCAGACTAATTGTTCATCGTTCTAGGCTTTGTTTGGCCCACTGACTACATGGCTCGAGTCAATTATCAGTATCCTGAATATGATTTATAGTGGTGTTGATCACATAGACGTATATATAGGCTACATCGTGGCTTGTGTAATGCTCTGCCACAGCTCTGCCCTGTCCTGGACAGTTCAAAGAGTACAAAAAAGTAGTCTTAGAACATTTTTGCTGTTACAAACACGATGAATTTGATATATCAAATGAAGTAACCTATTAGTGACTGTCAAGTGATAAAAACTACTGTATAATTTTATAAAAATAATATGTGAGGTCCTGACAACTGTATTTATCAATCACCTATGACTCTATTTCAGTGTTAAGAACTCTCAGTTTCTAAACTGTAGTATTTTCTGCTTGTATGTGATATGTACAGTATCTTTGGGTTTAGGGCTGTTTTTTGATTGGACAGCTAGACCTCAGCTGAGCTTATGATCAACAAGTAGCCAGTTCATGAACTAACTATTAACTGATGGCTAAGAAAACCAGTAGTTGCAGAATGCCTTTTACTTGCTTTTCTCAGCTAGTTCAGTCAATCTTTTTTACTGGTGCAGTTTGACTCACTTTGTCACTTTATCGATAGCAATATGCTAGATACAAATATGCCATTGACACCTGTTTGAATGATGTAAACAGCCACAGGTTGCTGATCAGCAGGTCTGCAGACATGTTGTAGGTGGTCAGTACGTTTCTACTGCTCTGCCTGAGAGCGAGAGATGGTCACAGGAGAGCAGAGTCATACAGCATCTAACAGCAGCATTTTAAAAGTATGTGCTTGACTTTCTTTCTGTGCTGATTTGCAATACATTTGAAAGGCCATACAGCAGTGTTTAAAAGAAAAGCCATTACAGTTGGGTTAAACCTTCACACATGGGTGAAAGTGCATGCTTTGGCACCTGACGTCTCTGTATTTCACATGATAGACACTCTATTACAGTGGGGGATGCCGTAATGGACTATGCATCAGTTCAGGTAATGGTTGTCAGCTTGAGTGCCCGAGAGGCAGTGGAGAATTCCATTAGAAACCTTATAGTTACTAAATCAGTCATTCTCCACCTTCTTCTCTATTGAACCACCTCTTTGAGGCAATTACTACAGCTTCATACAGCTTTCAACAATGAAAAGAGACCTAGTCCTTGGACTTACTCCTGCCCGCTGGACTGCAACGAGATCAGACAGTGATTCTCACTCAAATATATGACGGCTGCTGTAGCTGTAAATCAGAGGGCTGGGGGTATGAATGGCCTACAACTCCCATGATGGAACATGTTTTTCTCCATAATGCCTATTTGAAAGACCCACTTAAATATTTATTCTAGGATGAAGGAGCATTTATGCCTATCGTACTGGTTGGCTGCAGAGCACTCAAAATGCAGCAGAGGTTTATTTCCTGTTCCTCAATCAGTTCTTGCAGTTATGATTAAGACATATAACAGAACAAGTATTATACTAAATAACTGCATTTATCATCGTGCACAGAGAGATCCAAACAGTAAAGTGGAGTTCAACACCCACTACACACAGCTGCACTGTTATTTGCCACCGCTGCTTCACTACAGTCCACTTGCCTTGGAGGTTTGTGCATGAAACAATCTGAAAGAGGACTCTTTCCCATTTCCTCCTATAATCCAAGGCCCAACTCCATTCCCACCCTGACAGGTGTAAGATTAACTTAGTTAGGTGCAGAGCTGCTCATGCACATCAAATTAAATTAATGGAACAAATTTCCCTGCTAATTAAGATGAAAATACGTGTCAGTTGTAACCTTGCTGAGCACTAATTATGTATAAATGATTTATCATCTGTTTCGTCCTGAATAGCAATGGGCTCACCTCTCCGATAGCCCTGGCTGGCTGTTAAGAGATGGCCCCTGATTAACAGTGACAGGTTGTGCTGCGGAGAAGCTGCACATTGCCAGACAGCCAATCAGAGCCAACCGGAGCTCAGACTCTCCTCCCTTCCATTAACCTATATTGAGTGTGCAGCTGAGCATCACTGTGCCTCAGCTCTCCTTCTTGTTTCTCTCCTCGGAATGAAAATAAAGTACATTCAGAGAGGAGAGGTAGTGAGATAGTGTGACTGATGGAGCAGAGGGGGTGAGAGTGGTGAAACCTGCACCAGGTGATGAATCCCACTGGATGTGCCATGTGTACCGAGACTGGATTAGCTTGTGCCTGTACGATGCTACTAACAAAGGGAGATGAAGCATCTATTTGACTCTCCACCTCAAATAACAAATTGAATAATGCAAAATACAGTCAGGCTCATACATCAATATTTTGTGCCCAGCAGCAGATAATTGCTTCAAAGTGCCCTAGAAGAAAAACAAGCTTGTATCATGCTGGTACCAGCCTGAGGCCAGTAGGTGGTGCAATAGGTTAAGGCTGCCAAAAGCCACTGTACAAATTCCTATGGGCTAAAATATCAAAATAAACAGGCCCTCGTTATACAATTACACTCTAACTGGGATATTCCATCTTATTTCCTCCTGCCTTGCAAGTACAGATATATTTCAATGGGCGGTCGCTCAGATTAGCATTAGAATCAGAATCCCTTGTGTTGCTAAGGACACACCGACCAATCTGTAATCATTGTTCCGCAGGCTTGCTCACAGGGGATATAGCCCGCTTTGTCATTATCATTCAAAATGCCACACACATGCTGGCATAGCTTCTGTGGTTCTGCCAGCAACAGGACATTTGCATTTCCTCCTCATAGCCCCAAGAATTTGCACTGACAATGATGCACCACAAATAACTGCTGCGTGTTTCCATTGCCTGAAGATGAGGGATGCCTTCCCTCCCCGAACGCTGCTCAAGATGCAGAAAAGCTCTTGCATTCTATGTCTCATTTCCTCCTTGTGTGATTCTTCTCCTTCTCCTTCAATTGTCTGTGTGTGCGTCCTCAAAATGTCATTATGTACAGGTGTCAGCTCCAGCCATTAGGGATCATTTGACTTTCTATTGTGTTTTTTCGTTACTTAGTTGACACCTAACCTTGCCACAGTTTGCTCGTGGGATGTTTCATTGTTGTGGTAAATGTCAGTATGCCTGCACAGGGAAGGAAGGTACCTGTGTTCTCCAGCTCATTTCTCTTTTCTGTTTTTAGCCAGGCTTGTGTGTCCAAACCTGGATATTCCCCTGCTGCTGGAGACATGGCAGAGCTGTGGTTAATGCAGAACCAGAACGTGTAAAGCACACACACAGACAGGGAGGCAATGTCAAGCACTCATTGTATGAGTGCGAGTGTCATCGTGCCCCTTGGGTGTAGGTTGTTGGAACGTGCACAGTTGAAATAAAATTCTCTGTGTCTTACAAAAATGTTTGATGTAATTGGAAATAAGTCTCTATTTTGATATTAACATCCCAGATACAAAACTGAGAATTTCAGATTTTTGTGTGTGTTTTTTGTTATGACTGTGACTGATTTTTATTGTCATGCATAAATGATCATTTTTATGGAAAAAGGTGAATTTGAAAAGATTAAATTTTTTATCATGATGCACTTAGGTCATCCTAAACATGTGGCACATTCTCCAGAACACAAGAGGAGCAGCCATTTTCTTTTGTTGCTCCCACACCCTTTTCCCATTTTATGTCTCTGCCCGTAGTGAGTGAAACGGGGGCTGAGGATTGAGAGGCTTGGCAAACAGCATCTCCCACATCATGGCTATCTGGGGATTGGTGGATAAGGCAGGGAGGGAGGGGGTTAGAGGTTAATTATAGACAACAGAGAGGTCACAGGGCCTATTATTTTGGAGCCGGGATTCGCAACGGTCCAATGGGGATGACATTTACAACCAGGGCTGGGCCCCACCCCTCCATCACCATCCACACCCACAGCCCACCCCGTGCACACCATCACTCACATTTATACTGAAGGAGCTAACAGTGGGACTCAGAGGTCTGATAATGAAAAGGTCCTTAGCGTTTGGCACAGACAGGATGATGAATTGTATCCCTGGCTGTTGTCTGGCTGCGTCAGGGGGCCTCCAAGTAGCCCTTGACAACTAATTGAAAGCCCCCTTACCCTCCTCTTACCTACCAGAGTTCCTTTATCACTCTAATTATTGGGGTTAAGTGAATATCCCATGGGACTGTAGCGATGTGTAGAACCTGTCGAGTCATCTTATTAGATCAAAAATAAATGGCGAAAGCATAAATTCATCACCACAGCTGTCCTGAATCTGAGCATAGTGGGCTGCAGCCATGTTCATATTGTTCTTCTTGGCCCCTTAAGGACAGTTTAGTACCAAATATAAAAGTTGTCTTTAAGTCATTTACAAAAGTAAAAGTCTGTGAAAATGTTTAATCAGTAAGTTGTTAACAATTAGTTTTATTAGTGGGGAAAATTATGAACAAATCAGCAATGAATTGATGTGTCTGTATTGTCTGTGTCTCTTCTTCTTCATTCCACCTTGAGCCACTGATGTTCCAACTGTTTTAAAGGTGCTGCTGGGCATGTTCCTTCATTACAATCAATGTGCATACAGTAGTTTATTTAGACTTATTCCCTCAAGTAACCACTACAGCACAAATGTGGATTAATCCACCTCTGAAAATAGTCCCCCTCACGAAGTGTTGTATTTTCCTGTTTGAGTATGTTTGGTAAAAACTATGGAGCCTTTTTAGATGCAGCATAACTGTGACATAGGTTTAAACAGTTGGAAGTTTACTTACACTTATCATGGACATAAATTTCATGGTAATATTGGTCTTTTAGTGACTGGAATGATTGAATTTGAATTCATTTGGGGTTTTCTGATATCAACACAGGCTCACCACTCAGCTGAGAAGACTTGGTTCAGATGGTCAGGAACAACCCAGGAACCACCAAGGCACAGGTCTGCCATGAACTGGTTCCTGCCAGAACACCAGTGTCACTGTTTACGGTCAAACAAGTTTTACACTGCAAATATACACTGCAAACAAATTTAACTGAACTCTCCCTGTGTCTGTGTGGTATTTGACAAGAGGTCAAATATCCAGAATTAATTCTGCCAGGAGCTTGTTGGTGGCTATCAGAAGTGTCTGCTAAAGGGGAAACTTCGATCAAAAATGTGTTGTTCTGTATGTAGGCTATATTTCTGACCCTGCTATGTCAGAATTGAATTAAAACTGCACCAATTTTTTGTTTTTTTTTGTCTATTAAAGATACATGTTTTACAATCTCTCCCCAAGAAAATGAACAGTTCAATGAAATCACTGAGAGCCCAGTACTGTGATGACATTTACAGTGTGTCTGGTGAGCAACTGTCTATAGTAGAAATCAACAGCCTTAGAACTGAGCACCAAAGACAGGGTAGGAAAATCAGAAAGTACTGAGAAACAGATTGGATCCTCTCTTTTAAACATAGAGTGAGTGAACACAGAGCATCAAGACATATAGATGATGGATCTATTTAACTTTGAAGGACTTGTTTGTAAATAGTTTTCACAATGATGCACCTTTATAATCTAAATGTCTGTTATTTCAATTTAATCTACATATTTGTTTGCCTATACTAACACATTTACTCTACAAACATGTGTCTACATGTGTTGTTTGTAGAATGTTAGCTGCTCAGCATGTCAGAACCACACCACATATTTAGAAATATCACCAAGGGTTTGAGCATGGTGTCGAGAAACACAGCACATCCATTTTAATAAATTTTAATTAGTAGTTTTAACATGCAAGACTTTATAGCCTTGTGTTGCCTTTTTTCTTTAGTTTAGTTTAACTTTCTTTCAGTATAATTTGCATCTTTATAGGCAATAACAGCAATTAGTTCTGCTCTTTTTCTGATGGAATTTTTTAAATCCGTAGTATGAAAGCTACAGTTAACAGTGATAAGGTTCACTCTGAGCTAAGAGAGGAAGAGAGGAATGAGAGGGCATAGATAGCCTGTTTATGTTCAAACCATTGTGTTGCTGGATTTAATCCCTGAAACCCCATCATGACCAGCAGGCATCAGTATGCTGAATACAAAATGGAGTGTAAATGACACTGAGGATTACGAGTGATCCACCTTGCACTGTGACTTTCTCACTGCTGCATCTCTGTAAGCCTATTAGACCACAAGACCAAATCAAATATGTTGTAAAAATATGTTGTGGAAAAAAAAACAGTGAGTGCATGTATGTGTGAGGAATGACTACAGCATGCAGATGTTTAGTTTTTGTGGTTGAATGCTGAAATGCTTCACACTAAGCTTTACCAATTTCACAAATTATTAATAAAACAATGTCAAAAACTAAAAATTACATGGTAATTTTAATTGCCAGAAAACTAATATAAATCATAAATATGATTGCTGTTTGTAGACTACAGCTCAGCATTCAACATAATAGTGCCCCGTAGACTGTTCACAAAGCTGAGGGATCTAGGACTCAACAACAGTTTGTGTGCATGGGTGTTGGACTTTCTTACTGGTAGATCTCAGGTGGTGAGGATGGGAAGGTGTCTCTGACAGCATCACCACCAACACAGGAGCGCCACAGGGGTGCGTACTCTCGCCACTGCTGTTCTCCCTCTACACCTCTGACTGTGAGGCCACTTATGGTTCCAACACCATTGTGAAGTTTGGTGATGACACGGTGGTGTTGGGCCTCATCTTCAACAATGATGAGACGGCCTACATGGACGAGGTGAAGAACCTGGCGTCTTGGTGTCAGGAAAACTGACACTTTCTTTGTACTTAGTTTTGCACAGCACTGCGTGTTGTACTTGTATAGCTATGCATGTGACAAATAAAGAATCTTGAATCTTGAAATATCTTTGAACATATCAAACATATAATTTCCAGGTTTAATTAATGATTATGTTGGTATGTAACATCTGGAAATATATGCAGGTCCTCTGTGATGCATCACCCAGTTGTTAATGACTTCTGCAGACGTTAACAACTGGGACTACAAGAGATTCTTTTTTGGGTTAATCCACGGACTGTAAACTCCAATCATCTGACACGTCAGCTTTGTGTAACGCGGTTACGTCATGGCTTTAGACGTTGATTGGGTGTTCATTCAGCTCAGACAGCCGGAAGTAGTGTCAGCACGGAGAGAAGGCTAATTTTTATTTTCGTATATTGCAGCCTAGTGTTACTTATTGAGGTATTTTTTAACATCATGTAAAATGTATAATTGTATTTGAGGGAGGTCTCTGTCAGCATAAGGTAAGAGTAATTCTCAATCTCATTGTGCTGCTAGAGATAGCTGCTAATGACAAATACAGTTTAGCTAGCTATTTAGCTAATCGGTTAGCATTAGAGTCCAATGCATTGGAGTAGCTAAATTCTGGGGATAGTCAAATTGGTTTCACGGTACATATGCGTAACTCCTTGCCCTAATCTCACTCTAACCTCCATGATAATCCTTTCCAGTCATGGTTTATGATGTTTGTGCTTCTTTCAACTCTCAAGCTTTGGAAACTAATGTTTGTCATAACGTTTGTCATGCTAACTAACGTCAAGCTAAGTTAACTTAACATGTCTACTACCACGGTTAGTTCATTATTGCTGATAATTCAGGTGTTTAATTGCTTCTTCTTAACGAAACGCTCTTTACAAGCAGAAAGTAACGTTGATAAACGACATGCTCTCTGTGTAACTATATGGTTATCAGCAACCTTGTAGCAACTCTATCATTTGACAAGTCGAAAACTAAAAGCTATGAAGTATAACGTTAACTGTTAACGTTATGTCTACAGGCAGGGTTAAATGTTATTTTTTGAGACATATTATGGAGCTAGTTCTTAGATGAAGAATAAATGGCCACACAGGGAGTGATCATCCAGATTTATGTTTGCAAAAGTTATTTTCCCTTTTTCTTGTCAAACTCTTAAAACGCCTCCATTTTGCATTTGTTTTACCAAAATAAAAAAAGTAAGCAGTGCACACATTGGATGAAACTCTGACAAAGTCTGCAGACCCAAAGCAAGAACCAAATGAGAAGATATTTTCTGAAAGGCTGCAACAGCTGGCATGGTATAAAGCTCACAGGACAACAGGCTCAGTAGTAGTCAAACAAAGCATGTTTCAGTGTCACCTGGAAAGAGAAGAGTTGTTAAGAGATGTCTGTGGAGAGTCACAGTGATCCAGGTCATAGTTGTCCCAAAGGTGCTGCTCAGTGGCAACTGGACCTGCTTAACATATTTGAACAGTGAGGAATTCTTGAAGAGTATATTCAAGGAGCTAAAGCAAGTCCACTTGCCACTTTGGGTGAAGACTTGGATCTGAAGCTTTGGTGGGTTGAGTGTGAGTAACTCAGTCTTTGCTTAAATGGGAATGTAAGAAGAAAAGGCCTGTCTGGACCACAAGTACCACCAGTGAAAATTTGCCATTTTTAATTGTGCAAGGTTTTTGTATGCTTTCAAGTAGGCAATAGAATGATTCTTCTGTGTGTCTGTGACATTTCTATGTATACCAACATAATGTCAGTGGTGTTTTAGGGTGACTTTCCTCATCTTTGCTGAGGCACTGCCTGTCTGCTCTGTTTTCAGCTTGGTTTGCGATATCAGGGGAGGATATCGAAGTGTCAGGTGAATAAAAGTGTCACACAATGTTTTTATTTTCTTGACATAGGCTTACAAATGTCTCTGACACTGACAGCCATGAGTGACAGCTCAGTGACCAGCAGCCAGCAGCAGAGGTCGGGGTCTGGGCAGGCACCGCGGCCTTCCCGGGGCCCCTATATCTCAGTTATCACTAACAGGTTAGCTCTGTACCTCACGCAGTTTTTTGTGTGTTTGTTTGTAATGTGTAATGCTCTGATAATTTAATGTAACTCTGGAAGAAATGCAGGAGTCTGCTTGACCTAAGTACACCGTCTTAACTTACGTACAGCCCCTGCTGTCCCTGTACCGAGTTGCACCATTTATCGCTATTTAACTTAAATGTGTAGGTATTCTCCAAGCCTCCTCACTCCTTTTTTGTATTGTAGAACCACTAACCTGGTGATTCGAGGGGCCATGCTGTTCTCTGTGGGTGTCTTTCTGGCCCTGGTGCTGAACTTACTTCAAGTACAGAGAAACGTCACCCTATTTCCCCCCGATGTCATCAGCAGCATCTTCTCCTCAGCTTGGTGGGTGCCACCCTGCTGTGGCACAGCCTCAGGTTTGTGTACAGAAAAAAAACTATCTGGATTATTTATGATGGCCCTGGTGATATTTGACTGGAATCATAACTGTTTTGATCTGTAAACAACCTCTCACAACATTTCAATAGAGAGGCAACAAGTCTTATCATATAGTGCAAATTCTTAACAGTTCTGAGCACATCACACCGATTATCTGTTCAGATGTTCATGTCAAAATCCAACTTTGGTGAAGCAGTGCTGTAGATCAACATTCAATTGTAATCCATACTGCAGTTTAAGTGGACTCATCTCATGGCAGAACAGAAAATAAAATGATCCTCAGGAAATATGTCTGTAGCTACGAGAGCATTTTAAAATGTCACACCTTTCATCTGTATACTGACAATGTAATTTAGCAGGTGGACTGCGTCAGACTGCGGTTCACAGTAAGAACAAATTCAGCCACAGTGACGATTTGATGTGATGTAAGGGTGTAATACAGTGTGAAAGTGAAAAGCCAGTTGTCATAGAGAGGAAGGAAATATGATATTGTTTACATGTGGGTGTAGCGGGCTACATTTTCAGACAGTCTCCCCTCAAAGACCTTCACAGTGTTGTAGTTGTTTCTGCACATGAAACGTGGCAGAAATAGTTGTGGAAAGTATAATAAACGAAAACTTGAGAGAGAAGTGTAAAACCTGCTGTCTGCCTCTGCACTTCAGCCACAACCTTAAAATACTTTG
The DNA here is from genome assembly GCA_032362345.1 of Sandelia bainsii. Lineage (NCBI taxonomy): Eukaryota > Metazoa > Chordata > Actinopteri > Anabantiformes > Anabantidae > Sandelia > Sandelia bainsii. The sequence goes on from JAUMHL010000014.1 coordinate 18,602,462, forward strand.
GTCCATAATTTAATTTTCAAAGACCTGTGTCCATAGTACAGTGCTGTGGATTACAGGAAACAAGGTTTCCTTGATACTAGCATTACAGTGAAGAGTGCTTCCATCCTCTGTTTTTTGTTTAGTTACAGAGTGATCTTCATCAAGAGTTTCTTTCTAGTTATGTTTCATATTACATTTCAGTGGCCTGAAGACACGAGGATTTGTTCTGATACAGTGCAGTAAACCTGAAAATATGCCTTCCACTCTGTCAATTCTCAATAATTAATCTAATCATGATACACAGAGGCAAAACCATGTATAATTTTTACTCTTATCATTTATCTTTTTGCTAATTCTCACTCACTGAGTGCTGTGTTCATTTTGACAGAAATTTTCACTTTAGTCAACGTCATTCCTCATTTCCAGAAAATTGTAATTTATTTCAGTCATCTTTTAAGTTGTTTATTTTCTATTAGCTTTAGTGAAGATTTAGTCAGTAAAACTCAGTTTTAATTGTAGTCATTTTTTTTGTCTTTTTTGTAGTCATAGGTTCACTTGAATGGTGCTTTTATGAACTTTGTGAGACTTTAATAATTTATTTATTTATTTATATTATTGAATATGCAGGTGTGGGCAGGTAAAACATAACAGGTAAAAACAATACATAAAACATAAAAATAACAACATTGTTTTTTCCTTAACTAGAACAATTTTATAATGTATAATTGTGATTCCATAATTGAGAACGCAGCTGAAAGACAGAAAGCAGATATGTGGACAGGTGATTAGCACAAAATCTTTTTGTGTCACTTTGCAACTGACTGTGTTTTGCACGTCTGGAGACTGAAATTGAGATCGTCTGCTGAAAAGGAGGTCTTGATTTCATCTTGTCTTTGTGAGATGTTTCCATTTTTTGATCTAACTAATATTATAACAGTTTCTGCTGTTAAAGGGATATATAGGGTATATATAGGGATTTACAGCACATAACCAGGTGCAACCATGGTATTAAAAAAACATATATATAGAGCAGCCATACACAAACTGTATCGCCTGTACACACATAAACATGCAGTCTTTCATGTGAATGCACAGCATGCCCAGCAGGCTCGACTAGCCAGCGTTATTGAAATGTTGTCCCCGGGGTGTGAGGCTGCGGACGGAAATGAAGCGCAGCGCTGCCTGCTCCCAAGCGGCTCAGCACAAAGCAGGACAGCCCGAGGCTCTCTTTCTCCCCAGACACAGTACTCCTCCTGCAGGAAACTGTCGCTTCCACTTGTTGCTAAAACACACTACACTTTGTTCCCCTGGGCAGAGTTACTACATTCTGACAGGGCAAAAATTTATTTGTTTTGCAGCTGCATTAGTAAGGTCAGAGGTTATCAGTGCAAGCTGGTGCAAACCACTGCACTTCATTTGTATTTTTTTCAAAATCCCAGTTGCGCTGTGTTTAGACTTTGTATATAAACTCTCTTTTTGATTCACTGTATGGCTGTTTACATCTTGTTATGGTCCTTTCTTGCAGCAATTATCGGGCTGTTATATCCCTGCATCGACAGACGTCTGGGTGAGCCACACAAGTTCAAGCGGGAATGGTCGAGTGTGATGCGCTGCGTGGCTGTGTTTGTGGGCATTAACCATGCCAGTGCTGTATCCTTGAGGGCTTTATCCACTGTCCTCTGTCCAAGACTTTGATAGGCTGCAGTGTGTGTAATCAGTGTTTGAGTACTTCCATTCTCATGATTTGACTATGTCAAAGGTAGACTTTTGCTGGTGTTCTCACCTCACTGCTAGACTGTGTGGGCAAATTACATAAGTATGTTACAGTACAGTTTGGACCATGACCATGCTGCTGTCAGAAAGTGGACTTTGCCAACAACATCCAGTTGTCTCTAACTCTAGCAGCGCTCTCTGTCGGTCTGTGGTGGACATTTGACCGCTCCCGCAGTGGCTTCGGACTGGGAGTCACCATCGCCCTACTGGCAACACTGGCCACCCAGCTCCTGGTTTACAATGGGGTTTTTCAGTAAGTACCTTCAGATAAAGTTTGCATAATTATTGATGACAACAGGGAGGAGGATGAAGGGACTGCAGATGAAAAAAACAAATTCTAAATGACACCTCAGACAAAAATAAATTGTATAATACAAGCTGAACTAGGAAGCAAATACTTGTGTATTTATTTAATGTACTTGTGTATTGAGTATTTGCTCCCTTTCTGATTTTTTTTTTGCACATTTGTCACACTTAAATGATTCAGATCATCAAACATATTTTAATATTACACAGAGATAACCTGAGTAAATACAACATGCAGCTTTTAAATGACAATTTCATTTATTAAGGTAAAAAAAGCTGCCCAAACCTGCCTGGCCCTATGTGGAAAAAGTAAGTCTACCCCTGAATGGCTAAAAAAAAAACTAAATTAAGGTCTTGGAGTGGCCTAGTCAAAGTCTGAACTTAAAAAAGGTTTGGAGCTTTTTTCCATCCATCCATCCATTTTCCTAACCGCTTGTCCTCGTAAGGGTCGCGGGAGTGCTGGAGCCCATCCCAGCTGTCATTGGGCGAGAGGTGGGGTACACCCTGGACAGGTCTGCAGTCCATCGCAGAGCTTTTTTCCATTAATAAATGAAATGATTATTACTTCTCATGTTCCGTCAGTCAAACTAAGAGTGTCAGAACAAATATTGTTCAAAGAATTCCAAGTTGCTTTAATGTGTTTCTTCCCTGCACAGGTATACCTCACCAGATTTCCTGTACATCCGCTCCTGGTTACCTTGTATCTTCTTCGCAGGAGTGATAACTATGGGAAACATAGGACGGCAGTTAGCCTTGGTAAGAAATTGGAATCATTTGCTTGTGTTGGAGCCATGTTGGTTTCCTAAGGTGGACTGTAATGTGAAAACATAACGTGCCAGGGTGTCCTTCAGTTCTACACTCAGACAAAGTGGATTCCACTGTCCTGTGTTTATTGGTTCTCTTCTTTGTGTTTTTTTTCCAGTATGAATATAAATTCATTCAGGAGAAGTCCCATCAGGACTGAGGAATCTTGGCTCCACCTGCTAAAAATGACTTTGTTTTTGCACCAACCTGAAGCCAGAGGCAGGTTCCTGGAGAATATCTACATACAGGCCAGTCTGGCATGTCAAACCAGGCCAGAGGTCCTGATTGGCTGCCTGGTGCTAGACGCCAGACAAGACAGTATTTTGATTGGCTCTCAGGCCGTTCGGAGCTCGGAGTGCTCACTGGCTTCATTCTGACCTGAGCTGAACTGAACAATAAGAGTGGAGTTTGTTGTCTTTTTTCTTCGTGCAGTTTTATTTCTACTTAGCAGGAAAGGGATTAGCAGCAAAGCCCTTATCGTTCTTCAGATCAGCTCAGCTCAGATGTTTGAAACCTTTGGCTTAATTGTGCCAAAAACAGTCTCATGGGATCAGTTTTAAACTCTGCTCTTATCTCCTGATTCTTTCACATCCTTCACATATCGGTCGAGAACAGTCTAGTTAATTCATATCCAGAAAGATCTGTATACCAGACCTTTTTGTTGTATGTAATTAGCTGATGTACACATTTAAATGTTCTTGATGAAAGAGTGGTGGTGTGTACTGTATGCATGCCTGCCCTGGCTGAGAGGACACGGGGCATCCAGTGTTTATGTGCAGTGCAGAGGGTATTTCTACCAGGTATATTGACATGTACAACATCATCACAATCAAAAAATGAAATGATACATGAACAGAGAGTTCTTTCTTATTGACTGTGCAGAACGTTTGGTTGTTAGTCAGTTGTACTGTAGGAATTGACGCCAGCAGAGGGAATTAGTTATATCCATACATCAACACTAGCTTGAGTTTCAGATAATAATAATAATAATAATTCCCTTATTGTAGGACCATTTGTACTTTAAATACTTAATGTATATCATGTCAGGGAGCAACGCATCTGCAGCCTTTCCAGCTGCTTGTTTGCTTTGCCCAAAACAGCAAAAATGCCAAATTTCTCCTTCAGCCTATTGTGTTCAAACTAAACTGACTAAAACTCGGTTATGTTTTATGAACTTTAACAGTGAGGATGAACTATGGCACATAGGTAGGAGTTAACAAAGAATTAGAATAAACTATCGTGGGTGTATATATGAGTTTCTATTATCACTAACGCTTAACATTTAAGGATAAAAAGTAAATAGTTGATTTGTTATAACAGATATTTATAGTGTTGAGATATTACAACACCTCTACAGGATCCTGTGTTTGGACTGGGCTGTACAGTCATTTCTTGGTTCTGAGGTTGGCTGGATAATTCATTACGGAAGTGCTGACAAAAACACACATTAACGCAGGTACATTACAGTTCACTTACTGACAGAGAAACTAGTAACACAGTTATAGTGTGAAGCAGTGTTGAAGTGTGTTACAGTCAGTCACTGTCTATCCAGTAGGTGTTTGTTGGCTGGCTGGACAGATTAAGAACCATCCTGGTAGAAACAAAGAAATAAAAAAACATGCACAATATAAACAACAAGGATTTGTGTGTCTGTAAGGAACATTTTTATAACAATTTATGATCAGATATGATGGGTGTAATTAGAGTTTAAAGCGAGCAGTGTTTTTGTAATATTTCATGATATGGTTTAGATAATGTGGGAAACATGATAAAGAAACCTTTTCACTGTGTTTTTTCTGGGTTTTGTGAAGAAGTTACTTTAACATTGTGTTTACTTTTTAAATTGATGAGAAAAGACTGTAGCAATGGAATTAAAAATCCAAATAAAGCTGAGGAAAAAAACACCACTCGTATAGTGTAGTACTAGTATATTATATTTCCTCATTAACCATGTAGATAATGTAAAGTTTTATTGATTTGAAGCTGATCAAACCTCAATTTTCTAGTTTTAGTTTTTTTGTCTCCTGACTTGAGTTTTTTAATTGAGACGTGGCACAAAAATACTGAGAGTTCACTCAATTTAATGAGGTTTCTAAAGAAATGCCCTCCAGCTGTTTCTGCGTCTCAGCATGTGGCCAGGAGGAACCAGGGTCTACCAACCACTGTCATAACAAAGGCTGTTTCCTCTATGAGCTTTAACAAAGACAAAAGTATCATCATCAGATTCATAATGCAAATCCAATTAAAGCTCTGATTTTAAGAATTATACACATTTAGAGAATGTAAAACTTCCCAGATCTGGAAACATTATAAAAGCTTCACCATTAATTTTAAGCTATTGTGAACAGGAGTTTAACTGGACTGCTATACAGTGCAAAGCAAGCACAGTGCTGATGAATAAATATGGAATTATTTTACAGTAGTCATTTATATCACCAGAATAAAATATATAAAGTCAAATAACAATCTAGATTGATCCTTTCCAGTGCTAGAAATGAAACCAAAATGAAATGTGGGTAAATTGAAAACGTTGTTTGAGATATTTTATAGTATCAGTTTAGTTGTTAAATATCCAAAACCTATTTAAAGCTTCACATAATTAAGTGAAGATGCTACGTATGTGGCACAAATGTTGCACACAAACTGTAGTGCCGCTGCAAAATTGCACACGTCAACTGGTACAGTGTTTGTTGCTAATGTGGATTAATGTGTCCTGTCTTGCAGCAGCTCCCACAGACACAGGCTCTTATAGACAAAAGTAATTAAGATGAATAATCAGGATTTAAAGAGCCTTTGTTTGCATTATTGCTGAATTTCAGGATAAGCACACCGTTTCTCTGTGGTTTACATGAGTGTATGAGGCAATTTGCTATGTGAATGTTATTGTTCAAGGCTAACTAGCTAGTAAAACAATAGGCGTGATGTGTCATAGCAGTAAGTGCTGCTCCGAAGAGCTAAACTCCCCACCACTAATGAATTCATTAATCTCTCTATTTATTCCTGACAAGCAATTATCTCCTCTCAGAGAATGAGGGTCAGGAGGCAAGGTGAGAGCTCCCATGTATTTGCTGAAGAGGAGCCAAAATGAGAGCCAATCACTGCCGTCCTCATACACCTGGACGGCAACGATTGGATTTGATAGGCCTCTTTAATAATCCTACGTCTCATGTTTCACTAACTGGTTCTTAATGTTCTTCTAAACTTAGACTTGAATTAGTTGCAGGAGGCAGGTTCCCAGTTCCCACCCGACCCTGCTCACATCTAAAGCTATTATAACACAGTTTGTTTGTTTTTTGGCAGCGGGCACCACTTCCCTGTACTCTCCTGACTAACTAAAATAACACAAAGCTAATTGTAGGGTGCACATTCCTCATGTATTACTTTGTAACATAAACACTGTATTTCTGCTGTTTACCTCACGATTGTCACAACCATAGCCCTCTTTTTTTTTTTTTACTTGGTGCAAAGGTCTGTCTGAATCCGGCCTAAGCCTGTGACTACACAGAAGCAGTGTATGAAAAAACAGCCCCTTTACTGCTTTCAGCTGGGGTGCTTATACAGTTCATAAAAAGGAGGAGCACCTTGCCAGTGATGCATTCACTAATCAAACGACTCGCATACTGAGTGGTTAACTCAACAACAACTAGCTACACAACTCTGCCTGCTCAGCAGCCTCACTCCTTACATTCAAAAACCTGTTGAAGACACAACTCTGCTGCAACTTCCTAAAACAAACAAACTTTCTCTGTTATCTGACTCTTATGTCTCTCGAATCTAACATTTCTTCTCATGGCGCTTTGCTTCCAGTGCCTTCTCCCTGACTTAGATTTTTTGCTGCTTTGTACCTCAATAGTAAGTGGCTTTGCATTAAACTGTCTGACAAATGACTAAATGTGAATGTAATGTAATTGAATACAGTAAGTCATGCAGTAATGTAGAGAATAAACGACCCGAGACAAGAGGATTAAAGAAATACTGCCATGATAAACTTATATTGTTATATAATGCAGTGTTTTGCATGAAGGAACACTGCAACACAACAAACTGACTGCTGAGCTGCATGTGCAGGTGAGGATGGAAGTTGTCAACTCGTCAGGTTATGTTGCTCATTAATGATGCAAAACTCCCTCACCTGTGTGTAGTTGTATGTGGACACAACTGAATAATATTTTATTTATTTAGTTTGGTGGGTAAAAACCTGCCATCCTCTTGACACCTAGTATAAAACTCACTAGATTTGACCTTACGCTTACACACGTTTTTCACACATAGCAGGGCACAAAACCTATAAAAGGCAGGCAGTAATCGCTGAGGACAGGCTGAATACAATGAAATAGGTCTTAGCGGGGAACCACAGTGCTCTAGCTTGTCTCTGAGGGATGACCGTCTAAACTGGAATAAAACCCTGTTAAACTGTGTCACAACATGAATCACTGCCCCGGGAGACATCCATCACTGCTTAAAAGGTGACCACAAATGATCTGTGAACCACTAGATATTGATTACTCATGTGCTGCAGGTGTCAGGTTTAATGTTGCAGTGGCTTGATAGTGTCGCCTCTGACAGCCGCTGCCCTAACTCTCTTCTGATAGATTTTAATGGTGAAATATTGATTTCCTTCTGGCCAAGGTCTGCAAGCAAGGGCCAGATCATTTGTTGGGGTAATGCAGGACACTCTGTGCCCTGGTCCCAATCAATCATTTTGACAGGGAGCACGAAAGAGAAAAAGAAAGAAGGCAGAGAAAAAAAATCCGACCTGGTGAAGCTACAGCAGGGACATCCACAATCAGGACGTACAGGTCTGCAGAGAGAGAGAGAGAGAGAGAGAGAGGGAGGTGCACATATCTCACACTGACTCCAGTTAATATGAATACTAATGATGTGTTTATTGAGTGGGAATTCTCAGCAAATCACAGCTGACGGGATAACAGTCAGAGTGTCCTGAGCTGGGAATGAGGATCTCGGAGAGAGGGTCTATATTTTATTTAAGCAGCTCTCGGCTGGGGCTGGGGAGAGAGACTCAGGTAATGTGTTGTGTTACAACTCAGTGGTCATTCCCCCCAGCCGGAGCAATAACAGACTTGCTAATGGGAAGCCATCAATCACAATCAGCTTCCTATTCCACCAGTGTCTCCACTCTCCACAGCTCTGTGAGAGGGAGCTGCAATAGAGGTAATAATGGAGTTTTTTTGACTTAGCAGCAGCAGCAGGAGCAGCACATCCCTGAGTCATAATTCCAACCAGAGCAATGGAGGCTTTGCGCTGTCAGCATGTCTTTTAGTAAGAGAGCCTCAAAATGGCCATGAGAAGCAGTTAAATCCTGGACGAGGCCTTGGGCCACTATAAGAGAGGAGAATGAATGTGAAACTGGTCTCAGGTGGGACGAGTGTGTTGAGTGTTTGGTGCCAAAAACAGCTAATTGGTTTTTCATTACACTCTGTTCAGTGTACTGTTACATCCACAGAGCAAAGACGGCAGACAAAGGACAAAGTGAATGAATGAATAAATGAAAGTAGCTCAGTCTAACAGTGGGTTGTCTGTCTACCAGGTGCTGAAAACAAAATGATCACATAATGAGAGCTGATTCTAATCTGATGTGCAGCATTATGCATCTGATCATCTACTGATCCAATCTGTTCCTCAGTTTCATCGACACACCCGAGCTGTGTTGATTTATCACACAGCTGTTTTTGTGCGAATGCTTATAAAGAGCTGTGACACCAGTGGCCAGGTCAGCTGAGATATTATTGGACCATATATAGCAGATCTAGGGTCAGCTGATCTGATATCATGATCAATCTTAAAGTGTAAATCTCTCATGTCAGGAGAATGACATGAGAGATGTTTCATCCTGTTTGCAAACTTCACATGAAAACTTCAAACAGCATTAAGAGTGTTAAGTCTACAAACCAATAAAATTCTATCACTTAACTCTGCTGATTGGACAAATCACTTGCTTCATTGGCTGTTTCTCATCTGGGTCCTCTACAGTTGATTTAAAACCTGAAGAAAAAGATCACAATTCAGATGGTGAATTGTGATTAGACAGACATCATCCACCTTTAGCTGTCATACAGGACAAAGTAAATAATGTGATGGAGGAGTTTGCTGGTCCTCAATCACCTCTATATAATTTCAATAATATGCAAACTTAAACTATAACATGTCGAAACGACCACACTTGTACACTGTCCGTGGATAAATTGTCATACCAGTGTGATACTGTATGAAAATGTACACACTGAAGCTCTGAGCAACAAACAGAACAAATCCTACTGAAGACATACTCACAGTTACAAGTCTGGACTCACAGAAATGTCTTTGAAAGAAAAACATCATTTTATAACATCAGATTGGTCAGAAACAGAATATAGACAGTGACAGTGTTTTTTTAAAGGGATAAACGCACAGATAATCAGAATTGATTATTAGGAAAACATAACACAGCTGAAGACATGTATGAAAAACATGGGAATTTCTATGTGACTCCAAACTTCTGATTGGTAGTGTACATCTTTAAAAAAGGTACACAAATATATAATTTTTAAAGTTATAAATTTTAAAAAGTTTTAGTAATTTCCTTACACAACTGCAGTTATATAAAACATTTACATTTATCGGACATTAGCACAAGAGGAAATCATTCATTTAACTGTGGATCAATCCGCACTTAATGTTGGAGAAGGTACTGAAAACTCTTATATAATGACACGTATACCATATTATTTTCCTGTAGTGTAAACATCACTAATGTTGCAGCTGGAGCTAATTTTAATGACCCTGTGTGTAACCAGGTGGTAAACAGCACAGCAACGTTCACCATACATTGACCTACACCATAACCTACAATAACGCATATTCTCTCATACATCTGGACCACGTTGAGATGTCACTGAATACACAGTGCATGTATAAATGCCGGTTTGTGCTGAATTGTGTGAGTGTAGCTCTGAGTGTGGCTGACCAGTAGGGGGCACAATGCTACATGTCTCCTCAGGCAACCTCTCTGACACATCAGCCCCCTGTACACACTGTCAACAGTGTGACTGCAGTGACCACAGTGATGTGTCTAGAACAGGGTCATGTTCTGGACGACACATCTGTTCATTTTGTTGTTATTCTTGGGAATTTCAGCAGATTAAATATCTCAGTGTAAAGAAGGAGAAAACATAATGTCACTGATGAGCCTGTGTTTAATAGAGTATACTATAAAATACACACACACACACACACACACACACACACAGTTTCCCAAGAGGGATCAAGTGGAGGTTAAAGACTTGTAAGCAAGACTAATGGATGACTTCCGCCTCGTATTGTTTGTCGTCTTCAGGCTGTCTGAGTTGCACATGTATGTCAATCAAAGCAGTTTCTGCATGTGGCGCCCTGTTACCATGGCAATGTGGTAGCTTCAGAGCAAATGTGACAGTGGCCCCCAACTCAGTACACCAAGGGCCCTCGAAGGGTGCTTTCCTTCCACCCACAAGGATTTAATATTAATCTACTGATGATGTACAGCAACAAAACACATGGGTGTTTTCCTTCACACAGTGTGTGTGTAGTTGGTCATGTTTAATGTTGTCATGGTGAATATTTTTTTCTACACATCAGTTTCATATTAGGAAATCAGGAAAGACATTTTGACCTTATGGTGAAGAGCTGGGTTATTCTTGTTTCTTTTTGAAAAATGCACAGTTGTGAGGATGACCGTACCCACAGATAACAAAGTCCTCACATCAAAGTGAGGGGGAACAATAATGTGGTCACACATGAAGGGCTGCGTTTTGTGACACACGTTCAAGTCAGTGAATCTCCATGGATGTCCAGTTGGTGGGGATCCAGCATGGAGGGGGTGCAGCTGCAAAGACAGTTCAAGACCAATGTCACCAGAGTGGGACAAAACTCAGCTTCACAGACTAGATTCACCAAAAAATACCTGTGAAGATACACAATGTCCTGACAATAATACTTGCAGGAAGATCTGCAGCTGAAAAGACAGCCAACTCTGATGATCATAAAACTGTAAAATATAATCATAAGAAACACCCACAACAACCACCACCACCTGCAGAGCTCAATAATTTCTTAACAGTTTTCAAAATGCGTCAAGGGAGCAGTGAAGGTCTTTCATCAAAACAACTGTCACCACAGCCATAAGAACCCTCGTCAGTGTTGACCGCGTGAGCACAAAGGCTGACTGTACTCCTGCTCAGGAAGAAACTGAGTTTGTGTCTAATCGCATATGGCATTGTCATCATACAGTGATTTCCTGCCCTGACATAAACTCCATAGCCACTTGGTCATGGAGGTCAAACCGAATTTTCTCAGAGAGGGTCTGAAGATTCAAAGGCACTGTCACGGTCCCCTCTGTGATTTGGACTTGTCCCCTCCCTTGCTCTGCTGGGAAGGTACCAAACAAAATTTTCAAGTGAAGAAGAACTATGTCACTGCTGGGATGTGTGGGGAGCAGTGGTTTGTGGGCTACAAGGTTGACATTTTTGGGGAATGCACAGTCAGGACGTGGCTTCCAAACATCATAGCGTGTGGTTGCCTCTGGATCTTTACATCAGATGTTCACTTTTCTACCTTCTTTTTGATGTCTCCTTGAGGTATAATTCAAACACACATTACCTCCATTGTAGTATGACTGTGATTATTATTATTGTTGTTGTTGTTGTTGTTGTTGTTATTATTATTATTGTTATTATTATTATTTCATTCACTTAAATAGAAAAGTGATTTTATCCCAGTTGCTCTTTTGACCTGATTTAAAGTACAAACATCGAGGTTAAAACATGATTTTTTTATGTGCATGGTATTTATAGAATTTATTTCTCTAGGCAATAAGTGACTCTTATAAAGAAGGATATCAATGAAACACTGAAATGTTCATATTTTAATTGGACTGGATGATTTTTTTACTAAATCCTTTGGCCACAGATACTGTTGAGGACAATAATGCTTTTGAACTAATTTGGATATACAACATTCAACACAACAATTCTTCATATTGTATTAGAAGAATCCAATATTTTTTACATTTGACTTAAAAATAAGTATTTATTTTCTTCTGGCATTGTGGACAAGGCTTTAAACCACTGTTTAGATCATTAGGTTAGGTTGGGTACAGCCTGCCACTACAGAACTATAAGAAAAATAGGAGCAACCTTTTCATGTGGTGTATTGTCAGGGATGGCAGACTAATGTCCGCACTATATCTAAAATTGTTGCTACAGGCCCGACAGGTGAAGTATTTTCACCCCCAAGTCACCACATCAGCACTTAACAAGAAACCAATTCTGGAACATAAAGGAATATTCTGAAAATCTGTGGGATACTTGGAGACTGAAAACCAGCCAGGTGAAATTCTTCCACAGCAGCAGACAGGATGATCCACAACACAATTAAACAACACTGAACATTTTGATCAGAAAAAGATATAAGTTAAATTGATAAATAGGGAACATGTCATTTGTCTGCTTTTGACTCACTGTTTCTCACTGAGGAACCTCCATGATAATGCACATGGTTAGGGTTTGATGTGTGATAATGGTAAAAATTGCTGTGTGTTTTGATGCATCTGTTGTCAACATGAAATCTAAATCTCTGCTCTCTCCTGTTTGCTGCTGTTTATTCAGTTGCTTTCCTCCTGTACAGTCTGCACACGGCCTCCGTCCTGTTAGCGTGTCTGCTGACAGACACATATGACATGCTAAATCACTGGTGCCATTAGACATGCTCGCTGACCAAACGGATGACATGCTAGTGTCCTAATCCTTGGTTTGAATTGCTGTGCGCTCCGTGACTAAATACTTCTGGTCAAACACAAATCATCAGTGTGTAATCCACTTAGCTGTGTGTGTGTATGTGTGTGTGTGAGTGTGAGAGAGAGAGAGACGGACAGAGAGAGAAAGACAAAGACGGCGTGTGTGTGGGGTCTGAAATAGCATGACAAACTGTAACATAGCAGCTTTTAAGATGTAGATGGCCTGCAGGTCATGGAGCGGCTGGGGGAGAAGGAGCATCACCTATCAAATGTTAGATTAGCTAAAGCTAGCTGCTGTTTGTCTATCATTGTTATCTAACCCTATTCATCTGATCACACTAACTATTAGGTAGTAGCTTCAAGATCACATTGCAATCAACGATAAGGTAGTGCAGTTTCAAAAGTGTGAAATGGGATGTCTGAATGGTTATATTTCATATCCAAGTGATCTGTGCTATTTCAGTGACTGCAAGGCTAAATTGTGTCGGAACAGAAAGATGAAGTCCAGACGTCCCCCACAGAGTAGCATCCTGTGTGAGTCCATGCAGCGTTCCTGTGGAACATGTTAAATGACAAATAATAAATTAGCACACAAGACACTGCAGGTGAAACTCTGGAATATGGTTCAGCATCTGTGCTCAAATATTATAAACTCTCTGTTTATTGCTGTGATTATGACCAGTCTTAAAGTCTTCAGTGATTTTTCATGATAATTTCCCTACTGGGCACATCACAAAAAATTCTACTTGCAGAAGACGCCAGTGAGATAGGGCTAAAAGCTCCAGAAATGGCCATGTAGCCTTGAGGTTAAAATATTTTAACCCAGCTGCTGCTGTAGGGTTTCTACCGTGGCAGCAGTGAATTAAATCCATCTTCTATTGAGCCAGAGATTTCCAACCTTATTATAAACATAAATATTGTTTCTCTGCACTGTGTGTGAACTGTTTAATAAATGAACATGTTCAGGCCACAGAATAGGAGAAGAAAAATAAAAATGTACTTTGTAATGACAAAAGTAGATGTGTTAAATGGTCACAAGCAAAATAGGCTGAGAAACACTGCAGAAATACAATTTCCCAGTGTTTAGCTATAGAGAGAACCACAGATACAATCAACAACAATGGTTTCCATTCATTTAAATTATTTTCAATTACATTTACCAGATTACCACTGAGGATATTTAACAGCAACAACACCTATGCATGAAACACAAACATCCAAATCACATTTTCCTCTGTTGTTTGATTCCCCAACAAAAACTGAATATTAACAACACGTTTTGCCGTTTCACAGCACATGTGTGCATGTTGACGTCCTCAGTGTGACAGCCTCTGCTGTGTGACCAGCTTTCATGAATATCAAGGTATTCAGGGGCACTTAAAGGGTTTAACACTGTGCTTAATCCCTGCTACAAGTCCCCAGAAAAACCAATTTAACTGCCATAAAAGAGCTGCCTCTCCCTCTTCCTTGCCTTTCCTGGCTCTCTTGCCTCTTCCTCTATCCCAATGATGGAGATTAAGCTTATTAAGAGGACTTATTGTCTGTGGTGTCATGGATACCCAGTGATTACACACTCTGTGGCTGCTCCTCCTCCGTTCGCCCTCAAACCTCGCAGGGATTTGCTGCCGCCAAAGTCAAATCAATTATCCCCCCTCCCTCCACATTCACCTCTGATATCGTGCCAGACAGACTGCGCACTTCATTGTCAACAAACACGGATGGCAAAGGCAGGGGAATATTTGAAAAGAGGCTGTGATTGTGATTGCGAAGTGTAAATTTCACAAGGTGGCTCCTTCCATCTTTCAGGATAGAAATATTTCTCCCCAGCTCACTGCTGCTGGTTTATTCCCATCCAGAGAATATAGATTGTTTCAACACAAAAATATGGATCCAATATAACTCAAAATGTAAAAGGTGTTGTAACATTTGTAATAAACCCTTCTAACAAAATATTGTCTGTTGTTAAGTGATTTCATTTCTGACTTTGTAGTTACCATCAGTTATTCAGGAACCCCCTGCTGCCGCTGTGTGCTCACAGACTGGGTGTTAAACCCTGGAAGGAGCCTGTGGGGCCTACATGGAGCCCTGGAGGACGTGGGCTAAAGAAGGACAAGAGGGGTGACAGGTTTAAATGTTCCCCTGCTGCTGTGGCACTTGACCCCAGCTGCCCCCTTGAAAGCTTTGTTCATGGCTGATGTCATCCAGTTTTTCCCTGACGTGAGTTTTTTTTTTTTTGGCAGGGGGGGAGCAGAGCTTGAGCCTGGACTTCCCTTAACTGTACACATTCAGTACTCATCACAGGACAATGACTGCACTGGGCCTAAATAGCCATGTGTGTACTTTTCCTTTTGTGGAAAGTACTGTACCTGTTTGTTAAGTCTTAACAAGTGTGTCTGTGGGGTTAAGAGATGCTTGGGTGTCTGACACTAGCTGTAATCTCTAATCTCTTCTAGAGCCAAGTCTAGATCTCCAGCAAACAAGGACGGCACCATCACACTGGATGTAAAAGTGCTGAAATGTCTAATGGGAGATTTTTGACCTTGAACTGCGCCAACCCCCCTCCACCAAAAAAACCTTCTTTAAAACCTCTTCCAGGCAAGGAAATGAGACCAAGAGGGTGAACAATTGGGTTAAACAGACAAGGAAACAGGTGAGGAAGGCAGAGACAGGGAGGAAGAGATAGACTGAAAAAAAGAAAGACAGAGGAAGAGAAGCAGAGCTTGTGTATGAACAGGTTATCTCTCGTCAATAGACCCTGAACACAAAGGTTCGGCTTTGTATGTGAGAAAACAGAGGGAGGCTTGGCCCATGTGGGACCAAGATGATTGTGTATGCGTGTGTGTATGACCAGACAGCAGAAAGGTCTGGAACACATGAGACCCTGGCCACTGATAGGCACTCATGAAGCCTCTTCGGCAGGTTAGCGGAGACATAATTAAAAAGATAAACCTTATGAGCAGGGCACTGAGATAAGGGGTGTAATGAGAGCAAGGAGGGAGATCAACCAATGAGAGGAGTATGGGGGGTTAGAAGGGGGTCTCAAGGGAAATAAACCCTGACCTGTCAATCATCTGCCAGAGATAAGTTTGGATATGGAGCCCCGAGCAGATCTAGGAGAGCATGATCTGTAGCCTAATGTAGTCAGGACTCTCCCCCAATGAGGTGGATCAAAGTACCAAGAAGACTGGCATCAAATACCAATTCTGATGACACCATACATGCGTCAAATCATAAAGGGCGATTTCCTGCACATGGTCTGAAAGTCTAATTTCTGTTTAGGACTATTTGCAGATATTGTGCATCCTTAAGCATCCAAATAATCTGAACTCCCTCCATTCCATTTTTTTCATATGAATAATGTCAACTAATGTTAGGGGCAGGTCATGGATATTCCAAATAACTGATACTCTAGTTTAAACCTGTAATAACAGATGAGGAAGCTGTGACAGTGGACACAGGCTGCACTGACATCACGAATATGGAAAACTTGCTAGCACGCAGTTGTCTTGTTATAAATTCAAAAGACCCCTGGTTACCTTGGGAGTAAGCTTAGTTTTCTCCAGTTGCTCCGAAGGAAAAAATCCTACTCTGTATGAGCTAAATGTTTGACTGTGTTCACTAAAAGTGTCAAAGAGTAACTCCTAAAATGCACTCCTAATGCAGTGTTAATAGATTATTAACGCACTGTTAATAGCTTATTAAAGCAGTGTTAACTTATTATTAATGCAGTGTTAATAGCTCATTAACACTGTGTTAACAGATTATTAAAGCAGTGTTAATAGCTTATTAAGACAGTGTTAATAATTATTAATAATCTTGGGGGTAATTAAATGTTTGTTTTTTTAACAACAGTAGGTTGATTTGAGAAGAAACAAGGCTTCTTATGTCTTTTAAACTTTAGGCTTGACCCATAATGAGTAAAACTCCTGATCCCTCATGTTTTATACATTAAACACAGAAGCCAGTGTGACATAAATTACAGGGCTCAGCTTTGTTATCCCTCACTTCTGTATTTTCCCAGAAGGCTTTGCAGTTTGTGGATTACCATGACTGTCCAGTCTGCTGCCGGCTTTCAATGGTCACTACCATCCAAATGGAACTGCAGTGATCCGGCACTCCTTGCCTCCTTGGATGGATATGTTATGGCCCAGAAAAATTCAGTGCCTTCATGGCCTGAAGCGCCGCTGCTCCACACGAGCAGCAGCTCAGCCCTCACAGCTGCGTAAATAACAGATATGTATTCATATAGCGAATAATTCCCACCCTTCAAAACACACATATAACAATCTGTTCCAGTTGCAGATGTATGACTCTCTCCCACTCGGGTGTGTAAATGATCTGGGAGCACATTGTCTTTTCCTGCGCCAGCCTACCATGTGAGGCCTGCACAGGTGGGTGCCTCATGATTGACAGTTAGCTCGTTTCAGCGACACTCTGCTTCTCATATGTAGAGTTTAGAGCCGTGAACGCAGGCGTCTCATGTGAAATGCTCCCACTCTCTCCCTCCTCCTCTCTGTCTCTCTCCCTGTTCTGTCTTTGACACCCCCGATTAGAAGGGAAACCTGCGTGGAGAGAATGCATCTCTAACAGGAACAACATGTGGTGCTGTGAGGTGGAAAGTGAGCTCTCTTGTTACAGGGCCTGCAGTAGGGGTTGTTTACATGCGCACCTTAGGAGAAACAGGGTGTACAGCCTGACAGCCGGTGCTGCTTCATCTCCAAGGCCCCCGGTGAAAAAATGCCAGAGGAGACGGCCATGATGCCTGCATGCAGCTCTGTGCCCTACCTGCAGAGATGGCGTTTGACAAGAGAACCCAGCTTTCAATTAAATGTGGTGTAAAGGAAATGTAAATACATGAATTATACACTGGGTAGTAAGAAAGACTACCCTTAATGTGAAAGCATTATCAGAGAGAACTGAGAGAACAAAACAAAGAACTAAATCAGGCTAAAAGGCTCCACAGAGCTGAGGGGAACTGTAGAGTTGTTATAAGCATGGATTCCATCTGCTTATAACACGAAGAAGACTTCATAATTAATTATTAATTTTAAAGAGCAGTAAATAACAGGTTAAGGACCAAACACAGTTCAATATTTTAAATGAAAAATATGTTTAAAAACATTAAAGTTCTTAAATCTATTAATTTTTGTAATTGTGCTGAAGGTGGAGCGAAGTATAATCAATTATCTTAATGTGCTCTATGTTCTCTGTGCTCTCCACAGTTACAATGGTATTGACGTAATGGAGACAATATTTAGCCAACATGCTTGAGCTCCTGACAGATAATTAGCATTATTCATCAACCAAAACAAACCAGGAAGATGTTGGAGAATCACTAAAAAAGAAACCTAAAAAAACTGATTTGGTGTCTCTTCATTCATCTGAGCAACACCTAGGCTTAAGAAATGTTTTTCTTCTTAAGCATCTCAAATGGTTTAACTCTATATTATGACATATTTAAAAAGATCTATAATTTCACTTACTGAAATTATAATTTACCACATATTTTGTCTCTATTTTCTTTTCCACATTAAAAAATCGGTTTGACTTTTGTTGGTATTTGACACGGTGACAGTGATGCCACATTGATCTGCACTGATTGATTTGTTGCTGTGGTATAAGCTTATCTGACACGAACATGTTAATGAGCTGCTTTACTGAGCAGAAGTAGCATCAGATTCAACACATGTCTACATTTGCGCAGTATTGGCTTAGTGTCCCAGCAGCTGAAAACTTGTCTATGAGAAGAGATGTGGAGCCTAAAGCTTTGACTCACTCAGTTAAACTCACAGTCCTCTGGGAACAAAGTTCATCTGTACTGTCTGTCAAGAGTTATTTCAATTGTGCTCTCTGAATTACAAGCTGTTTGATTCCAAATGCTAAATTTACAGCAGGCAGTGCTGACTTAGTCATTTCTGGGAACTTGGACAGATCTTTATTATGCTGTTTATTGTGGTTTGGCATGTTTTCTTTACACAGAACCAACAGTTCATCATTTCTCCTCACTTCATTTGAATTCATGCATCTAAAAACCATACACAATGAAGGGGATCATATTCAGTGCAATAATAATACAGACAAATCAGATGTAATATGTCATATAGAAATTAAAAACTTAAAAAGCTTTCATTTGCACTACTTTTATAAGATTTGTATATCCACTGGATTTCACAGGTATCTCAACATTGATAACAATCATTTTTCTTATATATCAAATTATGCAATTTAAAAAAATACACACAGTAGGTGGTAAACATTATCCACATCTGTACATGCCCTGTCATGCAGTTCGTTTTTAAACATAAAGAACACCCTGTCCATAAAATGTGACACATAGCTTTATTGTTAGAGCACGAGACTGAGCCAGTCATCACCAGGACATCAGTTACATACGTCTTATCTGTATACTGGTGCCTCAAACAGAGGATTTCACAGCCAGAGTTGGTGAGAATGACATAGCCGGTGTGCTATGTGGCCCCTCGCCATGCTAAAAGCACAACAGCAACTGTGGGATTGATCACTTATCCCCTCTCTGCACCTCATGGCTCCTTGGAGAGCAGCAGTGCACAGTTGCTCCACTGTGAATACTGGAATATCAGAAACTGACGCACTAAGGATCAGGATTGATGTTACGGACACTGTCCTCATATGTGAGTTTA
This sequence comes from Sandelia bainsii, assembly GCA_032362345.1. Taxonomy (NCBI): domain Eukaryota; kingdom Metazoa; phylum Chordata; class Actinopteri; order Anabantiformes; family Anabantidae; genus Sandelia; species Sandelia bainsii. Next base: position 18,621,749 of record JAUMHL010000014.1, read on the forward strand.
GAGCCATCATCACAGTCTTTAATGTCACATGATCTGTATGTGGTTGAAGTCAGCTGTAATCAAATGAAACGTTGCCATAATGCACCTAAATAATTTCACACCAAAATGTTAACATGACATGAAGAGCAGAACTACAGTTCTTATTTTGATGGGGAGACTATGAGCTCTCCTGTGTAAAAAATACTTATTTTAAGATTTAAGTTTACCTGGGTCCTTTCCCAGGAAAAAGCTCCACACAGACATAAAGAGTAATTACCTCCAGCTCCCTTTTCTGGGGACGAATGTTTGTATTGAGACCCAGCAGAGGTGTGTGGGGTTCGGCCTGATCAGCATGCTAGTCCTTAGTCGCGCCACTAGAAAGTGCTCTTCAGCAGCTTATCATTCATCTTACACAATCCCTCTGGCTCTACACTTCATACATCCTCTCATATCCCCATCTGTCTCTCTTTCCACTGCCACTCCAGACCCTCCTCAGACAAAGTTCTGCTTCTAATTTTGCAGAGGCAGAGAGAATGTGATTTAAAAGTGTGAAGGATACAACTACAGTCTGTACCACCAGCACTGCACACAGTCCCCGGAGCCTCGTTCTCTGTGTGGTCAGCGAACACACAGGAAGAGAGGTGATGTGTCCATTGGGAGCCTCTACTCACAGTACAAGCACCACCTTCCCCTTGTATTCACATGATCTGCTTGGGGAGATTCACTCAGGCTCAGAGGTCAGTATGTGTCAGGATTCTGAGATATAGTTTAAGCAGGTACAGGCCAGTCTCACCATAAGAAGTTAAAAAGATCTTAACTGATAGCAAAAAGAGCTCTTTCAACTCCGCTGAAAGAGAAGGTTAATAGTCACTGAGCAACAACAAAAGCTGTGACCAGCGATTCCTCCCCAGCATCTGCTTTGCAGTAGCAGCTTTTAAAGAGGCTCTCAATGAAGGCTGAGCCTAAATCATTGACTGCTGTGGCAGAGAAGAAGACAGACCACTTCTACAGGCACAACACTCGAAACTGAACGTCTTGCCTATTGTACCAGACTAAACCTGTGAACTATAATAATGTGTTAATGAAAAGGTTCCTCTGTCGTAGCGAATTAAAATTCAAGGTTCTACGTGTTTGGTAAATGACTTTTTGTTCTGTTATTTGGATGGTGGTAGATGTGTTTGTTTTTCAATCCCTCAGGGTACATCCCTGAGCACTAGTGCTCTGAGAATCTTATGAAAATATGAGAAATGTTAATGTTCTGAATATTATCATATTGTCTTTATTATTTATATGATGTACGGCATAGAAGTGTTTTATGATTGTTGTATGACAGTGCACACGCAGCAGTAAGAGCAGCTCACCCGCTCACCTTTTAAAGAATATATAGAAAAGCAAAGAAAAAAAAATACAGTACCTATTTTTTTGATCTGTTACATCACATAAAAATGTGAGTGTTTGTTTTAAAATGACACCATGGAATTGTAGATGTATCTTATAGCTTTTGGAATTATAAACCATTAAAAGGAAAACACGAGATTCAGCAAATGTTATGTTGACAAGAAATTATCATTTCAAGGTCCATTTAATCTATTTTTCTGAAACTTGAGGCCACACGGCCTTCCTCAGTGGACAGACCAATATTCTTTAAAATATTTTCTTTCCAGCTTGATTATATGTTTAAGCCTACGCTGGAGTATTATGACTCAGCCTGAAGTTGACAGGTTCCAACAGATAATTTAGCTCTTGTGCGTTAACAGTAAGGTAACAATCTGGTTTCATCCTGTAGTTTAATTTAAAATACACATTATAAATCAAAATTCTAACCATGATGCAACCATTTCTAAAGTGAAATTAGCATCACTCACCAGTGATAAAGTGAAGGACAATAAGAAGAAAGAAAGAAAGGAGCCACCCAATGTGATGACATGTGTGTGGGGAGATACAGTTAAAACAAGAAGGTCTGTTCAAAGTGTGCAAAATAGAGAAGAGGTTTGGAACTGTTCTTCCTACACCACAATCAGTCAGTTTAGTCACAAAAATCATAAAATATTTGCTGACAACAAAAATGACTAATTGTGTTACTATTTTTATCAACAAATACAAAGACAGCGTTCATTCGCTGGCTGTTGTTTGTTAAGTGCAGCATTAACTGTCCAGAGGGTTCAGCTGATGTTCTAAGGTGATGTATGAACCCTTACAGTGTGATGTACACAGGTAAACACATTCACCACTAACCTCTCAGAAGTGCAGAATAAAAACTGGTAACCATGGTAACCATTACTCTGTAACTGTAACCATTACTCTGAGCAGTTACTTATATGATGAACTCACTTATCACTGATTTGAGGATGGAATTTCTCAGTTTTATTTCTATCAGATTAGAATTATTAGCAACGTCGCTTAGTTTTGTGGTAACTATGTACAACACAGATGGCATAAAAAATTAAACAAAATTTTAAATTTGAACAAAATGTCAAATTTTTTGCTAATAATAATGAAGGAACGCGAATGAGGCTGAAACTATTTTTGCAAAAGTACTCAAACTAAATCTAAATCAGGGTCCAGAATGAGCACTGTGGTCAGTTCATATGCAATCAGCTATATGTTGTGTTCTGCAAAAGACAGATAAAGACAAAAATAATCACCAAGACACAACGCCATAAAGCATTCTTAATGTTGTCGACCTAAATCGTGAAGTTCAAATCCTGCACCCATATTGATACACGCCTGCTGCAATACTACTATATCTTCTCTAGAGTAATAAATGTTAATGGCACATCTAAGGGACATTATGGAGTCATGGTACAGCGAGTCTTCATTTAGAGTCACATATGAGATGAACTAAAGGCCAACTGTTTTAGGTGCCCTGTCTGTTGACCTGTAATGGTCAATCCATTCTGATTAATTGGATTTTTTAACGAGCATCTAGTGACAATCATGTGTGTACTCCAGAGGGAGAAGTGCAGGATGTCGGGATGTCCCCAGTGGAGTGCTGCTTCACTGGCCCTTTTTGGCCTGGATCCTTTCAGGGGCCCCATGAGAGCACTGAGGTCCTCACTCATTGAGGAGAAGCAGCAGTTTGGGGTGAGATTACCACAAAAGGTGGGTGGACCCTTTCTCTGGGGAGGTGGGGGGGGTCAGTGTTGTACTTTATTCAGATGATAAATTGTTTATCAGGCTGTTGTTGGTGTATGTTGATGCTGAAAATGTTCTAGTACTCTTAATACGGTAATAATGGTAACTTTAATGTTTATTTAAGATGAAGAATTAGATCATCCAGGATCCCAGTGCTGAATCTTGGACAAATTGAGCCAGTTTAGAGCTACCTTCAATACTGAGCCAGAATCCAGGCAGCTAACATTTTTTATATGATGCCCTCAAAAATCACTCATTTGAGGATGGAACTTCTCAGCTTTATTTTGATCTCATTAGAATTATTAACAATGTTGCATAGTTTTGAAAGTGCACATAGACACAGGAAAGACTGTGGAATTATTAGCTCATGCAGGTTTAGACTCTTCTAGAGAGAGGAGAGAGTGGTGATGGATTCAATTACTCCTTCTTTGTCTGCTCAACAAAGAACATAATTAGCACTAATGGTGATAGCAGCAGCCACAAACTCAGCACCTCCTCTCTCTCTCTCTCTATCTCTGTGACACTCACTCATTTTCAAACGTTCACACAAGGTTTGGTACATTGCAAACTAACTAAACTAGCACTCAAAGACCTACAATAAATTTTCAACAGCTGTTAAAAGCCTGTACCAACATGCAGCAACCAGGAGGAACAAAAGGGTCATTTGAACAGTGATTGGGCGAATATGTGGACAAATTAGCTTTCATCAATTCAATTTGCAAATGTTGCCTGTCCTCTCAGTGTAAGAGATTTCCTAAATGAATCTCTGTGATTAGAATCAGCAACCTAACTGATCCCAGTCACGCTCTTTCATTCAGCTTGTGAATAATCCTAGAAATGCTTCTGTGTCTGGGCAGTGATAGCAAACTCTTTTCATTGACTGGCATAATAGTCCTCCTGAAACCCGTTAATTACTGTGATGGTTAGATATGGATAGGGCACTATATGGATGGAATTGGAGGAGATGTGTGTAACCACCCCCGCCATTATTAATCCACATAATTTCCTCTTTCATTTCAAATTAATTGGAATAAATGCTTGCTACATTAGCCTCATAATGAAAGGCAATAATCTACAAAAAATGTATAAGAGCAAAACCTTCTCTGCAGGTTCAAATTAATTAAATTCTTTTTTAGCCATATTTCATTAGAACGCTCTCATTTCAGTCTAGCCAGTATCAGACCCTTCGTCATTCAAGAGGCACTGATGAGAGAAAAAAAGGTGAATTGTTGAGAGAACCCAACTGTCAGCGAATTTAGTTCCAAATTAATTATTTCAGCCTGATAACCCTTTTCATCTCTTTTGACTCACTTTATAGAAAGAGCCAATTAATTATGTCAAACATGCTCTCTCCTTTTGCTCCCCAGAGTGGACAGGCAGGCTGATGGGGATGTTTACTGTAAGAGGATGGGATGATGGTTGGGTGGTGTGCGTGTGTGTGTGTGTGTGTGTGTGTGTGTGTGTGTGTTGGGGTGTGTGTGTGTGTGTGTGTGTGTGTGTGTGTGTGTGTGTGTGTGTGTGTTAGGGAACAGCCCGCCCCTAATCTCGACACACCTGTCAGGCATACAGCTCGTTATCTAGGCACTGAGGGCCCAGCCTGGTTTTGTCAGAAGCAGGGCTCTAACAACAATCCAGGGGAATGTGTTGAAGCCGCATAGTCAAACACACACACACACACACACAAACACACAAATAACCTCTGAAACACACACACACACTGTCCACTGTTAGACAATTCACTCAATTAGCCCACTGCAGTGAAGCGCAGCCTTAATGAGCTGGGGAGTGGAGAAGAAGTCGAGGGTCAGTGGATGTTATTTCTCATGGAAACTTACATCCATGTTTTTATTGATGACCATGCAATTGTGTATTCTCATGATTGTGGTCTTGTCCTAGTACAGTAGAAAACCATTTATACTAATCAGCCTGGTGATGAGGTGAATGCAGTCTGGCTGTGTAGTTGTGTGCAAAATGAAAGCTCTCTCTCATCTCTGAGACCTCATGTCTGTGTGAAGAGGGGTGTGCTGTAGTTTTGCTGAAACCAGTTTCATTCATAGAAAAACTTCCCACACACAGCAGCAAATAAGTTCTTCAGATGCCAAAACGATCAGTTTATTGCAATTTGATTCAATGAAAAATGTGATTTTACACATCAAAGTGCGTTTATAGGCTTGGAGAGAACTACTGCGTATGTGAAAAAGCTGTATGTTGCTTTTTGGGTCTGAGGAAGCTGTGTACAGTCTGATTGTCTGTAAATGACATCAGTTGAAGCAGCATGTGTTGGAGCAGAAGACTACAGGTTTGTAGAGTAAAAGTCTGGGGATGTGGATTGAGAAGGAAGTGAGTGACCAGACCACTGAGCTGCTGCTCGTCTCTGCTTGAATCTCAAGGCTCCAGGATGCATTAATGAGCCAGCATACTTTATCCAGGCTGTTTATTAGTTGCTCATACTGTATCAGTACATTATTCATATCCACTCTACCCAGTGGTGTCTGTGCTACTGTTCCTTTGGAACATAATTTCTTGCTTGCATTTTAGCTTGCACTTATAATTAGTCCTAGTTTCTTATTTTATTACATTCTTATTTACCTTTACACTTTCAATTGTAAATTTTTAACTTTAACCTAATTGGAATTTGTAAAGTTTGCACAGTCTTTAGAAAAGAGACGGCTCAGGATACATTTCACTGTGTGTTGTACACAGTATAACTATGTATGTGACAAATAAAGAATCTTGAATCTTGAATCTTGATGGATCGTAAAAGGGCATTGAAAGCCCTTTGCTCCCACATTCCTGTGGACAACAAATTCAATTCACACATTCAAATGTGGTGCTTTTGCTATAGTTAAATAAATATTGCAGCCCTTCCTTCTTGTGACAGCAGGATTCTTCTACTTTCCCAACTATTTGATTTCCAGCAGGGTCACACATGGCATGTGAATTTGCTTTTCTCTAGCACACACTGGCCCTTACCATCTACTAGGTGCACACAGCTACATCTCTGGGTTGAAAGAAGAAGATACAAAACTGAAGGAAAAACAACACAAAAAGTCCTGTCATGTCATGAGAATGACAGTATTATATGTGTACAGTGCTAAATGAGTGGAGATCACTTGTTTTAACTAAATGAGTGTTGACTGCCTTAAGCTTTGCTCCTTCATTCTTTTGTGTAGCACATGTGTGAAAGGCAGGTACTGTAAGTGCTGGCCTCTCATCTCTGTGTTGAGTGAGTGATGTGACGTGACACCAAAATGAGAGCGTGACAACAAGGCTGTGTCCACAGGCTTCTGGAAGGCCACGTCCTGCCTGAGCTTGTGGCCTTGGCTAAGACACCTGGAGCAGGATGGAGCCTGAAGAATTCACAAATGACTAAGCTATCTGTTAGGAGGAGAAAGGAAGCCAGTGGCATCGCTGCCGGCAAAGCTCAACTGAAGAGTGGGTTCTAAAAGCTTGTGGTTTAAACACAAGGTGGTTAATTCCTGTCTGAGAAAAAAGGTGGAAATTCACGCCCTCTCATCCTAGAGGCCCTTCCTGCATAGTTGATGTGGCTGACTGCACTTTGTCAGTCACTGGGGAAGGAATAGGGCTGCATCAGGAGAACACTTTCCACCACTCAGGAGACACAGAGGTGTGTCACCAGGTACTAGAGTCATATACTGTTTATGAATTTTCTTTTTTTCTCTCTGAAACCAGCATTTGATCCTCAGAGAAAATCGTTTTGGAGCAATGGTTTTGTCACCTTTAGAGTTTTACATGACTCCAGAGTACAGTAAATCACAATACATTATTTATTAAAAGTTAATACCGACATATTGAAAGACTGTAACATCACTACTACTATTATTTTAAATCAATAGGTTAAGAGGCCCAGTTATTTGGATGACCAGATAATTCAATTCAATTCAACTTTATTTATATAGCGCCAAATCACAACATAAGTCATCTCAAGTCACTTTACAGTGTAAGGTTTAAGACCTTACACATTATATAAATATATACAGAATATTGTAGAAAACCCAACAGTCCC
>JAUMHL010000014.1:18633512-18656914 GCA_032362345.1 Sandelia bainsii
AAGAGATGGTTCAGAGTCACCTGAGCCAACTCTAACTATAAGCTTTATCAAAAAGGAAAGTTTTAAGCCTTGTCTTAGAGGTAGAGAGGGTGTCTGCCTCCTGAACCTCGATTGGGAGCTGGTTCCACAGGAGAGGAGCTTGATAGCTAAAGGCTCTGCCTCCTAGTCTACATTTGGAAACTCTAGGAACCACAAGTAGACCAGCACTCTGAGAATAAGGTGCTCTTCTGGGGTAGTATGGTTCTATAACGTAATTTAGTGCTTTATAAGTGAGGAGGAGGATTTTAAATTATATTCTAGATTACACAGGGAGCCAATGGAGAGAATCTAATGTAGGAGAAATATAATCTCTCTTGCTAATTCCAGTCAGAACTCTGGCTGCAGCATTCTGGATTAATTAAAAAGTCTTTTCAATTAATGAGTTATTGGGACGTCCTATAAGTAGAGAAATACAGAGGTTCAGTCTAGAATTAATAAATCCATGGACTGGTTTTTCAGCATCACTTTGAAACAGGATGCTTCTAATTTTAGTAGAAGGAAGTTCTAGATATTTATTTTGTGTAGGAGGTAAAGGAGATATCCTGGTCAAAGATATTGTAATATTGTAATGCTGATATAGTGTGAGTTTAAAGCAGTCACAAAAACAGTGACAGTGAGAGACAAGACAGCTCAGTTCATCTGGAAGTGTTCTGCCAAATAGTTGCTCCTTCTGCATCTTTACTCCAGCTACAGTTCCCTCACTCCTGAAAATGTATTTGTTCCTTGTTTGCAATTTGAAAACTGTCTGTGTTGGTGCACCAGCAGAGCAGTGACAGGCAGTAAGCAGCAGAGGAGCTGGGTGCAGGTGGACATTTTAAAGGGAATGAGTGTTGTAGCTCTGTGACCTGCCCTTTTCCCATCTTCTGCTTCCCAGAAAGCTCTGGTGTCTAGACTGCTGGAATGACCGCACTCTGGAAAACCCACAGGCTCAAATTTACATTGCAAACTCCTGCTGCTGTGGTGACCTGGCTGGTTGAGTTGGTGCTTTAGAGAATTTTCAAAGTTCAAGATAGCTAACAGACTAAACCAAGAAAGATTTCTCTGGCTAAAAAAGATTTCAAAATAGAAATGATTAAAATATAGATTAAATGAACTCTTAATATCATTAATGTGTCAGTTCACATTAAAAACTTGCTGAGTTCATCACAGGTTCTGCTGATAGTTGTAGAGAATGTAATTATATTGTGATTGTGTTGTGATGCAGTGACTTTGGACAACACATTCTTGACTGGACAAGAAAGTCAAATACTTAGCCAGCCAAAAACACCCAGGTATTTTCTCAGGAGCTTAGAGAAAGATGATTTCTTTTGTTTAATAAAGATGTTGTGTGCAAAGTAACTGTTACTTTTTTTCTCTATTAAGCTACAATCTTTTCCTGATCTTAATCCAGTGCTGTGAGTGTCTGAACCCAACCAGAACAACTTTAATAACACAAGGCTGAATGTTCTGTGACTACAGGACTGTATATTAAATATAGATAAAAGAAAATGGGATATTTTGACAGATAAAATCTGCTGCCTGTGTGCTTTTCATTGATCTGTTCTTTATCAGTGTATTTGTGACTTGCCACTCACGTTAATAAAATATAATGCAGTTGCAATTAGGTTCCTAACAAAAACATATTTGTGGTTGCAGTTTAGTTGTGTGGAAACATAATTTTAATAACTTAGACTAATTTAGTTTGTTTAAACCTGGTAAGATGGATAGTTCTGCTACATTTGAGCTACTTAGGGCTGCCAACTAAACATCAGTGTTTAGAATCATTAGGTAAAAAACCACTGACCTGCTAACATAAGCTATTCTTCTCTTTCTTCTTTATTTTTGCAAAAGGCAAAACAAAGGTGACATTTCTCTTAATGACCAAACTACACTCAGTGTGATCAGCACTTTAACTGACAGAGCTGTCAGAAGCTGGGTACTGTAGGAGTGTCCCTCCACATTTCATTGGAATCTCAGTAAGAATTGTGTTTAGAGTGCGCTTTTTGTATTTCTTTGACTAGGCAGAAATCTGATGTTTTCACATCATCTGTGCTGCTGTTGCTGGTCAGTCAAGCATCACCTCAGATCCCACAGTGACTTACTGTGTGATAAGATTGAGTTCCACTGAACTTTGCATTGGGTACATTTAAATTTAGGACAAACAGCCATACAATAAAAATATGGATATAAAATAACCATCATATACATAGCACTCACTCGTTCTGTTGTTAACATCACATCCATCTGGTTGCACATACAGGACTTACAGAAATGTTGTCCCTTCTGTCACTGCTAAAGTAAAATTCCCACCTGAACACTGTGGACAGACTGTTTGAAAGTATGAGAATACCAAGGAAGAGTGTATGAACCTATTCACTTATTCCATCCAGCTCCCTTCTACAAAAAGGCACTACTGTCAAAGGTTATTTTACTATCTATTATAAGTTAACCTGGCAACATATGGAGATACAGTGGTGCTTGGAGGTTTGTGAGTCCTTTTGAGTTTTCTCTGTCTTTGCATAAAATGATCTAAAACAGTATTTCAGGTATTTCAGTTAACATGATGATAATCGGGTATGAGTCTGGGAGGTCCTGCCTTTTTAAATGAAGAGAAACCTATGTCTTCACTGTGACAGTCTGATTTTGGCAAGACATGTTTGAAGAAGTGTGTCATGGCTCAAAGATTTCTGAAAACCTCACAAGAAGAGTTGTTGATGCTCGTCTGGCTGGAAAGGGTTACAGAAGAGTTTGGACTCCTAAACTGTCAGGTCTAGGAAACTAAAGGACTCTCTTGCAGTGGCTAATATCCGTGATCATAAGTTCAACATCAGGAGAACACTGAACAACAATGGTGTTCACAGGAGAGTTACAAGGAGGAAACCACTATTCTCCAAAAAAACATAGCTGCTCAAGGCCATGTGTGGATAAACCAGAATCTAGTAGAATAATGTTCTCTGGACGGATGAAACCAAAGTAGAACTTTCTGGTATAAGAAGAAGTGTTATGTATAAGAACCTTATTCCATCTTTGAATCATGCTGGTGAGAGTGTCATGATTTACCTGCTTTGCTGCCACTTGACCAGCTCAACAGAAAATGGATCATGCAGAAAGACACAACCTGAAACACACAAGTCGTTCTGTCAAGAAAGGGTTAATGCAGAATAAATGCAATGTTTCCCTGGTAACTTGTTACTGAAAATTTATTTAAAAGGTAGGTATGGCCTCACATCCTTCACATCCTTTGCCACACAGATATTTAAGATTGGATAATTTCCCACAGTAAGTATAATTTTTTAAATCTGATTTGTTAAAGTGAGTTCCCCTTATCTAGTTTTTGGTTCTGGATGAATTGTGTAGTTATGTTTTTTTGCAGGTGGTGGAAACAAACTTGGCTTTTGTACAGAATTAGTATCTGTTATGTTCATACAATTTAAACTTTGAATTAAACTTAAACTACACTGTGGCATCAAACTTGATGGTGCATGGCAACAGGTTGTCCACATATGCGGAGCAGCTTGCGCAGGTGCCTCAGAAGTCAGAGAGGGTCAAGGGTGTGAAGCAGAAAGGTGAGAGGGGTCACATAGTCTGTTTTAAACGGCCTGCTCTTCCCTGCACTCCTCTCACCTCCTTCCACTGCCACCTGTCCTGCCTGTGGGAGGTTTGCACAGTGTCCTGATCGGGGTCAGGAGGAATGGTCAGCAGCTCTCCAGCCACTTTTCAGGATGGTGGGAGGCTATGTGTGGAATGTGTAGAGTGTGGGAATGTGTATATGTGTGTAAGGGCAGAGCCAGCTTCACCATCATGCTCAAAATGGCTAAAAAGACAGAAAGATATTCAAAACAACTAGTGGGGTGGTGTGACTACAAAGAGGACACAGGCTGACAACAAAGATATCACAACATTTGCAGTGTCAAAAAAGGCAAGAACGTCATGTTGTTTGTGCTTGTACCTGGCAATGACACTAACGTGGTTTATCACATATAAACCATAGGAAAGCACAATGGTAACGTACAAAACACACATTGCTACCAGACCACACCATCGTAGCAGCACCAGCTTGACACCTGGTGTCTGTCCTGCCTTAAATTAGGCACGCTTCTCTCTGATTTTTTTTTGCAGCCTGCCTTCATTCTTCTCTTGGCATACGCACCTGTCAACAAGACAAATTTCCTAAATTGTAGATTGTTTCTCATTTTTGTGTCCACATTGAAATGTGACTAGTGAGAGTGATTTCATGCACAACTCTGGTCATTATTAAATTGGATTCTTTTAATATGTTCCAACAAGATTCCAAGTCAACTGTTTGAAAAGTTGTTTACAAATGCTATCAAATATAAAGTAATGAATCATTCATAACTGTAGCATATAATGAAGAAAATATATAAAAATGAATAACTCAGAATCTCAGAATGGCTCTTCAGTTTTTGGTAGATTAATTTGATGTGGAAGGCTCTGCAGCCAACAAAATACCTGTAATTTTTACTCAGATGTTTTGAAAATAACTGAAATGAAGAATTTGCAGATATTATTATTTAAGTTCTAAATCACCAGAAATATAGAAAACAAAAAGTAACGAGATCCAGATGTCAGTACAACTCTTATTCTTAGTGTGAACGTCCACATTCTGTTCACACTGAGCCTCATTCATTTAACTGAACTTAATGATCTATCCTGGAGCGCCCAGTAACCTGACCTTTTCAAGAACACTTTTGGTTTTTGCATAACAATGCAGGAAAAAACAAACAAAACAACAACAAAAAGACTATACTGAAATATTCAAAATTCAAATATATTGGCAAAAGTGGAAATGTGGCCTATGATTAACATCACCAACTGTTAGAATTCATTGTCCCTAGAGTACCTGAAACAAGGATTACTTCCTGAGCAGTGCCAACATTTAGTTCCAAGAACGTAAGAAAAACGGAACACTGCCAATGGCTCCACTTAGTCTAGTTAAATTGTCTGTGTGGAAATGTCTAATTTAATATATAATGTACATTACCTTGCTACTATATGTGGTATTGTTTACTCATATAACTACAGATTAGTGGTTTAAAATAACACAATATTGAAGCTTATGTAATATTTCTGCTTCAACACCATTTCCCACAAACTCATGGGCTTTGCAGGTAAACATCACCATGTCATCAGAATAGTCCGGCTGAGTGATGGTGACTAATGGAACAGGAGCGGGAACAGTAACCGGACATGTTCCAGTTTCCAGCGTAGCATTAGTGCTATAGTACAAATTAATTATAGCTAAACACCAACTCATCAACAAACAAGCCAGGGCATTGAACCCCAGTGAGTGTGTGATTGCAGGGAGTTGTAACAGAGAGAGGAGAATGCAGAGAGGGTCAGGGACTCGGGGCTCTCACATTCTGTAACTGTGTGGGCAACAGAGTGGGGGCTCCTGTCCAGCCCTGTGACAGTTGTTTACTACAGTATACCTGAATGATACCGTATATTCTGCCATTTTTTACAGCTTCACTATGCAAGATCCTGAGGAAACAATACATGTATTGGATCAGCTTGAATCACACACCTGAGTTCCAGCCTGGAATATGCTTTAAAATCTGACACAAATACTAATGAAAATTCTTACCCATTAGTACATTTTTGCCTCATCTCTCATTTGATCATTGTGAAATAAATTACAAAAAATGTACAAATCAGGGCACCAGCAAGACAAAGAAACAAACCTGGTCTGAACATTTGTTTTTACACACGGAGTGTCTTTGAGGCTCTACCTACAGGAACTAAACTATTGCCAGTGAAATGATAGGTACACACCACCCCATGTTCAGTGAGCTGAATCTTTGGGCCCAAAAGTAACAGAAGCAGGAATTACGTTTTCCTATCAGCCACTGCACTCAACACACATGTGCTACTGGGGTGCAGGTGCCAGACCATTGCCCTCCAGGGCACAACCTAGTCTTGCACATGAAACTCCTCACAGCAGAATAACAGTTGGTTGTGCTAATTGTAGAAAGGATTGTGAATTGAAAGTATTATGGTGTATTACATTTTTGAGCAGTTATGTTAACATTTTATAAGCACTGAAGGACAGTGCAGCACAAACTATGATTGTCTGTTTATTGTTTTGTTTTTTTTACCACCAAATAATTCTCTCTGGTATAATATAACTTATCAGTGAGTCATTCTAGCAGCGTACACATGAGCCAGTCAAATCTTGTCAAGACAGAAGAGGAGCTCATATTGCCTCTAGATTATTTTCACACATCAGGAGTGTTGAAAGGCTCCTCTGCAGCACAGCAACTACAAATAGACCTGTTCAGTTTTCCCACTGTCACCTCAGCAACCTCGCTCCCTGCTCAGTGCCTATCATCACCCCTGCTGCCAAAGTGGGCCCAACAATATTTAGAGTGACAACAACCACACCAGAGTTGCTGGTGTGGTTGTGGTCACTGTGGCTCAATAGAAGCTTTGTAGTTGTGTCTCAGTTCTGCTACTAACAATGGCTAATGTTATATAGAGTCAGCTGTGTACAACGTATATGATTACAATGTCATTTTTACAATTTGATATCAAGTCTTTTGTACGTATATGCTATGTAGATGCTATTTTAGAAGAAAAAGAAAATCAATAAAAGTAAAATTTAGATAAATTAGTGTCTAACAAGAACAGTCCAGTCTGTAGTAAGATAAAAGTTAAACCTGCTATCAAGTGACTATCATGCTAAATATTAAGTCACACTGATTTCTGACGTTTGTGATGTTACTGATGATTTATATTCAACATTAAAACTGATGGTTCAGAAATATTGTTTACTATATTAAGCATAAAAAAAACTGAGTATATAATGAGTATAAGAAAACAGACTGCTTGGTATTATTGTTGGAAACCTCCTTTCTCCTGTTGGAAACAGCTGCAAATGACTTTTAGTCCCATCTTTAAGAGCTCTGCTTGGTTGACAGCCTTAGTAACATGAGCAGATGGTGATGATGAACCTTCATCTGTTTCCTGCTCTGAACACAATGCTGCTTCATTTCCCAACAAGCTAACTATTTAATAGTAGCTGTCTACATTAGAAACTAATGTTAAATCTTTCTGAAACACTTCTCATAAACACTTGTTCTCACAAGAATTTCATCTTGAACAGCTGCTCTTTCTTTTCACTGTCAGTCACCTGCTTGTTATAAAATGAGTTGAATGCTTTAAAGTTCATCTGAAGCCCATCATCATCACTAACAGCATAACTGCCAGAAGTTTATTTTTCAAAATTGTGTGTCTGAGCTGTTAATGGAGATCTGAAAGTAAAGATCACACTTTTAAAAAGCTGATGATGTATTCACAAGTTTAAACTAGTTCAACCATCCAATAAAAGGATTAGTGAATAAAAAATCCCATAGAATTGGCTGTGAAATCGTCATTTAATGTTGCCAGAGTCCGATGTTATTCGCTAATTGCTAATTTAGTGTCAAGTGAAAATGACTGGACCGTTTGGCTACTGGGTAAAGCTTCTCATTTAGTAAATACTACTTAACACAACACAGCTTATTGTAAGAGAATTGAAGAAGAAAAAGAACTGGAATCAGAAAGCAACTACCCAGCAGGTTCAGTTAGGATTGTGTGCTAAAAGGGTCTTCATGGGTCCAAAAGTTAGGATCGGACAAAACAGCATGCATAAACTAATTATCTAAAAACAGAGAACCGATCCAAAGGGTGCCCTACAAATCTGAGGATAATTATCAGAAGTTCAGTCAACCTGGTGGCAGCACGATGATCAATCAATTAATTTGATTATTCAACAAGCAGCCATGGTGGAAAGTTTTAAAGACAAATGTATATAAATAATTGAAAGCCCTATTCCCACCTGGAGTAAAACATTGTGGGCCAAGTAGGCCATAAAAAAACCTGTTTAATATCTGTGAATCAAGTTCACTGACGAAAAACATTCTGTAGATGGTAAATGGTCTGCACTTATATAGCACTTTTCTACCTTATTTTTCTACCTTTCTCTTAAAATAAGGTTGACTTCAGATCTCTCATCAGAACAAAGCTCCAGTGAGTTGTGAAATTCTCATTCTCTCTTGCAACAAAACACACTTGGGTCCATTTGGATCCACTCAGGTATTGGACGTACATACACATAGACCTGACCTGAGACTCAGTAGCGGCAGCAGTAAAAATAAACCTGACTGAGCAGAACTTGGGTCTCGGTTCCTCACACTGAGTGGACCCATGAAGACCTCTAGTGTTCTCGTGTGTAATGAGTGTGTGTGTGTATTGTGTACAGTGTGTGTTAAGGTTTTATATGACGTTTCAGCACAACTCAAGTTGACTACACATGCTTGTTATTGCCAGTTGCTTGTCTCAGTGACTAGACCTAAACAGTGTGCTACAGCTATGAATGCAAAACATAACTGATTAACAGTCCTCATAAATAACTTATTAATTTGCTTTCAGGCAAATTGCTTTCAATACAATTTATAAAAAGTGTCTCTCAAATATTTATAAGCCAGGGTAAGTGGGCAATTTGTGCCTGACTAATGACAAGAGCATTCCCTCTAATTACACAAGTTGAAATGGGATTAGACAGTTTTTATTTCTTAAAGGCCACTGACTGGCATAACCACCAGCATCAGGCGTTCACTGCTGACAGGAATGGAAGCTGCCATTACACGCTGCACCAATAAAAGTGTGTCGTTTAATTAAGGCCAATGTTTCCTCTCATAATAAAGCACAGCGTTTAAAGACTGTGGCTGACGTATCAAGAGATTTGTACTTACACCCCCAAACGTAATTAATAAGACAACAATATCGCACAGTGCCCGTGGTTCCGAATTCGAATGGCAGTGCTGGCAAGCACACAAAGCTGCTAATAAACAATATGGAAATGGGATTCCCTGCTGACCTGTGGAGGGTTTGAGAATTCACACACATGTGCAAAATTTGGCCAGTGGTTATGAATACAGAGCACTTCAACCTTGTGATAGTGAAAGAGCGCAAAACCCTTGTTGATAGTTCAACACTGATTTTAGTCCCCTAGCAGTGGGGTATGGCTCAGAATCTGAGATAGGCTACAGCATTCCCCTCCAACCCCCCAGTCCACCCCATACAACGAAGACAGAAGGTTATTGCTGATATGGTGAGGCTTTGAGGGCCATTATCAGACAGCTCAAACAATTAAGGTTGTCAATAATAAGAGAATAAGAGGGGTCTTTTGTGGACTGCCTTTTGTGGTTGAGGCCCCTCTGGCATGAAAAGACCCAGACACACTGTTGGACCTCCCCCTCACTGGTGTGTCGATGTAGTCATTAGCTAGTGATAAGCACAGGGAGGAGGTGCTCAGAGACAGAGTACAGGATCCAGTTTGGGAGGAAAAAAGATGTGACAGTGTGAACTGTTAATGGTGCTCTTACATTAAGACAGCGTTCTACTCCAGATCAAAATACATCATTTCTTTCTATGACACTGATAAGAATTCACCCTACTGCCATCATCACCACTGTGATTGACACCTGCATCCGCCAGCCCTTGGAGAGCTGCCAGTCGCTCTCTTGTGTTGTGGCTCTGCATGGGCGATCACGGGGGTCCCGCCCTCGCACCCTGGCTGCTGGGCCCCAACAGGGAATCGCTTGGCCCCTGACGACACGTTTAGGAAGTAACGTTGGCTGGTAATTGTCCTGTGCCAGCAGGGAAGCTGGAGGGACACAGGGACAAGACAAAGGGAGGAGAAGATGTGGGTGATGGACGAGGCCTCTGAGCCTTTCATGGGAGAAGAGCAGTCTAGACATCAATGCTTCACATGAGAGCCTGAGCCGCTTTTAATATGACTTTGAAAAACTCTTGTTCCCCCTGTTAGGATGGGAAAAAGCAGGGTGGTTAGTGTTCCAGGGGAGTTGGGGAGCTCGTTTTCAGTGTCCCAGTGCAGAACTAGAGCTTGACCTTGCTGATACAACTTGGTGCCTGAGATCTGATGACAACAGTACATATCAAGGCTTCCATGTCACAGCGTTCACATGTCTATTCACATCTTCTTCATGTTCCCACTACACCACTGGTTGATTATTAATTCTGTATATTTGTGTATCTTGCAATACATGACATGGATTATATTTATTTAAAAAACTGTAGAATTATGATCTATTTTTATTTAATTCCATTCTAGATTTCATTATTTATTACACTATTAATAGAAGCACTTTTTCATATTTGATATTTTCAGATCATGCACAGTCTCATAATGGACAACAAAAATTGGACATTGATAAGCAATGTACTATTTATTCAAGTACATTTTTACATATAAAAACTAGTTATTAGGCTATAAAGTGCAACACTGAAATTCAAATAAAAAAATCTTACAATCCAATTACAATTCAAATTCATAGGCTGTATGCTGTATGTGTGTATGTGTAGCGGAGCAGGTGGGGGGTGGGGAGAGGGTAATGGATCAGGAATCTATTTTGAACAGGTACTTACTGATACTTTAAAAAAACCTTTGACCCCCATGAGGTCATATATGCCTAAACAACTGTGTTGCCCTGCCACCCACAGTGACCGGCTGCTGGGCTGCTGGGTGTTTCACAAAGCACACTGCACTGTACACATTTACCCTTCACTCAAACCACATAATAGCAAACTCTCTTATAATGACATAATGTTTGTATATGTGTGCTTTATAAACCAATTATTATTTCGATTTTTTGAACATGAAATTCCTTGTGGAGCACCGCAGGGCTCTGTGTCTGACTCGTTGTTATTTGGTACACAATTACTTGATCAGAATGTCTTTTAAAACATTTTGCTGATGCTTTCAAGATCACAGTGGTAACGGTTAGTTCATTTTTCTATTATTATGTTGATGCACATGTGCAGTATTACAGCACCACTGTTGCTGGTTACAGAGCACCCCACTGTATTCCTCTGACAATATGTAATACCACAGTTAACGACACCACACTTTACTCTGCACATACAGTATGTGAGCACTTTGGTCAGTTTTTAAATGTGCTATACAAATAAAAGTTGATTTGATAAATGTATAGGAAGTAGGCTTGTAACATATTAACAGCTAATAAAGTAACACACTGATACACATTTACAATAGACGAGCTAGGTTGGCACAGACCACCACCTACATTTAGCTCAGCAGCAATGGTTGTGAGGTGACACTTAATTCTCTTTACACTGAAGGCAGATTCCCAACATTGCTTGCTAATTCACCAAACTCACCTGTCAGTCAAACAGTGTGTGCTGGTCTGTGTTGTTCCTTTTCCTTCTACTTGCTCAGCCACGGTGCTATGCTCACTGTGAGCCAGAAATCGAACCACTGACCTTGTGTTTGGCAGGCGGCCCACTCTATCACCTGATGTACAGCTTCACCAGTGAGATATGAACATGGGTTTGCCAATTAGCTACACCTAAAGCTCTTAGCTCTCTTAGCTCCTTTCTTTTGGCAGCAGTATCTAGATCCCATTAATATATTATTAAAGTACTAGTATTATTATTGTATAGATTATTATTGTACTTGACCAAGTGGAGCAGCAGCTACTCATGATGCTGTAATAGATAGCCATTTCAAGAAAACATGTAATATCATGTGATAACAAAATTACAAGACGTGTTTTGCATGTGTCCACGTGCAGCAATAATGGAAACTAACATGAATTATTGTAAACAGCAACAATTCTTCTTGTTTCAGTTGGGACAGCTGTGTAAGGGTTTAATACCTTACACAGAGTAAGGTGGAGTACTAGACTCCCTTCCTTCATTTTCAGACTCTTACATTGTTTTCCTATGTAATACACTTTAGTTAAGTACAGTATTACCATGAGTGACAACTAGTTTTCTGTTTCTTTTATCTGTGTGTTTAATTTTTGCTTTGTTAGTCTCTTCATGTCCAGAGTAACTCAAAACTACAGCTGTTACAATTTGTGTAGCCAGTGAAAAATTGTACATATTTCTGTGTGAAAGAGCAAAAAATTGAGATGAATTAGAAATACGGTGTGCCTCCATTTTTGTTTTACTTATGTACAGAATTAAAGTAAATGTTTGTCTTTGTCTTTAGCCACTGAAATCTCTAAATATGTAGACAGTCAGTTTTAAGGATTTGTTGTTGACCTTTTTTGGTTTTCTGTCTCAGCACAGAGCACAGAAATAAGATTTGATATGCACTTGTTGGCGAGGTTGTGGTGGGTGGGGGGAGAGGTCTGAACTAGGACCAGAAGCAGACGGGTGCTCGTCCTCATTTGAATGTGAAAGCATTCTTTAGGTCTTTAGGTACTCTATCTCCTCGAGTGCAGCATGTTTTCAATATGTCCTGCTTGGCTCTATGACCCTTCTGATGCGGGACAGGTCAGGAGTTCAGCCTGGGACAACGCCCCGTATCACTTCTGGTGTCACTCAGATGCTGTCACATTACCCTCTCAGCCATGAGGGTAACAGCACCCTTAACAATAATCTAATTAGGTCAGTCAATGAGCTCCGTAGCCCTGGACGTAATTGGCTTTTTATGGGCGGAGTAGGAGGGGGAGGTGGGGGCGGGTGGACGTACAGCTCTTGGCAGTAAATGAGACAGTATACATCCTCATAAATGTTGTAAAAGCATGTGCCACAGACACACGTGACACACGTACACACTAGTAAACACCAGCACACTAACAATATTACAATATGTAGATGTACAATCAATTGACTGGAATTTACACTAATGGGATCTGTTATATCTTATGTAAGACCTTGGGCCCCAGAAATATCTTGAAATGTCTCAGAAATTCCTGCTGCTATATCTGCTGCTACATGAGCACTTACAGCAGTATATGCTAGCATATTATTATATAATACCACCACTGTCTGAGGAAACCTGGTGTACATACAGACCTGTAAGATGGTCTTAGATTGTCTAGCTTTAAATGCAATATTTCAGTTTTAACATAATCTAAATTATTTTTGTTTTATAAAACTGAAAATCTCACATCAAACATCAACTTCTCACTGGACATTTGTGCTTTGAATATAAGCCAATTAATGTTAACTCCACAGGCACGTTCACCTTTGGATTTTTGTCTCTTTCAGTTCAACTGCTATAAAATAAAATATATGTGAAATGTGAAGAATGTCGATAAGAGAAAACTCTATATACGTAAAAAAAAAACTCATATGAACACGGCTATGTGGACACTTCCTGTTATCATGGAAGTGTGTGTAGTTGTGGTTGAGGTGAGGTGATGATGGGGGTGGCATGTTGTGTGTGTATAAACTATGTTCAATTATCTTCCACTACCAGACAGGTCATCTCCTCTCTCTCTCTTGTCCACTTCCTTCTTGCTATCGCCTCCGGCTCGCTTGCTCCTCAGAACCAGCAGCGTTCTTTCCCTGAGCTGGCCACAGCGCCGACGCGCTACATTAGCTCTACGCCAAAAGAGCAAGGCACGCTAATGAGACACGGGCGTGGACTCTACAGCTCGTTCATCATCCTGCTCCCTCCAATCCCAACGCCCTTTTATCAGGCCCCGGCCGGGCTCCGTGTCATCTCCTCTGGCATTAATCAGCTGTCTGGCGAGGCGGGGGCCCTGATAATGCCCTATTAGCTACTGAGCTCTGGAATCATTACAGGCCAATGAAAAGGCCAAGGATTACACTCCCACAACCGCCCTCCCACCCCACGCCTGACCAGTAGGCGGAAATTAGCAAGCTGGTGCAATGGCTTAGGCTCAGGAAGGAGTTTGTTTGGCTTCTTTACCCTCCCTCCTTCCTTCTAACCTCCTCTGTGTGCTAGATTAATACATTTCAGATATTCCTCTAGTCTTCAGAAAACAGCAGAAGTGCTTCTGTAAATCAGAGTTAAAAAAACAACATGTAGCACAAAAACCACACACATCCCAGCCACACTTCCCCCAAAACATATGTGCATGGAACCTGTCTGTTGGCTCCCGGCAGGATGAAGATGATCTTTAGGGAAACCTGTGCTCCTACAACTGTCTCAGTTTCACCCATACATCCTCCCATTTTTACATCCAGTTGGACACCTCCCATCTGTCTTTCAGCTCTGTTCCATAACTCATTGATTATTACCACTGGGATCTCCACAGTGATCAATGGTTATGAATGTCATCAGAGAGCAAGTTACAAAGTACCAGAACCCCTCAGTAGTAATTCACAGGTATGGATCATAATCGTAATTATGAGATATGCTTTCACTTCCCTTTCTGATTATCTGTCTGCATGCACGAGCGAGCTGGCATTAGAGGTAGCAAAACATCCATCATGTGCAGACACAAGCAGATTAGTAGGGCTAGCCTTGTGATAGATAGCCACTGAAAGGGTAATGATTAGCTCCTTTAGTGTCTGTGGAGCCAGGCCTGTTGGTGTCACACACTGCCCTCCACTAGCCATGCAAAGTGGAGCAGATGAGGGCCCATTTGTATTCATTAGAGCATGGAGGTAGCTCGTAAAAAGGTACTCCTCTTTCTATCCTCTGTGTCTGCTCTCCTCTCTCTCTCTCTGCCTCCCACACAAAATGTGCACAGCCTGAGCAAGACAGAAATCAATTCTGAATCAAAACATTTGTACAAGGTGACACAGAACACAGAGTGACAAAACATGGCCAAGTGAGGTGCAGGTGCTCTCTTTATGCCGACTTGCCATCTGTGCTGAAATGCACCCTGTATGGATGTATGTATAGACCTGCACAGACTAGATCAGCTGCCCTCACTATGAATCCTGTGGAGCTGACAGCTCTGCTTGTCCTGCCAGCTGATAGCATCTTCTTGCCTGCTCACACAGATTATATCAGAGACACACTAAGGTGAACTTTTCTTTGACCTAAAAAGAAGGAATTGAGATTGAGGACTCTTGTTTCACTGTGGTAACGTGATGGAAATGGACAATAATGTCATATGTTTACAGAGGAAAAAGATGAAACTTAAAAAAATAAATCAGTCAGGTTTGATAAAGATTTGGCTAAAGGCTACAAGCAGGAGACAGAAAGCCCAACATAATGTCCTTTCACAGTACATGGACTGTTACTGTCTGCCTGGTGAACTAGTTGCTTTCTCACTGCTTGTTTAAAGTCACCAAGCTCTTGCTCATTTATGACTTCAGGCAATTCCAAATGGAACTTAACCAACTTACAACTTACATTTTCTTGGCAATAGTCTCAGGCAGGTTTGTCTCACGAGGGATCTTTGACACATCTTATCCAGCATACATTCCTTTTAACTACTTCTTGTTTCAACTGGGACAGCTTGAGGTTCTTGCACACTTTGACATGTGAACAGGAGGAACAGGGCATAGAACAGGCAGCTTTGCAATTAGTGGATGACCCATTATTTGGCTCCACGTCTTGAGCCATAGCCATCCCACATTGAGCAGAAATGTTGGGACATTTAAGTTGGATACGTGTGCTGTCGTAGGTGGGAAGCAGAAATGAAATGTGT
Source organism: Sandelia bainsii (assembly GCA_032362345.1). Lineage (NCBI taxonomy): Eukaryota > Metazoa > Chordata > Actinopteri > Anabantiformes > Anabantidae > Sandelia > Sandelia bainsii. The sequence continues at coordinate 18,648,938 of JAUMHL010000014.1, forward strand.
TCATGTATCACAGTTATAAAGTTAGTTATTATATTTTATTATATATTTTATTTTATTAATAATGCTTTTTGAATCTTGAATCTTATGCTCCATAAATGATGTAATCCTGTAATGTCCTCTCAAATACAAATAAAAAATTAAAAAATTACTAATAATTCAGATTTTTGGTATAAAAGCATACAAGACACAAGACAGTTTATTGTTTTATCTTCATTCTAGTTTGTGTATATACACATAAATATGACTTTTGTTGTTTCTCACTGTGCTACATGTTGTTGTTGAGGTGAGACGAGACAACATGTTGGCCAATTAAAACTACTACGTAGACATGATGGAGGTAAGATGACACATTTGATGTAGTAATTAGTCCAGCCGGGTATGTTACAAGATGTTGGTTCCGTACAGTTACCTCTGATGGCACAAAACCAACACAAACAAATTCTTAGTTTAAAGGAGCTGTTCAGCATTTTAATCAGTGCAATGCAGCAACACACACACACACACACACACACACACAAATCAGCATTTAAAGATGCGGATAGAAATCCACTGACATATACCAAGCATTTACATAATGTAACCTGTATCTCCTAGTGTTCATTTTGACACCTGGTTTTGATTTAGTTCTAAATGGTAAATGTTTTCACTTACATAGCGCTTTTGTACTTTTTTGATACTCAAAGTACTTCACAATGTCTGACCCACCAGTGGGAATTTAGGGTTCAGTGTCTTGCCCAAAGACACTTTAATATATGACAGAAGGAGCTGGGAATCAAACAACCAACCCCACAAATGGTGGACGACTGCTCTGGCTGCTCCACAGATACCCAAGCAGTCTGAACCTGAATACATTTTAGTCTAGTTTTCATCCTGCATTTGTTATATTCATATCTTTATATTTATACAAGAAGAATATTATAGTTTTTCTCCATTGTAAACAGACAAAAAATTAAACTATGCACACAGTTCACACGCATGCAAGACCTACAGGAAGCATCTAGACTAGACACATCTGGACATTTTGCTCGGCACAGTGTTTTCTTCTTCAATGAAAAACCAACTAATTTCACCCAAAATCAGAAAAAATACAGTTTTTTACTGTATTGTACAGCATCATATTTCATCCTTTTCCTTTTCTTTCCAATGTGAATCCTGTCAACACTGGTGTCAAAATACAGAAAAATAAATAAGAGAAAATGAATAATATTTATGGGAAATATCTAAAAAGAAACTTTGCTTTTGCTCCATTTGATCCAGGTTTGCAAACAGCAAACATCTTGGTGTCATCTTTCACTGTTGGATAAAGGCTTATTGTTGATTTTTTGTAGGGGGCATTTAGGTGCATTAGAGGTTCATATTTATGCAAGTAATTTCTATCAGCTTGTTTGACACAGTTAAATTAAGTTAGGGCTCTTTGGATAACAGCTGTGTTACCTGTTTGAAAAAAGATGTGAAAAATGTGTGATACAATGGAAATGTGTTAATTCATTTGCAAGAGAAGATTCTGCTGTGCTGAGAAGATGTCGTCAGTTTCATTGTGTCTTGGCAATGGAGAAAAAACTGTAATATTGGAACTTACTTGACAGCAACACACTATACAAAGTTAAATCCACAACCAGAGGATTAAAAGTTAATTTATAAATGTCAGCTTCTTGTCTAGACTAAGTTCATAAAGAATTTTCTTTTCTTTATTAAGAAATAAAGAGAACAGAGACAGAATGTTACTGAATGTAAGATGCTTCTTTTTAGTGGTAAATTTGAGCAGCTATATAACTCCAAAGTCATTATCAGATTTGCTGACGACACCACAGTAAGACTCAGACTCATTAAAAACAACGAGTCAGCCTACACGGAGGAGGTCAACCACCTGACATCTTGGTGCTCTGATAGAGATCATTGTGGACTTCAGGAAGAAGGGAGGTGATTCGAAGGTGGTTGTGGAGCATGTCTCCAGCTTCAAGTTTCTGGGGGTCCACATCTCTGAAGATCTCTCTTGGATTGTGAACACCTCCACCCTACTCAAGAAGGCACACCAGCTTCTTCTTGAGGAGACTTAAGAAAAACTACCTTTCCCCTGAGAAAGGTCCCCTTCTACCGATGCATTATAGAGTCTATCCTGACCATCACAGCACGGAACGGGCATTGCTCCATTTCCAGCCAAAAGTCACTGCAGAGGGTGGTGTAAACTGCACAACAGATTACTGGCATACTACTCGCCTCCACTGAGTCTGTCCAGAGAAACAGGTGCCTACGCAGAGCCCATAACATCATCAGGGACACCTTTCACCCTGCACACAAACTGTTTTCCCTCCTCCCCTCAGGGAAGCACTTTAGGAACCTCAGAACCAGGACCAGCAGGTTCAAAAACCTCAACAAACCAACTAGTCACTTGAATAAATTCTGTGGTCTGTATTATGACTGTATATACAGTGTATATTTTGCTGTAACTCATATGCATTTACTTTCAACTCAGACTGGATACACACCTCACTTTCTGCCCTGCTTCCTGTATATCATCTAACACATTACCGTGTAATTACAGTTAAAATTATTATCTTGAACCACTACGCTTGCAAAAGAGAGTAGTGCACTCTCTATAGTATTTTGTAAATAATAATATACTGTTCTCAATAGTCTGTTCATAAGATCCTGTTCATAGTAACTAGATTAGACTCTATATGTTTAACCATTGGTACTGCATTTCAATTGTACATATCTTACTTATTATTCTATTCTATTCTAACTCCCATTTTAATATCACTTTGTAAAACATTTGTAAACATTTTGTAAAAATAAACAGCCCCCACCAAAAATATTAGAATGGTAAGACCAGTTGTGCTTGCTGGACACTGAAGACATTCATGTTCCAGTAGCAGCTGTGCATGGACAAGCTATGAGCTTATGTGGTTTGAATCATGGGCAGATCCTTTCTTCCTTTCTTCACTTTGGCCTTTTCAGTCCCTTAGTTCCAGAACTTTTGTGGCTCATCTCTGTAATTCAGTCTGGCTTTCTGATCCTTTCTGCTGATGAGGGGGTTTCAACTTGTGATGTAGCCTCTGTATTTCTGCTCGGGAGGTGGATAGTGATGGCTTCACCCCTACTCCATACAACAGGGGTTTGCTTGAATGTGGTACACGTTAGAAGCAAAAACTGAAACACTTTCCTTAAAATAGCACAAATAAAAATCTTTAGAGTTTCTGTCCCTCTTATCTTCACCTCTTCTTATCCACATCAGTTGTGATAAAGGTGATACATAGAACTAGCACTATGTGTAGTAGGACAACAGCTTCATCAAGTTGTGTTTTAGCCAGTGTAGCCCTCTGACTCAGTCAGTCAATCTGTCTAATATATATAGCACATATACTATATATACTATCTTTGTAAAACAAATTATACACATTGAAAACATCTTTTCCATATTCAGTCTCCAGGTCCTCTAACACACTGTCTCAACTGTTTGAATTTGTTTATGGTAAAGGTGGAGGAGAGTCATAGTGGAGGAAAATTGAGTTACAGAGGCAATTTTATTAAGTTGCTGTAAAATAAATATTGTTTTCAAATAAGGAATGCAGAAATATGAGTTTAAATGACACAAAATTAAGATCAATGAATCAACATTATTACATCAACACAACTCATTAACTGCAGGTTTTTATTTTAAAAAGTTTATCTGAACCAATAAATCAGGTCATATTTTTTGCATGTTCACAGATTTTTATCTTGCGAACATGCATTTAGTTAAGTGGCAGTAATAGTTATTTTTTTTTAGATTGGAGCACCCAGATTCACATTACTCATAGTTATTTTAATATACAGTTTGCTATTTTAATATAAATATTTTTGGGTGCAGGTGCAAGACAGGAGAGTTATCTGTTCACTTCCCTTTGCTTACTCAAGAATCTACAAAAAGCCAAAAAGGTTTGGACATTGGATACTGTCATCCTCTATGGCTGAAATCTGTTTAATTTTTTTTTTCTTTCACAAGGCTGACAACATCCGACTTTGAGAGTGTCTGTTCAGCCTCAATAGGGAGAAAATAAAAGCAGCCTGTGGCTATTGTCACAGTATGCATGCCAAGAAATGACATACTGTTAATCGTGTCATTGTAAATCAGCCTGACTTCAGTGTGTCAGATAAGTGGCACATGGCTACATGAAGATGGGAGGCTATAATGAATCAACAGGAACAAGAAATCTCTTTAAATAAATACTCAGTTCACGGTGCAGATAACAGAAGATCAGAGGAGGAACCTACTGATGCAGCTGACTGGACAGCGATCTGTTACCTACATACATTATGTTGGCAGCAGCATCATAATGCAATAAATTATGATGACACTCACAGACATTATTCTATCAGTCCCTGTCTCCATGTTGAATGGGTGTGTCTAATTGTGAACTTTGAGTCATCACGCATACTTAGCGTCACGTCATCGCCTGTACAGAAGTCGGCATGCTGATACAATCAGCCGCCTGACACAGCTGATCTTTGCACTTTGATTTATGGGGAAAAGAGGATGTGGCGTCGTCTGCCTGCAGACAGCAGCAGGCGTCTGCTACTGTCTGGATTGAATGAGCCCCTGCTCTTACCGTCCGGTGTGTTGTCCTCTAATATCCCCCCATCTTTCTGATAATGGGGTTTATCCCTCAAGGACTGCTCAGGCCAGAATCAAACCACCTCAAGATGCTACACATCAAATGCTTGTCTTCTTTTAGTGATGAGGCCATGAAGCACTGCTTGTTAATATGATTGTATAATTAGTTATGGGATGGTTGTCTTCCTTTAATGACAAACCATAGTCCAAGTCTGTTAGATGAACTGTTATTTTAAATAGTTAAAGGCTACAGCCATGGTGACAGCCTCATGAGCCTGTACCTAGCACATCAGTGATTTGAGCTAATCGCCAACATGCTGACAATCTACATTGTCTATATAGCATTCATAATGCTGATACGTTATAAGCAGCTACAATGTGTACCATGTTAATTTGGTGTGTTAGCGTGTTAACATTGACCATCTTTGTACTTTCCAAAGTAGAATAAGTATAGAGACAAAGAATGCTGCCACATGTGATGTTTTGTCAACTATCATTATCTACATCAGGGCCTCACTGTATAACTGTTTTCACCATGGCACCAACCACAGGCAAAAAAGAAGCCTCGCTCACTGAACCCCAAACCCACTGATTGTGACACACATCAGTGCACAAACATGTGGTTTAGTTTTAAAATGGCTCAAAATCAGTGGCAGATAATCTGGCAGAAGTTTACCTTTCTTAAATACACTTGAACAGGTAGATATTTGTCAGCTTGAGGTCTCTCTACAAATGTCTATATAATAATATTAAATATTGTACCTGTGCATCTACCTCTGTGACACTGAGCTGGTCTGGATAGAGCTGTTAGTGTTGATTTTTCTAAATAAAGAACTTTCTTTTAGTTAGCGGTGTCTTTTTGGCTACCACTCATAATTTCATGCACTCCACAGGCTGTCCTTATAAAGTTTCATATTCTGCTTTTCCATGACCTCCCTCTGTCTGCACAGTGTCAAAGTGGCTGATGGAAGGAATTAGTCGTGACCTTTAAGGAGGAGGAGTGGAAGGCCTGTCATTAGCAAGGTACCAGGAAGACGTTACCCCGCCTCAGTGACCTACACAGATACTGTTCAGATAAGGGATGAAGAATCACCGCTCTGTCCCTGGAAGACCCAGCAGGAAAAAACTGTCTTCTCTGACCTTCTGCATTACTTCATAATTTTCTCCTCAGTGTTTTACCAATAATCCTCTGGAAGCAGATTTCATTTCCTCATGAAACAGTTTGTTATAACCATTGTTGTAGAATATTGTCTTAGGTATTTAGGTATGAATACAAGGTTTTTAGAAAGTTCAAAATCAAGCAATCACATTTGTTAGATGCATTGTAATAATATAATAGGAGTTTACTATTCAGTTCCAATTCGTTTTCATGCTGGGCAGGTTAATATACCCCTCAGAAATATTTGTAGTGCAGGTAACACCTAAAAGTAGTCAGAAAAACTGACATAAAACACTCACATACAACATGTGGGAAGAAACACATTTATTATTTGTTTTTATTTTTGGTCTTTATTCCAGAAAAGATAAGAAATATAAAAATGGATGATGTGTGACAAATGTTGCCTCAAATGCTCACTTTGTACAGTGATTTGAAACAAGCCAGTCAACTGCACACGTGTGAGACCTTTGGTGGAATTATAGCTATTCAGATGATATGAGTTTTTTTTATTATCTCAACCAAGCACGTTGGAACTAAGATGCTTGTCTGTCTGATATGTTATCACTTTTGAATAATGAGGTTTACGGCATATGCAGATGAATAAGAGCATTCAGGTTGACAGTCACTACCTGTACGATTAATACCACTGTGATTCATATGAAAAATAACCAAAGTTATCCTTTAAAGAAAATTTGTTCAGTATTTTCATCTCTAACCTCACAAGGCTTCAGTTTATTTTCTAGGAATAAACTTGAGCAATGCATCAGTGCCTTAAACAGCAAGTAACTTTTACTTAATAGTGACAGATGTATACAACACATCAGGGAAGTGATGCAAGACAGCCAGGCCAACATGGAGAATAGCAGGGAGGGGGTTGGGGGGCACTGTAATCATACCATCCAATGGCTCCTGATTCATGCCTGTTGAGAGGCTTCTCTCTGGCTGGCTAGTGTGCCGTGAGCAGCCAGCCAGTGGTACCTCATTCACGCCCAGGGAGGAGACAGACACCCACCGTCTGCCTCTTCTCTATGTCTGAATGCTCCGTCGCCCGTCCTCTCCCCCACCTCGATCCTGATGAGGCTTCCTGAGGATAATTAGTCGGTAGTCAGGTGAGAGAGAGACAGAAGAAGAGACACTGGTGAGCTCCTAAGTCTCTTGTGTCTGTACCTGAGGCGGTTTTATCAAAATCCCACCTCTCTGTTGTTCACTGCTGATGTTATAGTATATTTCAGGGGTTGTTTTCTGATGACATGTGGCGATGTAGCACCATTAGCATGACTTCATTATGAGTGATCTCATGTCATTAGATGTCCTAATTCACTCTTAACATAAGTTAAGTGCAGGTGTACTCACGTTTGGTTATGTTTCATGGTATTGATCACACCCCAGATACTCACCCTTTGCTTTCTTAGTAATTTCAGATCCCAGCCCTCCTCACCTTTATGCCTTTGTCAAGCCGTCCCACTGGTTTACCCACCTGCAATTAGTTACATTACTCATTACATTACTTACTGTTATTCAGCCCAGTTCCAGCAGCTACAAAGGGCATCTCTCACTAGCAAGACATAAAAATAGATAACTTTGGAGTTATATTCATATAAGTAATAATACATCATGTATTGCTAATTTCCATTCCATTGTAATCCCTTGTACTACTACTGTTACCAAAAAATACTTTACTGTAACACTTGTGCTCTAAGGTTATCAATTTTCTTTTTTTCTTCTCCAGCTGTTGCAGAATTCAAACCAGGTTTCTGCCATTGGCTAATACAACAGGCTGCTACAAACTGTACTACTACTACTATTGTACACATTAAACTGGTCTATTATGACATGGTATTGTTGTGTAAGAGATCAAATGGAAATCTCCTGAGTTAAGCAAGCAAGACATTTTTTGTGATTAGACCATGCATTCTAGATATCGGTGGTGGGGATGGAGTAGAACTAGCGGGTGGTAAAAACTGTTGCCCTGGATATCATGGAGGTGATGAGGGTGGTTGGACTTCATAGTAGTAGGTCTGGCAGAATCATATTTAACAAATTACATTTTTCCCATGCTGACCCCTGCCCACAACAATGTTCACCATCTATGTTTACTAAACATGGACAGTACAGATTTTGTGAAATTCAGCAAACTTTTAGCTATCATCAATTCAATTCAATTCATCTTTATTTGTATAGCGCCAAATCATAACAAAGATCATCTCAAGGCACTTTACATAGC